>CAMZMU010000103.1:3139742-3368170 GCA_947311845.1 Poa pratensis
CCCCCCCCCCCCCCCCCCCCCCCCCCCCCCCCCCCCCCCCCCCCCCCCCCCCCCATTGAAAGGGATCCCTCTCATTGCATTAGAAGCTTCTCCCTCTATTTTGCTAAACTTGCTAACTAATTAAGCAAGTAATGGCCAGAAACATCTACCTGATTACAAATTCAGGAACAAACACTAAGATATTGCTGCATATAATCTGCGGAATGTGCCACAATCCAACAATCTGTTTAACTCCCTCCGACCCATATTAATTGCCGCAGATTAATCTTCGATAATTAATATGGATCGGAGAGAGTATCTTTTTTCATCTCAATTGGAGATTTTTCTTACTTGCTCATTTTGCAGGGTGACCAAGTAGATGAATTTCAGCAGCTATGTGAAGTACAGAGCGATAAAGCAACATTGAAATAACAAGTCGTTTCAAGGGAACAGTACATCAGATTCACTTTGCCCCTGGTGACATTGTAAAGGTAGCTTGGGATTACTTGCTGTCCTGGAAAATTGTGCAAAACTCTATCGTGTGCTCTTTTTCAGTACCAAGATTTTTCGGACTTATTCTCCTTGATTTTCTGAAATCAATTTGTGATTATTAGGTTGGTGAAACTTTACTTAAGATGATTGTGGGTGACAGCCAAGTTGTATCTCTGATAGTATAGCTTCATCCTCTGACAGTTCACTTGGAGTGGATACTATGAGTCCCTTAGGTGAAGGCAATGCTCCTCGTGGATCTCTCACACCAGCCGTTAGGCATCTAGTGAAGCACTATGGGCTTCAGATACATGATATATCAAGGTACAGGAAAAGATGGGAGAATTTGAAAGAAGATGTGCTGAATTACGCTGCCAGCAAGGGTCTTTGCCAGGAGCCACTATCAGCTCTGGAAGAGAACATTGGTCAAGTTGAGTTACCGGTGGGAGGAAAATCATTGCTGGATACACATTTTTATGAAGACAAGAGAATTCTGCTCAGGTTATGACATTATTTCTTTTAGCCTTGTTCCATATTGTTAATCACATACAGAACCACTCCAGTCTATAACGGGAAGATGTGTTTCTCCAGGGGATACAAGAGAGCAATGTGAAATCAATGAGCCTGGCTGCAAAAGTACCACATTTTCATTATCTGGAGGAGATAAACTGTGATGCTCTTATAGAACTTAAGGCAACATTTCAAAAGGAGAATAAAGATCAGAATATCAAGCACACTTTCCTTCCTTTCCTCATAAAATCTCTTTCTATGGCACTGTGTAGATACCCTTTGTTGAATAGTTCTTTCATTGAAGAGACAAATGAAGTTATTTTCAAAGGTATGCAATCTTTGAGTTTAGCATTCCTCTCATGTCACCATCATCCGGGAAAATGAGTCACTCGGAGTAGTAGTTTGGACATCCCTCGCAGAGGATATACTCGTATTCTCCCATTTACGTATTATAACTAAGACTTCAACATGAACTGTATGTAAAATGTGTGCCTACATGTAAACCAGGACATTACGCCTTTCAAATCTTGCAGTTCTCTTTATCAACCTACCAGTAACAACAAACTAATGCAGCGCCTCTGTTCGGCTGAATGTTTTCAAAATACCTTGTCTTATGATTTTTTTTAAATTTCTTTGCTACTTTGCAATAAGATATGAAACATAACACCTATTTCTGAATAATGATGCCAGGTTATTTATTTCTTACACAGTGCACCATATATAGATGTTGATGCGATTATTTCTCTGCAAGGCACCTTTTGCACTGAAAGTATCATGACATTTGTTTGTTATTTATTTAGGATCCCACAACATTGGGGTAGCTATGGCTACGGCACATGGGTTAGTCGTGCCATACATCAAGAAAGTTCAGTCACTTTCTATAATGGAGGTCAGCAGCAACTTCTTTTCTCCCTAAATTCATGATAATTTGTGTGCTCGGGATTCTAAATGAATGCTATCATGTAACTCAGATAAGACCCTAGACAAAGATTGGAATTATTTGCAGCTAGGCGACCTATCAAACTCAATATTTCCTTTTAGATGATTGACTAAACTTATAAAGTGGCCATTTGAAACCATATTATACTTGTAGTCCATCCAGTCATATCTTCATTTGGATATAGTTGTTTTTGCTTGCCTACCCAAAATTGTTAACATGATTACACCAGATCACAGAGGAATTGTCACGATTACATGAGATGGCATCGAACAACAGACTAAGCAGCAAAGATATCACAGATGGAACCATAACACTAAGCAACATAGGCGCCATCGGTGGCAAGTTTGGCTCCCCGGTTCTCAACCTGCCTGAAGTTGCAATCATTGCTCTGGGCCGCATTCAGAAACTCCCTCGCTTCGATGATAAAGGAAACGTCTGCCCTTCCTCGATAATGAATGTATGATAATTTTGTACACACTTCGACTAGCCCTGGGCTTACATTACTTTCACTTACTCGGACATCCCATTCTATGACATGTAGGTGACTGTTGGAGCCGATCACCGAGTTGTCGACGGTTGCAACAGTTGCAAGGTTCTGCAACGAGTGGAAATGCATGGTGGAGAAGCCGGAGCTGCTCTTGCTGCACATGCGATGAGCCAGTAAGATACCTGTTCCAGAGGACCGGTCGGTAAAAATTCGGAAATCGGTGTGCATTCTGGCATCTGAGCTTCAGATGCAATTAGCCTATAAAAAGCCAGCTTGCTGGATAGGGTCATAGGGTGTCAATCTTACATGACCAATAATTGGTTGACGGGGCTTCTTCTCTGCAAGCCATGTGATCAATCTGTGAATATGTGTCTGCCTTCGAAATAAAAGCAGGGATTATTGAAGAAATGTGAAAAGCCTATGTGTAGTACAAGCAGGGAGTGAGCCTGGCTCGTTTGGTCTTGGAGTGGATATACAAGCTCAACATCCGGATCCAAATTTGGATTTCTATTTATACTTGAGTATCATCCTTGCAGCAGAAAGAAGACCAAAATCATGATACTCGTACTATTTATGTATTTTGTTTTCATAATCAAGTCTGTAATCCTTGTGCTCATTTGTTCGCAGCCCTAACTGGTGCAGAGGTCGAGTCGGAGAAGTGAAACTCTCTCCCAAAATTTAAAGAGTTTGGATAGTAAGAGAGAGACACCCTCGTGTTGCTTCTCCTATGCATCAACGCAACACCGAAGGTGTCAGGGGGGGTGCTCTTTCTCTTGTTGACGCGGAGAGTGCCTCGCCGGACATTAGGTGTCGGGGGTGCTCCTTCTCTCAGTTACACGGTGAGTGCCCTGCCGCCCATTGGGAGAGCTGGTGGCTGTCTCGTTGGTGTGGTGGTCGAAGTGCCTGAATCTTGACACCTTTGCTTGGAGGAGGGTGGCGGGCACGACCCGATGCAGCACCATTTTTTTGAATCTGCATCAACATGATGCACCTAACCTTCATTAATTACATAGTTTCAAAATTAAAAGTTTACAAATCATGGGTCATTCAAAGTAACGACATGAGCCAGTCAATGAAAAAAGAGACACAAAAACCTGCTAAGCATCTTGTATTCTATTAGACCCTTGCCAGCCACCCTGCTTGAAGATAGCTCGAATGACCACCATCATTCGATTGTATCTGGTACCCATACTGGCAAGACTTACCATATCATGTGTATCTCTTACGATGCATCGGGCTTTGGCTCGGTCAGGTGGGGGAGGATATGCAAGATACAACGCTCATGTCCCTCATCACTATCGGTGAATGACACCGAGGCCGCATCTGGAAGCTCCGGGACGGACCAGAGCCCTTGCGGGTAATGGAATCTGAGCAACCCATTGGTGGTGGTGGTGGCTAGGTCCTACAATTAATGGCGCGCAGGAACACCATTGATGGGATAGCATTGTGAAATTGGTCGGAAGAGATGCGATGGCGTCATACGTTCATGTGTTTTCTCCCTTGACCGGTCGATTCGGTTTGAGCAGGTTGGTGAAGTGGTGGATGGCGACTATGGCGGCTAACATCACAACTGTAGAAATCCCTTGATATATACTTCTTGCTTGATTAGTAGCATCGATGTTCACACGTTGTTTTATGTTCTTTTGAGAAAATGTGAAAGACAACCTCGTGAGAGGAGGGAGTATCGGAATACCCATATAGCTAATAGGAAACTGACCTTGCTCACAACCAAATAGTTTGGCATATAAAGCAACCTCGTCTTGGGCCTCCCTGAAACAAAACGATTCACTCTTGTGAAAGTTTATTTTTAGTCCTCAAAGTTGCTCGAACGTTGACAATATTAGTTTCAGGTTCTTAGCCTTTTCACGATCATGTTCCATAAAGAGAATTATATCGTCCACGTATTGAAGTACATATAATCCCCCATCCACTAGTTGCGGAACCACCCCCTCAAATTGGTCATGAGATTTCGCACTTTCAATTATGACCGCTCACTTATCAGCCACTATATTTATTAGCATGGGTGATAGAGGGTCACCTTGTTTTAATCCATTTACGTCTGGACTACGTCACGTTACAAATTGCAGACCAGAGCACACCATTCTTATAAGATACCTTTCATTCTTCTAGTTTGCTGAAGATAAGACCATTTGACCTTGTCATAAGCCTTTTCAAAGTTTATTTTTTAAATCATCCCATTTAGTTTTTTCCGGTGTAACTCTTTTGAGAAATGAATGCATGTTTGTCGATGTATCCATCGCCATGAAGGTTTATTGAATCATGAATTGATGATCAATATTGCCCCATGTGCACTGAGAAATAAGGCAAGGATTCAAGATTCGGTTGGCCAGACAGGTTCAGGGTGGCCACTGGAGCTCCATTATCGATAGTTCTCCACGCCGGTAACAAAGAGCGTCGAGTGATACACAAGGACGTCAAGTGCTCCAGCAAGGAATACATGGTCGCCTCAGCAAAGAAGAAAAATATCCATTCATACATCAACCTTCCGCTGCTTGACATTGACGTCGTCGACAATGAATGTGGAGATAACGATTCCGTATATTTTGTAAGAATATCTACATAGCGTCAGGTAGATCGTAATTAATATATATAAGGTAGGTGACCATTACTTTCTATGCATAAAATGTCCAATTGTCCAATTAGCTTTTACCAGAGCTCCCTTTATCTATTTATTTTTCAGAAAATATGATTACAAGTTTTAAAAAATCTAAAAACAAATCATGCATGTTGTCAATAATGTATCTCACGAACATGCAAAATCTAAATTTGAAATACTTATTATTATGATTTTCACAAAAAATACAATATTTATCATTTTTGTGTAGCCCATGATATAAAGAATAAACATGGAGAATTCAATATTTTTCATTTTCATGTACCCCATAATGTAAACAACTTCACATTGTGATTTTGACTTTTTATGATGCGTCATTGGCTACATCCAGATTTTGTTTTCAGATTTTTGTTTTGAGAATTTAAATATACTTTTTGAATTTTAAAATAAAGGTATCACTAGTGCCCGGGAGCCAAAAACGACTTTACGTTTATCAAGTAGACCTTAAGTATAGTAGTAATGTTTATAGAATACTATGAAGTTATCTTTCCTATACAAACGAATTTTCACGTGCGTGATATTTACATTGGTGACGAGCACTCGACAAGTGTTACTAGTTGTGGTAACACTATCTCCATATTTATTTATTTATTTATTTGCCTTTTGTGGTTGAGTTTCGGAATGGTTGACAAGGGGAAGGCGATGGCAGCTTGCAATTCTTTCCCGGTGTTGGTTGATGGGAAGCCGCCGCCCAGAAACAAGGGGCTGCCACCGGTATCGTCAGCCCACAGGAATTTTTTTTCTCCGTTGCAAGCAAGCAACAGCGGTCACCAGTCAAACGTTGTCGTAAACTCGTACAGAAGCAGTACCGTGTAATACCGCTCACTGTACAACGGCAAAACAACGGGAAAACAGCGGGCCAAAGCGGCGGCTCTTATGCTCGTGAGTGACAGTGTGAGACCAGCCGGCGAGTTGCTTCAAGCCGAGCAATCGGCACTGCCTGTGGTACATCTTCCGATGAGGTTTGATCATGCGGTCTTCTTACAAACAGCTAAAAGAAACCTAAGATCATGTTATTCAAGGGTATTCTGTATTGCTGTGGATATATTTTCTGCTCTGGGAGTATTGAGGAATCAGCAACGAGAGGATACGTCGGCAGAAAGGAAGAAAGAAAGCGGGGCGAAAGCCTATTTCGAGAAAGGAAGAAAGAACTGTTGCGGAAGTGCAACAGACTAAATTACACGTTTTGTTTGAACGGGGAACATGTGAAATTAAAATTTGACAACTCTCAAACATTTGCAAACTGAAAAAATGTACTACCATTCAACAGAGCACACGGGATTTCTGCGTCTAGTGCGAGTACGGTAGGAATATTTCCCGCCATGCATACAATCAATCAGAGCTCTAGAGACGGCGGGTAGCAGTCCTCGAAGCTCCATAGCGCGGCGGGCGCCTCCTCGCAGACAGCGACCGAGGCAGGGGCGGCCGCGTCCCCGCCCTCCATGTACGGGACTCCAAGGAAGTTCATGTAGTTCTCGTACGCCATCAGCTCCTCGGAGAGCTCCTCCACCTCGCCGGAGCATGCTGCCGACTGGAACCCCTCTTCCTTCTTGGGCGAAAGGAGCACGGCCGGCGGAGCCGCTGCCGCCGTGCACGAAGTGGCGTCCTGGTTGGGGAAGTTGACCTTTGCCTTGGCACCCCTGATGCGTCGCGCGGCGTGGTCATAGGCGCGCGCGGCGGCCTCGGCGGTGGGGTAGGTGCCTAGCCAGACGCGGACGCCCTTGACAGGGTCCCGAATCTCCGCCGCCCACTTCCCCCATGGCCGCTGCCGGATTCCCCGGTACTGGTTCTTCCGCTCACGCTTGATCGCGCGGCGAGCTGCATGCCGATCGATGGAGGCACACTGATCAGTCCATAGTCCATACCATGCAGTTGCACACCAACGAGGAACTTTATTGTGCGTACGTACCTTTGTCGTCGGGGGCAGCGTCATAATCGTTGGCGTCAGGCCAGAAGTCGGCGGCGGACGCCTGGCGACGAGCCGGGATGTAGTCGTAGATGATGGCACCGCCGCACATGGATACCTCAAAGAGAATCAGGTAGCGCAAATGGCAGTCCGAGTGGAAACTGGAAACAAGGGAACAAGAGTACCAAGTATTTTCGGGAGGAGTTGGATTTGGTTGAGCGGTATGACTGTATGAGGCCGGACTATCAACGCTGCGTTTATATACAGGTCGGCAGTGGGGGCTCCGATTCATTACAGGACGAACCACATGCATCGAGCATCACCAGCTACGTATCTCGTGAGTTGTTTGGAAATACGCATATCGTTTCCTAGCCGCGGTTTAGGGCCGCTGTTTCTTAGCCGCGGTTTACGCCCCGCTTGGTTGGCCGTTTTCTGGCCCATTGTAGTGGTATATCTACAGATCCATACAAGGTAATCTTTTGGAAATTGTTCGGTACCGCCCAAGTGATGGCGAATCCTATACATCGCCTGTTGGCGACGCGTCTTGCTTCCGTCGCCTGAAGGATCAACTTTTTGGGCCGGGCCCATTTTAGATAGCGAGAGACGACTGCGGCGAGGGACGACTGCTTCGAAAGCTCTAGCTGCCTCATTTCTTTTAGGTGGCAATCGACTCGTCTTTTCCTTTGGTTCGTCGCCGGCGATGGCGGCGGAAGGTATGTGCACGAATCCTTCAATCCGGATTGGCCGTTTGTGTTCTTTTTCGTTGTTGCGTCCATGGATTGCGCCTGTGCGGTAGGGTGTTGTGTACAAAGCCTTCTTCCTATGGTGTTTCTACGCGGTAGATCCATGCCATATCTGATAGCGGGATGGTCCTCCACTTCCCTTTTGCATCTCCACCGTGTTCCTTTTATTTTTTGTGCGCCCTAGGTTATGTTCTTATGTTTCTATTCGTCGGCGAGTTTGTTGGAGAGCTCAATATCTTTGCGCAGATTCTATTAGTTATTTCGTGAGCATGTGTTTTTGCGCTGATTTAGTGATTTTTTGCGTGACCAATATATGGGTGTTAGTGGTTATAAATTACTAGTTGAGGCTTTGATGTACTGTTTCTCACGAATATTTCCCGTTCTAAATTAGGTGTACATGTGATTTTGTGGGCAGCAATGTGTTTTCTATTTTAGAGTTTTGTGCAGCAATGCTCATGTTTTTTCCGTATTAGACTACCTGCCAATTGAAGATGTGATGCTTATTTCCGTATTTAATCATCTTTGTTCCTCTGGAAGCATGTGTTTTTTTTTTCTAATTAGAGGTATGTGCAGCAAAGCTCAGGTTTTCCCTTCCTAGGCTATCTGCCATACGGAGATGCGATGCTAATTTTCCCTATTTAGTCACCTTGCTGTTTTGTGTGCTATGTATAAGATGCATTTTTGCTATTGTTGTTTTAAATTTCTACCTAAATGTAGCATCTCCTTCGAGAGAGACGGAGATGAGGCGGCGACACACTAGTTTTGTTTTTGCTTGCTACACTTGATGTTGCTTAGCTTAGCTTCATTTTCTTCTGTTCCTTAGATTATTTTATATAATTAGGTCTTTATTTTTTTCAGTGGGGTAAACTTTAGTTATAGTTGTCGTGCACCAATGGTTCAATCCCCATTTTGTTTTTGTTTGTACTGTAGGTCATCTGGACCATGCGCGTTACTATTAAATATGATGCTTTTTTTCCCTCAGCGGGATGAATGTTTCTTTTTTGTTAGTACTTACCCACCACCATTTTATTCTATCATGTTTATAGTTTAAACAAACGCAGGAATATAAGTTGCATTTTTTCTTCTGCTAGGCATGACTGTGGCTTTTATGTCATGTTATATGCGAAAAATTTCAATGGAAAAGTTATGGGAAACTTCACTCAGGTAATGTACTTTTTCAGGTTTCTTTTCCTTGCACGATATTATGTTATCCGTACTGATTTTATTTGCAATCTAGTAGTTAATATTATTTTCATTATGTTGTTTTTGTAGAGTTCCATTCCAAAATACAGGATGATCAAGGCTTTCGAAATGTTCTACTCTACCTTGAATGAAGTCAAAGTTGAACCGATCGAGAGTATGAAGAAGCGCTAGGTTCAGTGGTTCTGTCAACTCAAAAAAAAATGCCAACAATTTTTTTTGTGAAAACTAATGCAAATGCCAGGTTGAATGATGTAATATGTTTCATTTTGATCCTGAAAACTCCAGTACTGAATTCCAAAACTAGTTAATCCTGATAGACAGATCAGGGTGCTTAGTCACGAATTAGTACATGCCAGTGAGATGATATCCTTTTGAGTCTTTTTTCATCAAGACTGCCAATATGAGAAATGCTACCACGAGAACAACAGGTTTTTAAGTCAGTTTTTGTAGTTGTTTCCTTTTTGTACAATAGATTAAAGGATGTGTAGAATCTCATAAGCTTGTTCTCCATTCAAAATGCCAAAATCGTTCAAATCTCTTTTTCCGATCACAATTTTTCAAATTCGTTCAAAACATAGTTTCCGTTCATTATTATTTTTTGCTCATGTTTTAAAATCATTCAAATCTTTTTTTTTCCCGTTCACACTTATTTTTTCCATTCACACCTTTTGAAATTCGTTCAAAACATAGTTTTCGTTCAATCATTTTTCCGGTCATGTTCCAAAATCATTCAAATCTCTTTTTTCCGTTAACACTTTTTGAAATTCGTTCAAACATAGTTTTCCGTTCAACTATAATCTTTCAAATCTTAGTTCGTGTTTTTACGCGTTTTTCTGTTTATTTTTTTAAATTATTCAAACATAGTTTCCATCCAATCAATTTTCTCAGTCATGTTTTTAAAATCGTTCAAATATTAGTTTCCATTTATGATTTTTTCTGTTTGCTTTGAAATTTGTTCAAACATAGATTTTGTTAAAAACAATTTTTTTGTTCACACTTTTTTCTGTTCGCATTTTTTCCCATGTTCAAAATCGTTCACACTCATTTTTTTCGTTCATATTTTTAAAATCGTTGAAAAATAGTTTCCGTTCACCACCATTCCTGTTCATTTTTTAATATCGTTCAAAATATTTTTCGTTCACCGGCCTTTTCTGTTCACTTTAAATCGTGGAAAAATAAGTTTCGTCCACACGGCCTTTTCTGTTCACTTTTAAAATTGTCAAAAATAGGTTTCTTTCACCGGCCTTTTATGTTCACTTTTAAAATCGTTCAAAATAGTTTCCATTCACCCCATTCTCTATTCATTTTCTTTAAAATGTGCAAAAATAGTTTTCGTTCACCGGCCATTTGTGTTCACTTTTAAAATCGTTCAAAAATAGTTTCCATTCACCCCCATTTTCTGTTCATTTTTAAAATCGTTCACAATAGGTTTTGTTCACCGGCCTTTTCTGTTCACTTTCAAAATCGTGCAAAAATAGGTTTCGTTCACCCATTTTCTGTTCATTTTTTTAAAATCGTTCAAAAATAGTTTCGTTCACCGAACTTTTTTGTTCAATTTTAAAATCGTTCAAAAATAGTTCCCGTTCACCCCCATTTTCAGTTCACGTTTAAAATCGTTCAAAAATAGGTTTCGTTCACTGGTCTTTTCTGATCACTTTTAAAATCGTTCAAAATAGGTTTCGTTCATCGGCCTTTTCTGTTCACTTTTAAAATCGCAAAAATAGTTTTCGTTCACCCCATTTTGCTGTTCATTTTTTAAATGGTTCAAAAATAATTTCCGTTCACCGGCCTTTTCTGTTCACTTCTCAAATCGTTCTAAAATAACTTTCGTTCACCGCCTTTTTTGTTCATTTTTAAAATCGTTCAAAAAAGTTTCCGTTCACCCCCATTTTCTGTTCATTTTCTAAAATCGTTCAAAAATAGTTTTCGTTCACCAGCCTTTTTCTATTCACTTTTAAAATCGTTCAAAAAATTCCGTTCACCCCATTTTCTGTTCATTTTCTAAAATCGTTCAAAAATAGGTTTAGTTCACTAACCTTTCTGTTCACTTTTAAAATCGTGCAAAAATAGGCTTCGTTCACCGGCCTTTTCTATTCACTTTTAAAATCGTTCAAAAAATAGTATCCGTTCACCCTCATTTTTCTGTTTATTTTTTAAAATCGTTCAAAAATAGTATCTATTCACCCCCATTTTTTTGTTCTTTTTAAAATCATGCAAAAATAGTTTTCGTCCGCAAGCCATTTCAGTTCATTTTTAAAATCGTTCAAACATAGTTTACGTTCACCCCATTTTCTGTTCATTTTTTTAAATCGTTCAAAAATATGTTTAGTTCACCGGCCTTTTCTGTTCATTTTTAAAAATTGTGCAAAAATAGTTTTCGTTCACCGGCCTTTTCATTCCTGTTCCTAATACTATTCCACTTTTCGTTCCTGTTCCTGATACTATTCCATGTGTACTTAACCTTCAAGATTTTCTCTCTTTGAAAAACATGTGTACTTTCACCTTTTGTCTGTGCAAAAATCATGTTTCTGTGTTTCTAATGGTAAAGCTGAACGAAAAATAGTTCGAAACAGTTTTCGCGCGCAACAACGAACTGGTTTGAACAATCGAACACGCGTGATGAAACGGCCGCGAGGAAACAGTCGCGCGAGCTGAAACAGTCGAACAAAGCGCGTGGACAAAGCGCGATGAAACGAGTTTTGTCAGAATTGGAGCAAGCTGCCAGTACCACGCGACACGGTTTCGATCGATCATCGCCACGAAGAAATAGTGAAGCAAGCTACTAGTAGTACGCGACGTTCGATCGTTCGTCGCCACGAAGAAACAGTCTCGCGCCGGTTAATGGGCCGAGCCCATTATTAGCTCCTAGTAGGCGACACTGGTTCGAACGTTCGCCTCGAGGCGACGTAAAGAAGCTCCCCAAGCGATTGCTATCGCGGGTCCTTGCATGTTGGGCCGGCCCACTAACGTCACCCACTATCTGGTCTGCTTTGCAGTCCGGCTGCTCTGTATGTTTCACAGGTACGGCAAGAGGATCAGGGCATCTCCAGTCGTCCCCCAGCGCCCTGCAGAGGCCTTTTCTAATATTGTTGGTCTAAATAGCGCCGATTTCTTCCCAATCGCCTCTCAAGAGACCAAATAGCGCCGTTTTCGGCCGAAATTTTTTGCCGACACTCCCAGGTCAAACTCAGCCCATTGGGTTCCGTCTGGAGGAGCCGGCGAAAGTAATAACGCGCGTGGGCCAGCATTGTCGGCGAGACAGCACATTTTCCCCACCCACACTCGCCCTTCCTCTATCAATTCCCCTCGCTGTCTTGTCGCCGCCGGCACCACCCCTCCCACATTCGCCGCGCACAAGCAGCTAGGAAGGCCACCACCCCACCCCTCCAAGCCGCCGGCGCTGCCCCTCCTCCGCCGTGATCTAGCCACCTTGGAAGGCTCCCGGGAAGAATCACACCCACCTTGCACACGAGGTGATCGGCGTTTTGTCTGCCCAGCCATGGACTCCGATGACGAGGAGCTGATCGCCGATCTGCTGGAAGAGGAAGCCGAGGCCACCATTGCAGATGAAGAGCACTTGCTGATTCTCCGTTGTCTTGCCGGCCTACTCGCAACCGAGGCGACGCTGCGGCGTGGTGGCTCGGCGCCCATTCTCCGCAAGAGCAAGCCGAGGCAGCGGATGGAAGGCTATTGCATCCTCTACTCTGACTACTTCGTCGATGATCCTGTGCACGACGAGACGGTGTTTCGCCGCCGTTTCAGGATGAAACGGAAGCTCTTCCTCGACATTATGTACGCCATCCGGGAGTTCGACACCTAATTCAAATGCAAGAAGGATTGTGTCGGCACGATAGGCTTTACCTCACTTTAGAAGTGCACGGTGGCGATGAGAATGCTTTCATATGGTGCTCCCGGTGATTCGCATGATGATTATCTGCGCATGTCTGAGTCCACTGCCATTGATTGCTTGAACATGTTCTACTGGGCAGTGGTTGTAGTGTTTGGGCCAACCTATTTGCGATCTCCCAATGCGGAAGACACTACTCGGATCCTAGCCATGAATGAAGCCAGAGGATTCCCTGGGATGCTTGGAAGCATCGACTGCATGCATTGGTCATGGAAGAACTGTCCATTTTCTTGGCAGGGGATGTACAAAGGCCACAAAGGATCTTGCAGTGTGGTACTTGAGGCGGCTACACAGGATCTCTAGATTTGGCATGCTTTCTTTGGCATGCCAGGATCTCACAATGACGTCAATGTTCTGCAGTGCTCGAATGTCTTTGGCAAGCTTGTTGAAGGTCATGCTCCCCAGTGAACTACGAGATCAATGGGCACAAGTACACAAAGGGCTACTACCTTGCAGATGGCATCTATCCAAAATGGTCAACATTTGTGAAGACCATCTCCAACCCTGTGCCAGGAAGAGCGAGAGCTTGGTTTTCTCAGTGCCAGGAGGCTTGCAGGAAGGATGTTGAGCGGGCATTTGGTGCGCTGCAGTCTCGGTTTGCTGTTGTCCGGTACCCCACTCTGACTTTGTCGAAAGCTAATATGTGGGAGGTGATCAACTGTTGTGTGATCTTGCACAACATGATTATTGAGAGCGAGCAGGGTGATCCGGTGGCTGACACTGAGCCATATTACCGACAGGGTCCTCTTGCAGATATGGATCACCAGGTGCCGGCAACATGGGCAGCCTTCCTCACTATGCGCCAGGAGATTCGAGACCCAGTAACCCATACATAGTTCCAGAATGAGCTGGTGGATCACTTGTGGGCGCGCAAATGCAACGACAATGGCTAGTTTGATGTGTTTTATTTGCTTGCATTGTTGAACTATTTATATGGATTTTTATGTTGAACTATTTGTGTGTTGCCTTGTATGTTGAACTATTTGTGTGTGGATTTGTATGTTCAACTATGTGAAGAAAATCATGTTTGTCTGATTTGTGTGTGAATTTGGGCGCGCTAGGCCCGCGAGTGGGAATCGGCGCCCCCCAGGGCGTAAAATAGCGTCGATGCCCCCCAGGTGGCCCAACTTAACGTCGGAAAACGGCCTGGGGGGCACTAGGACTGGAGATGCCCTTAGCATGTGGATGGATGGTTAGGAAGATGATTTTTTCACGTAAAGTTTTTTAGTGGGAGGCGATATTTCCGTCGATAGCGTGGCATTCTGATGACTTTGTCAATTTCAATACCCGGCCCGCTCGTTCGGTCGTTTAGAGGAGCTCATAAGGTTGGTGGGGCATGGAGTATCTGGTTGGGTGATTCTACGTGAGCAACTACGTTGTATTGTGTTTCGCGACAAAATACGGGTATGACAACAACTAATTTGTATGCATTTTCTATTTTTTTTATTCTTTTTTGGATTATTTTCATCTTATAATTTTCTTCTTCTTTTTTCTTTTTTTGCTTTTTTTTTACCTAATTTAGGCTTCTTAGAGGTCTATTTTAATTTACATTTTTAAGTAGTTAATATTTTATTCTCTTTATTCCAATTATTATACTCACTATTTGTTCTTGCTTTAAACTGGATCCAAAATTTGTTTCGATCATATTTGGTATGTGATCCATGGGTGCAATTTCTTATTCGATTTAGTCAAGTAACTTGTTTCGATCAAAGTTTTGACTTGTTTCATCAGTGCTGATTTTTTGTTCCGCGAAGTATAAATTGTTGTCCGTGAGGCATGATTTTGCTCATCTTGTGTCATGACTTTGCTCCTCATGGTTTAGAATTTTGTTCCCTCCTATACTCATGATTTTGTTCCACTTGCTGTGAAATTATGACCTACAACATGTGGTGTATCTACTCCTAAATACCTACAACATGGGATGAATCTAATACTAAACACATGTGAAAGTTATCCCTCCTATAGACCCACGTGGCAGCGGTGCAAAGTCAGATAAAGTTAGTGACCAGCCACACGAGACTACGATTTTTTAGAAATGGGGCAGCCCTGGCCTCTACATCATTTGATGCATATGGCCTCTTTTATTAAATTCTTGCAGAGACTACGTATATGTTATACAATGTTACATAGTCAATATATTGTTCTTACGAATTGTTGTGTTTGTGTCGAATATTATGTACGAGTTGGGTTACGTTTTGGACTTAGAGTTGTATTAGGTGTGGATAGGTTACGAGTAGTATTGGAGTCGAACTCTTTGTACCCTGAGCCTCCCATATAATGAGGGGGCACCACACGATGTAACCTATGACGACTTGATAGCAACAGACACGTAGGGGGAGCCAACGGCTTGTGCCGGCGCATAGGGCGGCCAGGGTTGCGGTATCAATGGGGAGGAGCGCCCGTAGTCATGCCCCGCGTATGTAGACGAGTTCGCCGAACTGTGTTAACAAATCTTGGTGTCGTCATCGTGTTGTGATTGCTTTGTTCTCGATAGATCAATTATGTGTCTACGACGGTAACAATTGGTATAGACCGTGGTTGAAGGCCACGGAATTTGATCTAGCTAGAGGTGGACGGAAGACGATCATTGTTGCGGAAGGTGTTTATGTCGTCGTGCATCGCCAGATCGGAATCGCGATCAACAAAAGGCGAATCGGGCGAACCGATTGGTATTGGCGGCAGTAGCATGATCGAAGGCGTAGGAGGACACCACGGAGTAGCATGATCGAAGCGCCAGTCCACATCAAAGCAATTGGAAGCAGCGACTATGCAGTGCGGCAGATCAGATCCATCCGTTCAACGGCGGCGGGCGGACTGCAAATCGCGACCGAGCCTAGGGCAATTGGATTCGGCGAGTTGCATGCTTGCTAGGCAGTAGATCGATCGAGACGGATGCAGGGAGCGTCACGTGCATGTTGACCGGGCAGCGCTGGTGGGCGTTGTCCATGCAGGAGCTGGCCCACGAGGGGACGCACGGCCGAGGCATTGGCCCCGTGCGGGAGCAGCCTGGCTGTACTGCAGGAGCCGTGAGATTTGTTACGTGAAAAAAAGGCAATCTACAACCTGGTATTCGGTGCATGGGAATGATGACATGATAAAGAAAAAGGCATTGGAGTTGTGGGATAAATGCTTGGTACACCCACGGGTAGGGGTGGACATTTTAACCGAGAACCGAAATACCGAACCGAAAGAACCGGGGCCGATACCGAATTGACCTGAACCGAAAGACCTGGGTCCTAGTTCGGTTAACAGTTCTGAAAAACCGAATATAATTCGGGGAGTTCGGTTTTAATCATTCCTTACCTGAACGTACTTATAATGGGCTGAAAGCACTCAATTGTCCAGCCCAATACGTACACATCAGCCCAAAATCCTCACGATCGTCCGCACATGGCCCTAGGCCCCACATACCTTCACTTTGTCATCTCCCAGCTGCCTCATATTTCGCATCTTCTACACCACTCAGCCCTAGCGGCCGCCAAACTAATGACACCATGCGCCGCCTCTGCTTCTCTCCATTTCGACAGGACGCCGCTGGCCATCTCCTCCAGTTCTCCCTGTCTCCTGGCGTTGCCTTGCAACTGAGGGTGGTTGGTCGGCTGCTCGCCTGCTCACGCCGGATGCGACGGCCGACGATCGGAGACTGCACAGCGAGCAGCGGCTGGGCGAATTGGAGCTGCCGCACGCCCAGTTCATGACCCATGTTGAATTTCTGCAGCGTTTTCTCTGCGCACGCACAACATCAGGTCAATTCGGGGAAAACCGAGCACCGAACCGAAGTTTCAGCCACCGAAATCATCGGTTAGCAGTTCATCACATAACCGATCGGTCATCGTTTCTCCAAAACCGAACTTTTTAATAGACCGATGAACCGAACCGATCGGTTCGGTTTAACCGAACGCCCAGGCCTACCCACGGGAACTTCCAGAGAGCGATTTCTTTTGTATTTGTTGTTCAGTTTGCACAGGTTATATCAGAAGGTTGATGGATTGGCGATGTGCGTATAAGGCTGGGATCAGTCTGGAGTACGTCGTAGAGGATCATGCACCAAAAGGACGTCGGGCAAGGGCACAATGGTGCTAGGTTCATACGGCGCGAGGTGGAGCATGATTGCAGTCGGATACGTTCGGCTGGGTTGGACTGGACAATCTGACAGGACAGAAGACGGTGAAGATCGGGGCAACGACGTAGGCGCATGAGGGCTGATGTTGTCCGAATTCTATGGTGTGGCAACACGCGGCGCATGATTATGCGTGCTTCGACATGCGATGGCACGGGGTTGATTCAAGATGGTGTACACATGTGATCTTGAGGTCGATGGGGCGTGGGGTGGATTTATCATCTACCAAGGAGTCATGTTGAAGGTAGAGCTGGATCTTGTTGGAAGATTCCACTCGGCTGATTGAGGGGCTACGGCGTAAGCATGCGGAGAGTCGAAGCCTAGTCAGTGGGAAGGCGAGAAGCACGTTGGTCGGACTGGACATCAGGGTTCGAGAGATACGTGTAACTCGGCATCGGTCGGGTATGACTGATGGTTGTCTGCAGTGGGGCCTGAGGTGGTGTGGGTGCGCGACCCAGTAGATCTTGGCCAAGATTGCGGATGCTCGACATGGTAATAGCGGCGAGGCGTGCGGTAAGCACGGGACACGGCGACAGACCAGGGCACAGGAGGTCAGACATGTGGTCAGACATGTGTGTAAGGGGTGCTGAATCAGTGTTGGCGAGTATCGGATTCAAGTTGGTGACTAGGTCTATGGAGATTTACCTCAGGTGATAGACAGGAGTCAGCCATGGGGAATCTGAGAAAGTGTTGGGAACTCTGAAATGTCGGAAGCTTGGAGAGTACATGGCCGTATATTCTGTGATGTTCGGTGCACATGGCAAATTGCGGATGACTACATACAGAAGGAGGCAGGGTGCTATAGCCGTGGGACACGTAGAAGACTATTCAGGATGAGACGACTGTGAATTTGACTCAAGGTGACTAAATGGCGATGGTGAAATTCTTTCAAGTTGAAAGCACTTTCACGCAGACTAGTGGACAACCAAGTCCGGAGTACATGGAGGTTTGACGCATTGACGAATTCAAGGTGGTGGAGAATATTCGTCAAGGTGAAATTTGTTGTGTTTGTGTCAAATATTATGTACGAGTTGGGATACGTTTTGGATCTAGGAAGTTTGGTTTTAGATGAAGCAAATAAGTTGTCAGCTGATCTTTTACAGGAAGAGCTAAAGTCTGGCTCGGATCACAAGGATCCACCAGCTAGAGTGTCTAAGGTTTCTAGAGCATGGAATAAAAAGGTGGTGGGTGAAATTTCTGCTGTACGTCGGAGTGCTAGATTTAAAAAGCCAAATAATTGATTTTCAAAATGAAAGGGTGTTTTTGGAATTGTGATGGGTTTGGGGACACAGCCAAGCATTGGTATATTCATGAAACTATAAAGGAACATAAGTTAGATTTTTTTGCTATCCAAGAGACTGGCAGGGATAATTTTTCTGTACCGTTTCTGAACTTTTTAGCTGCTGGAATGGATTTTGCCTGGTACTGCCTACCACCACAAGGGAGGTCGGGGGGTATTTTAGTAGGCATCAATGTTAATACTCTCTCGGTGAAAGTGGGAACTAACGGAGATAGATATGTCAAGTTTGATCTCTCATCCAAGGATGATGCTTTCGAGTGGTCTCTTGTAGCTGTTTATGGTGCTGCTCAGGATGCTCAAAAACAAGAATTTCTTGCCGAGCTGGTACGCATTTGTGAACATAACTCAAAACTTGTTGATTGGAGGGGATTTCAATATATTGCGCAAAAAGGAAGATAAAAGCAATGATAACTTTAATTCGGGGTGTGTTGCCACGCAAAATTGCCGCGCAGCACCACGATACCCGTCGTACTTTCGTGACGACGAACGGATGCTTTCCGAGCAAAGCAACAAAGATCCCCTCACTTTCGTGGAGGAGAGACGACCGTTTTTCAGCGCAAAACGGCAAAGATCTAACCAAACCCTAGGGCTGCTAAGGTTCGGCAGTACAAGAACGATAGATAAATAAAATACGTGAAAAGTAGATATGTTGTTTGTTGAATAACGATTGATTGGGTCTTTCTTCAATCGGCCGTGTACCTATTATATAGGTAGCCTGGACTTTGGCGTACAAGGAGGACACGGAAAGGTTTCTTGGCATGCAAGCCGAATATTTATATTCCTAATCTCTAATCAATCCGGCTCGTACTAACCGAACATATCCTCCTCTGATTCGGTTGTGTATAGCTAGCAAAACCAGATTCTAATCCATGTCGTGTACAAATACTGCTCTGGCCATACAAGGAATATAATAGAATATCTGGCTGCAAATCTAATCTTATCAACCAATGGAAATCACGTCTCGAGCATCACCATTTATGCAAATATTATTTTCCTTGTCGCCTGGTTACTTACGTGATAGCATTCACAAAGCCCGAAACTTCAGCCTGGCCAGATCGCTCTTAGGACTTGTCCTTCACAGCTACGTGCTAGATCGATGTAAACCAGAAACTGGACAGGACTTGTCCCTGCAAATCCATGCAAAACACCTTTTGCAATACTTGAGCAATATACCAGATGATTAGCTTAATCAATAAATTAATTTGGCTGATCATAAAAACTACTAGCCAAATTACACCATGAACACATGCCCCCCTGTTTTTGGTACAATTACATTTACTAAAAACACTATTGCGATACCTCAGGACGATGTAAATGACTGCACCGGCAATATACTTTGCTTAGGGCGATGTTCAAAAAGTACATCGGCCAGATATTTTGCTTAGGGCGATGTCTAAAATCATCGGCCAAACTTTTCTCTGAATAATATATCTGTCATATCTTCTTAGGACGATACTTCAAATAATATATCGGCCATAGTATCTTCAAGCTTCGGGTGTATAAAATTCTGCGGGAGATGCGAACACCATATTAACATCCATATCAGTAGGTATTTCTTTGCTATTTTCTGAATCCTCGTCATCAGTTCTATCATCTGCGGGATCAGCAACGGTATCATTTGTGGCTCTACTATCCTCTCCCATAATGCGCTTCTCCCTCCAAATTTTTGTAGCAACTGTTGGTCTTTCTCGATTGAGCAACTCATCGCGCTTCTTCTCAGCTATCTGCTCATTTATTTCGAAAGCTCGCAGCCTCTATACACGCCGTTTCTGAGTCCGCGTGAGCCCCGTCGGGCACCACCGAGGTCCCGGTTTAGTTCCTGGAGTGACTGATTTAATTTTGCTGCCCCCCGGGTCTCTCGGCATGTACTGACGTATAGTCATTCGTGGGACAAATATTCTTCTATTGGCGGAAATACTTTTCTGCTGATATGATACACCTCCGGCTGCAACTTTCTGGCTTCCTCTATCACTTGGATTCCCATATTGATTAAACGTGCCAAAAACAATTGGAGACCAACCTGTGAAAGTACATGAAATGTTGTTTCTCATAGTTGGATCGGTATGCATGCTAACTAATTCAGTTTTCTGGCTCGTACTGGAACTTGCAGCATACGTACTATCCAAATGTCTCGCTTCTGTATTAACATCTTTATTCTGCACCGATCCACTCCTTGCAAATATTTTTGCTCCTCTACGACTCTCAGTACCTCCAGTGAATATACCAGCAGATGCATCAGCCGAATCATTACTACTAGCAAGTACAACTTCCTTCTCTGAACGTGTGTGCACATTAGGCTCCACGCTAGCATGTACGCTCATATCTTCTGCTGCATTATTGTTGGTGCATCCATGTTCATATTCATCACATGTGACAACCTCCTTTATATGGCTTTCACCACGTACTGGCACCCACTTAAACTTCTGACCACCAATAATAATTATACCATCAGCATTATGTCTTCCTCTCGTATCTGAAGCTCCTGGCCTCTCATCACTGCTACGGATTACATTGCCATCACGTGGTCTAGCCCTCTGATTAGACCAAGCTCTTTTTCTATGCCATGGCTTTCGGCACATAATCCTTGATGGTGGCCACTGCGATCGAAAATAATATGATGGCCTTGCAGGATATTGCGCCCAAAGATTAAAACCCCACGGACTAAATTGTGGATACATAGGAGATGTACAGCCCAAGTAAGCTGACTCCAGTTGATAATACGGCTGTTCACCATAAGAATTTATTCTCCAATGCTCATGATCACCAAATCTAGAAGGAAACTTAGGACGCTTAATGCCTCCAAACCGATTAAAAACATTGCCGGTCTTACGTGTAGTGTATTTGGCCAACAACAAGCTAACTGTCGGCTTTGGTCTTGGAGTTTGTCTCTTACCTCCATTGACTTTCCACACCCCTACTTCTGAATTTTTTGGTTTGATCATCCTTGGTGCAGCATTATCATCAATAACAACATTTTTTCCTTTTGTAGATTCGGTCTGATCCGACCGAATAAGAACTTTCTTATTCTCAAACTCAATCACATTGACAGGAGAAGAATCACTATCAAGTTTCGTGTTAGTACTCTTTGTAAATGTCAATCGTCCGTCATTAAGGGCCGATTGCACCTGTCGTCGAAACACATCACAATCATTAGTAGAGTGAGAAAATGAATTGTGCAACTTACAATAAGCTCATTTACCCAATTCTCCTGGAGGTAGAATAACATGACTTTCTCTCAATCTAATTAATTTTCCTTGCAGCAATATATCAAAAATCATATCACACTTGGTGACATCAAATGTATACTTCATTTCCTCTTTTCTAGCGGTTGTGGGCTTCAAAGTAGAACATGTAAAAGGATTTGAATTTGGTGTTTGAACCCATTCGGCTACACACATGTCAATGTCATCCTTACTAGCCGAATCACTACCATTATCTAAAGAACTACCGTCATGGTTCTCATCTTTATTTTTGTTATCACTAAACCGGCTATATTGTTTAATTTCCTCAGCCCGGTTTTCTTGCATGGAGTCAAAATAATCAGGGTAAGGTTTTTGATTCACACGTGCTCTACCCTTAGGTTCTAAACCAAATTCTCTAAGTATACTATCAAGTTGATCCTTAAAACTACCATTGGGCTGTGGAGAATTGGTTTGTCGAGTAGATGGAACACAAGCACGCGGTTGAATCTCTGGCAAAGAAATTTGAGCATGTGACGTTTGCAACGGAGACCCACTAAAAGATGAATCGGGTATCGGTCCATATGGAACACCGGTACCGATAGGCAACAATGGTAGTATACTGTATGGTACAGTCTGATAACTATCTTGCTGCAAACTGGAATTAAATGATGCACTTCGGTTATTGTTGTGGTAATTGTGTGGCACCGAAGTTGAGATATTAGGAGCAGCTACGCTAGGCACATAATTATTAGCCGGACTGCTCAAATAATTCCAACCACCTTGATTGTTGTCTAAAAGGACTTGAGCTTGGGCAACATGAGCCGATGCATCGGATATACATGTATAAGTAGGAAAATTATTTAATTTGCTACTATCCGGAGCCATCAGGCTTTTTTCATAATATGCATCACTGTTTTGGAGCAATAATGAACGAACATGAGGAGCTAGACTACTTTCAAGATTAGCCGAACTGCTCATATAATTTCGGCCACTTTAATAATCATGTAATAAAGGAACGTAAGACTGTTGTGCAACATTGGAGACAAAACTTTTGGCCGAACTGCTAACATGGTTCCGGCCATCTTGGTTATTACTTAATGTGGCGTGAAGCTGCTGTGCAGCACTAACCGATGCACCATGTGTATGAATATTACTAGCACAACTAATGGACCTGCTATTTCCCAAAGGCATCAGCTTTTTATCAGGATGTCCATCGTTGCTTTGCAGCACTACCGAACGAGCATGACCAGGTAGACTAGTTTCTAGTTGCTCCTTAAATTCATCAAATGTATTCTCTAAATCTTTAATTATGCGTGTCGTCATGTCAGATTCAAACTTTCTATCTACCAACACATCTATTAAATGAGCAATATTTTCGGTTGGCTTTTTTACCTCAGCGCCGAGTGTATCGGATGGACTCGGCGTAGGTACCTTCTCGACGACGCCGTCTCTTGTCTTCTGGTATCCAGCCAACATCAGTTTCATCGTCTCGGCTTGCTCTTTCTCAATCTCCCGCTCGAGCTCGCGCCGATCCTCTTCTGACAGATCATCGAGGGTAACGGCGGTGGTGATGTTGGGGTCGACGTCGCTGTCGTTCTTGATGGCGGTGTTCATCTTGTGTAAGTCTTTATTCTTCGGTCCCAGCGGAGTCGCCAATTGTGTTGCCACGCAAAATTGCCGCGCAGCACCACGATACCCGTCGTACTTTCGTGACGACGAACGGATGCTTTCCGAGCAAAGTAACAAAGATCCCCTCACTTTCGTGGAGGAGAGACGACCGTTTTTCAGCGCAAAACGGCAAAGATCTAACCAAACCCTAGGGCTGCTAAGGTTCGGCAGTACAAGAACGATAGATAAATAAAATACGTGAAAAGTAGATATGTTGTTTGTTGAATAACGATTGATTGGGTCTTTCTTCAATCGGCCGTGTACCTATTATATAGGTAGCCTGGACTTTGGCGTACAAGGAGGACACGGAAAGGTTTCTTGGCATGCAAGCCGAATATTTATATTCCTAATCTCTAATCAATCCGGCTCGTACTAACCGAACATATCCTCCTCTGATTCGGTTGTGTATAGCTAGCAAAACCAGATTCTAATCCATGTCGTGTACAAATACTGCTCTGGCCATACAAGGAATATAATAGATCGAATATCTGGCTGCAAATCTAATCTTATCAACCAATGCAAATCATGTCTCGAGCATCACCATTTATGCAAATATTATTTTCCTTGTCGCCTGGTTACTTACGTGATAGCATTCACAAAGCCCGAAACTTCAGCCTGGCCAGATCGCTCTTAGGACTTGTCCTTCACAGCTACGTGCTAGATCGATGTAAACCAGAAACTGGACAGGACTTGTCCCTGCAAATCCATGCAAAACACCTGTTGCAATACTTGAGCAATATACCAGATGATTAGCTTAATCAATAAATTAATTTGGCTGATCATAAAAACTACTAGCCAAATTACACCATGAACACGGTGGCCACTACTTTTTAATGCCATAACCTAGAGTTTGGATTTAAAAGAGATTCAACTCTCAGGTAGACAGTATACTTGGGTTAATAATAGGGATTCTCCTACGCATGAGAAATTAGACAGAGTTCTCTCCAATGTGGAGTGGGAACAGAAGTTCCCCTTAGTTTCAGTTCGGGCCCTCACTAGGGCTGGGTCAGATCACACTCCACTTTTGTTAGACTCCGGTGAACAAGCTCACCGAGGAAACAAATCTCTTTTTCATTTGAGCTGTCTTGGTTGCGCCAAGACGGTTTTGTGGATATGATAGCTAGAGAGTGGAATTCGGTGTCGAAAGGTACTACTCCTATGGAGAAATGGCAATATAAAATTCGCCACCTCCGGAGTTTCTTGCGAGGGTGGGCAAAAAATACGAGTAGTGTGTATAAGTAGGAGAGAGATAGGTTAGTTAAGATTATTGAGGTTTTGGAGGCCAAGGCTGAGTCAAATCCTCTTGAGATTAATGAAAGAGAGGGTTTAAGAGCTGCGAATGACAAGCTAGCAGCACTTAGAAGAGAGGGGGCAATAATACTAAATATTTCCATATGATTGCAAATGGAAAGCATAGGAGGAAAAATATTTTCCAGTTAGAACAGGATGAAGGCATTGTTGTTGGTCAAGAAAATTTTAAGGTGTACATTACCGAATTTTATAAGAACTTGTTTGGGGCTCCTGATAATAATTTTTTCTCAATGGAGGAAACGGTAGTGCATGACATTCCTCAGTTGTCGGATGATGAAAATAATATCTCGAAAGCTGAGTTTACTGAGCAGGAGGTACATGATGCTATTGACCAAATGGAAAAAATAAGGCCCCTGGACCTGATGGATTTCCAGCGGAATTCTATCAAAAATGCTGGAACATAGTTAAATATGATTTAATGGAAATGTTTGGTGCTTTCTACAAGGGTGAGCTACCACTTTTTCATTTAAATTTTGGAACAATTATTCTGCTACCTAAAAAGGAAAACACAATTCAAATCTAGCAGTACCGTCCTATTTGCCTCCTTAATGTGAGCTTTAATTTTTTTACGAAGGTGGCTACCAACCGCATTACCAAAGTGGCACATACGGTTGTCAGACCAACCCAAGCGGCTTTTACGCCAGGGAGGCATATCCTGGAAGGGGTTGTTGTTTTACACGAGACCATTCATGAACTCATAGGAAGAAAATGGATGGCGTTATTTTGAAAATTGACTTCGAGAAAGCATACGATAAAGTTAACTGGAATTTTTTGTTTCAAGCTCTGAGAGTGAAAGGTTTCCACCCCAGATGGTGTCATTGGATTAAGGATTATATTAGTCGGGGCAGTGTGGGAATAAGAGTGAATGACGATATTGGACATAATTTCCAAACTTTAAAGGGACTTAGACAGGGTGATCCTCTGTCACCAATTTTGTTTAATGTGGTGGCGGATATATTGGCCATTTTGATTAATAGGGCTAAGGAAGATGATCAAATAAGCGGTCTCATACCTCATCTAGTTGAGGGTGGAGTATCCATGCTTCAATGCGCTGATGATACCATTATCTTTATGGAGCATGATATGGAAAAAGCTTTGAACATGAAACTTGTTTTGTGTCTTTTTGAACAATTATCGGGTCTCAAGATTAACTTTCACAAGAGTGGAATCTACTGTTTTGGACAAGCCAAAATAGTTGAAGAACAATATAGGTAGCTTTTTGGTTGTGAATCGGGTACTTTTCCTTTCAAGTATCTAGGAATACCAATCCACTTTAGAAAACTAAAAAATGGTGAATGGAAACCGGTGGAAGACCGTTTTGACAGAAAATTGAGTAGTTGGATCAGAAAACTCTTATCGTATGGGGACAGGCTAATTCTAATCAATTCAGTTCTTACTAGCTTGCCAATGTTCATGCTGTCTTTTCTAGAGGTCCCAAAGGGGGTCCGGAAGAGATTAGATTTTTATCGATCAAGATTTTTTTGGCAGAGTGATGGTCATAAAAAGAAATATAGACTAGCCAAATGGAATATGATATGTCGTCCTAAAGATCAGGGAGGGCTTGGGATTGAAGTTTTAGAGATTAAGAACAAATGTTTGCTTAGTAAATGGTTATTCAAGCTCTTGAATGAACAGGGGGTGTGGCAAGAGTTACTACGGAATAAATACTTATATTCAAAAAATCTGTCCAAGGTTCAAGCTAAACCGTTGGACTCGCCGTTTTGGAAAGGTCTAATGAGAGTGAAGGATGACTTCTTCAATAGAGGTACTTTTGCGATAGGCAATGGTAGGAACACAAGGTTCTGGGAAGACGTTTGGTTAGGGGATACACCTTTAGCACATCAATATCCTCTTTTATATAATATTCTAAACCGAAACAAGCTTCGGTGGTAAGTGTTTTGAATCCGAGTTTGAATATAACTTTTCGTAGGTCTCTTATAGGGAACAAATGGGAACGTTGGTTACATTTAGTTAATAGATTGATGCATGTTAATCTTTCTGAGGAACACGATGTTTTTAAGTGGCGGCTAACTACCTCAGGACAGTTCACTGTCAAGTCTATGTATCTAGATTACTTAAATGGCCACACCAGATTTCTAAAAAGTATATTTGGAAAATTAAGGTACCACTTAAAATCAAGATTTTTATGTGGTTCCTACATCGGAAAGTCATACTAACAAAGGACAATCTTGTGAAAAGGAATTGGAATGGCAACAAGTGCTGCTGTTTTGTGAGGAAAATGAGCCTATACAACATCTCTTTTTTGAATGTCCTCTCGCTTGATTAGTTTGGCGAATTGTAAATATGTCTTTTGGCTTGGAAGCTCCTAAGAATATCATAAATCTTTTCGGGAATTGGTTAAAGGGGATGGATAAGAAATCTTTAAAACTAGTTCGGGTGGGAGTGTGTGTTGTACTCTGGGCTATATGGAATGTTCGAAATGACTTTGTGTTTAACAAGCCAAAAAAAAAATCTTTTTTGCAGGTTATCCCATTGATTTCCCACTGGATCCGTATGTGGTCTTATCTCCAACCAGTGGATGTGCGCCATGCTATGGATTCTGGGTGCAGCACATTGGAGACGGTCGCCAAGGACTGTTACAACCAATCGGACTGGCGTTTTGAGAAGAGAATTACGCTATGAATCTTTATTTTTGTTTAAGACTCTTTAGGTGGTTGATACATGTTGCAACTCTCTGTGATCCGTGATTTGCAATAGGCTAGCTCCGAGACCATGTTCCAAATAAATTAGTAAAGCGGCTATATGCATCATTTTGATGCAGAGGCCGGGACACCCCTTTTCTATAAAAAATATAATGAGGGGGCACCACACGATGTAACCTATGACTACTTGATAGCAACAGACACGCAGAGGGAGCCGGCGGCTTGTGCCGGCGCCTAGGGCGGCCAGGGTTGCGGTATCAATGGGGAGGAGCGCCTGTAGTCATGCCCGCAGATGTAGGCGAGTTCGCCGAACTGCGTTAACAAATCTTGGTGTCGTCATCGTGTTGTGATTGCTTGGTTCTCGGTAGATCAATTATGCATCTACGACGGTAACACGAATTATTTCCAATGCATGTCTTTTATACACATATATGTACATCATACTCATATTGTCCGACAGAAGCAAAGAGGCAATTTAAACACATTGCGTTAATTCTATTTGTGTAGTAATCATCACCCTAGATAACGTAACAATATTATTATACCCGCTATTATATAGGCCACATGCATACCTAAACGGTCTAACAAACTATCGATAATGCAATGCAAGCAAACGGTCCAATCTGGGCCCGGCCGGACCCTGTTAGGACTGGTGTGCCCCGTGGGGGCTTTACGGGCCCAGCCGGACCTGACGGGGACTGGTGTGTTTGCGGCCATGTCCGGTCGACTACCGTCCTCGGCGGTGGAGGTTGGTCCCTCCCGCCGGCCGCTGTGCTGCTGACCCCAGGTCATTCTTGTCCTCACCTTCGTCTTGCAGACCTCGTGACAACTATTTCGGTCAGACGGCGTTGGTGACTTCGGGATCGTTTTGGCGCATGATTGGTGGGCGGCTAGTTTGGTGGTGTCGAGGCTCATCCTCGCGGGGCTCCTATGTTACCGATCATCCGGGGGTTGTGGATGGGGTTTCGGGAGAAATCCCTGTCGGTTCGTCCGACGCTGACGCGGTGCCGCCTTCGGGTGGCATCTTTCCTTCCTGAAGGGCGTCGGGGCTACCCTTCGCTTCCCCTATGCCGGGGGAAACCTAGGACCAGTGCCCTGGTCCGGGCGATAGCGTGGCGTTCCTTCTTGAAGGTGCTGCCTGGTACTCGTCGATTCGGCACTAGGAGCGTCATGGTACTTTGTTGGAGAGGGCGCAGCGGTTGCGGATCACCATCGTTTAGTCGATCCGCCTATGTCTCCATTTTATTTCTTTTCTTTTTTGTGTTTGTTTGCTGCCGCCCCAGCATTGCAAGTCTGTTGGTTGTATCGGTTGTTTGCTATATTTATATAGCGGGTTTTTTTTTAGATAAGGGGGTGCGGATCCCGGCCTCTGCATCAGGGTGATGCACACAGCCGCCGCAATTATTAACAAGTATCAATCTATTTAAAGGTTTACAAATCACGCCTCATCCAAAATGGATATGCAAATAAGCCAATCGAACAAAGAAGATCTATCCATGTAGTCTTCTAGTATGAAGCCACCTAGCCCGGCACAAGATAGCCCGTACGACCGCCAGCATGCGGGTACACGCTGAATCCATAATGCCACGTTGGTCGACAGGCAGGAGGAAGGACCACATGTTGATCCAGTACACCGCCTTGTTGATCACCTGCAGAAAATGAACATTGTTCTTGTTGTTAAAGATAAAATCATTTCGCCAGTTCCATAAAGCCCAAAGAACCGCAGACACGCCTATACGTATCCGCGCTTTATTGGCTTTATCTATCCCGTTTAACCAATTGCACATATTTGCTATACTCGTAGGAGGGTAAATATTGAAAGTGAAGTGAATCAAACGCCATATATTCTGAGCGAAGGAGCAAGAGATAAATAGATGCTGAATCGTTTCATCCTTATGACAAAACACGCACTTCTTACATCCTATCCATCTCCTTTTAGTCAGATTGTCCTTTGTCAAAAGTTCTTTTCGATACAAGAACCATAAGAAAATATTTATCTTTAGTGGGATTTTTAGCTTCCACAAGTATTTCCGCAAGAATCTTGTGTTGCCATTGATCATATCAGCATACATAGATTTCACAGTGAAGACACCTGTTGGCGTCAGGTTCCATTTGAATTTATCAGATTCATTATTGAGAGTAACCGTCATTAATCTTTCAACAAGATGAAGCCAAGCTACCCTTTTAGCGCCTACAATATTCCTACGAAATGGAAGATTAATAGGTGCTGTTGATAACACTTCGTGCACTGTGGCATTTTTGTTGTATGCTATTGCGAACAGAGAAGGATAATCACTCGCAAGTGAATTTTGGCCTAGCCAAACATCCTCCCAAAAATTTGTTTGTTGACCATCTCCCACTATAAAGGATCCACGAGCAAAGAAATCTTGCTTGACCCCCATCAGACCCTTCCAAAAAGGTGAGTCGGCTGGTCTCGCCTGCACCTGAGATAACATTTTACCTGCTAGGTACTTGTTTATTAGAAGTTCTTGCCATACTCCTTCCTCATTCAATAACTTATAAAGCCATTTACTCAGCAAACACTTATTTTTTGTTTCGAGTACCTCTATGCCAAGACCCCCTGGTCTTTTGGCCTACACACCACGTTCCACTTAGTGTGCCGGTATTTTTTCTTTGTGCTCTCACTCTGCCAAAAGAAACGAGACCGGTAATAGTCTAATCTTTTTCTTACCCCTTTAGGTATTAAAAAGAAGGACAAAATAAACATTGGTAAACTTGTTAAAACCGAGTTTATTAAAACAAGACGATCCCCATATGACAACATCTTGCCTATCCAAGCTCCCAATTTCTTTTCAAAACGATCTTCCACCGGCTTCCATTCCTTATTAAGTAACCTCATGTAGTGAATAGGTATCCCTAAATACCGAAATGGAAGAGAACCCAGCTCACAACTGAAAATATGTTTGTACTCATCCTGGGCATCTTTAGCTTTTCCAAAACAAAAAATTTCGCTCTTATGAAAATTAATTTTCAAGCCAGACAACTGTTCGAAAAAAGCTAAAATAAGTTTCATGTTCACGGCCTTCGCAATGTCGTGTTCACGAAATAGAATTGTGTCATCAGCATATTGGAGTATTGATACCCCAACTTCGACTAAGTGAGGTACCAGTCCCCCAACTTGACCATCTTCCTTTGCACGCGCAATTAAAATGGCCAGCATGTCAGCGACCAAGTTAAATAACAGAGGGGATAAAGGATCTCCTTGTCTTAATCCCTTTAAAGTTTGAAAATAATGACCTATATCATCATTTACTTTGATGCCAACACTTCCTCCTTGAACAAACCTCGCAATCCATTCACACCACTGAGGTGCAAAACCTTTCATACGAAGAACTTGTTGCAAGAAGGACCACTTCACCTTATCGTAAGCTTTTTCAAAGTCAATTTTGAACAAAACTCCATCCAACTTCTTCCGATGCAATTCATGTATTGTCTCGTGAAGGACAACAACCCCCTCTAAAATGTTTCTCCCTAGGATAAAAGCTGTTTGTGTTGGGCGCACCACCCTCTCCGCAATAGAGGTTGCTCTAATGGTCCCAACCTTTGTGAAAATCTTGAAACTAACGTTAAGAAGACAAATAGGACGATATTGTTCTATTCTAGATGCATCCTCCTTTTTAGGCAACAGTGTTATCACTCCAAAGTTCAGCTTATACAAAGGGATATCACCTGAGCGTAGTTGGGTAAACATGGCCATTAAATCTTCTTTAATGATACACCAATTTTTTTGATAAAACTCCGCAGGAAACCCGTCTGGCCCTGGAGCTTTATTGTGTTCCATTTTCTTAATAGCATCAAACACTTCCTTCTCAGTGAATTCGGATGTGAGAATACTATTTTCCTCTTCGGAAATCTGAGGCATGTCCGCAACTTCCTCTTCTACCATAGAAAAATTATTTGGAGCCGGCGATCCAAATAATTTTTTATAGTATTCCGGAATGAATACCTTAAGATTTTCTTGCCCAACTATTGTCCCCTCATCTTGTTCTAACTGAAAAATTCGTTTTTTCTATGTTTCCCATTTGCTATTAGGTGAAAGTATCTCATATTGCTCCCACCCTCCTGCCCATGTTTAACTTTGGCCCTCTGAGCCCATTTTGATTCTTCATCCCTTCTAAGCTTAGCCAAACCATCATCCGCTTCCTTCTTAGCAGCCCGCTCGGCTACACTGAGAGGAGTCGTTTCAGCCTTGATATCAAGTTCATCAATAAGCAATATTAATTTTTCTTTCAACTGTTTGTACTCTCCACATAAGTTCCTAGCCCATCCTCTCAAGAACTGTCTCAGGTGTCTAATTTTATTTTGCCACCTCTCGACTGGTGAATTACCATTTTGAACCGAACTCCATTCGCGAGAAACCAGGTCATAAAACCCGTCTTGGCGCAACCAAGACAACTCAAATGAAAATAGGTTTTTATTACTCAAGTGAGCTTGGTCTCCTGAATCCAAAAGTAACGGTATATGATCTGACCCCGCACGGTTCAAAGCATGTACCGATACTAGAGGAAATTTCTGCTCCCATTCAACACTTGCAAGAAAACGATCAAGTTTTTCAACTGTTGGTGTTTCTCGCCTGCTACACCAAGTATATTGTCTTCCAGAGAGTTGTAATTCCTTTAAATCAAGACTCTCAATAATCGCATTAAAAAGAAACGGCCAGCGTGCATTAAAGTTATCATTGTTCTTTTCTTCTTGTCTTCTAATGATGTTAAAATCGCCGCCTATTAACATGGGTAGAGATTCTCTTTCGCAGATTGTTACAAGTTCAGCTAAAAAATCTAGTTTCTTGTCATCTTGGGCATCCCCATAAACTACCACAAGAGCCCACCGAAACCCATCTAATTTTGCACGTACTTGTAACTTAACACAGTAATCTCCCGAAACAACGTTTTGTATCGAAAGAGTAGCATTATTCACACCAATCAGCATGCCCCCAGAACGACCATGTGGAGGAATACAGTACCACGTAAAGTCAAAACCTCCAGCTAGGAAATTGAGAAAAGGAGCAGCAAACGATGCTCTCCTGTCTCAATGATTGCTACAAAATCAAGTTTATTTTCACGCACCGCCTCACGAACAGAAAGATGTTTAGCAGAATCCCCAAAACCGTCACTATTCCAAATCATGCCGTTCATTTCGAACTCTTGTTGATCTTCCTAAGCCTTGCACTCCTTCTAACCGTTTTTTGCGCGTAATCAATTTTCTTTTTACACCCTCTTTTAACTTTCAACCCTTGTGCAAGAGATCCGCATGATCTCCATGCAACCTTATTATCCTCCAAATCTTCACTAAGATTGGATGCTCTTTTTAGAGTTAGGTTACTTTCAGAATCCTCATTACCCTCAGCATTCAAGTTGTTTTCTAGAAAAATAACCCCTCTTGAGTGTTCCGTGTCCCTAAGAATTGAAATAGAAGCTGAAGCCTGTTCCCGTGATTTACCAAGTGAAATACCTAAACGTGCAGCCCTTTGCTTAATCTCACTATCCGAAAAAGACAGAATAGATAATTTAGGGTTCGGATGAATACATGTACCTCCATCCATGCATGCATCCTTGCGTTCCAGCCGTGCCTTCGCACGTTCGAGTTGAGGAAGATCAGCATCCACCTGCGCCCTTAGCCTGTCACTCGACCGCGCTTCGGTCGAGGACAGACCCTTGAGGCCTCCAAAAGCCATGATCTCCTTCTCCGTTGGTCTAGCCTTCGTGGAAGAAACATCAGTGTCGTTCAACTCGTGTAGCTGACTAGCCTGCTGGTCATCCACTTCGATTATCTCCTTCTGTCCCTCTTCCCCCTGCCTACATGGAGACTGCACTGCCCTTCTAGACACGAGAGTGGATAGTGAAGATTCCGAAGAATGAATCATTGACCCCGTAGTGGAGTCAAACACATCCTATCGTCATAGTCCACCAAGGGATCACAGTGCAGCACATCAGGCATAGGAGCCGCAACATCCACAACTCGCACAGCCGCCATGTCTGCTGCCGCAGTCGAGAAGATTTCGTTATTCGCTGCCACAGTGGTAACCGGTGTAATCTCCAGAACTGCAGGCTGCTTTTCTTTAGCTTTCAAATTCTCCTCCTTCTTTTGTTGCTCTTGGATGGCATGCCTCTTAGCCATCTCCGCATTAACCTCCATCCAAGTCTGTCTAGCCAAAGCAAATTGTTTTTGAACCTGAGGTGAAAAAACCACCCCCTTTGAGTTTTCTTGCATTGAATCAGTACTATTGTTCCTTGTTTCTGGATTCAACTCCTCAGTTTCTGGTATCACTTCCATGTCCTCATTTGTACCATTACCCGAGCCCTCTTCCCCACCATTTTCCTTGGTTTTGTGCCCTTGTGCCTGATCATCATCTCCATCGTTATCTTCATCATGAAAATCTGGCGACTCAGGCTTATCGTCATAGCCATCCGACATATCAATTGGGTTTTCCACCTCAAAGCGAAGCCTATAGAACCCTTCTTTAATACAAATAGTCCAAGCAGACGTGGTAGATTGCCTCAGAGCCTCAGCAACCTTCTTTGCCACGGCCTCGATATCCTTGTCAGTTAGGGTAGGTGTGACATTCGCACCCGCACCTCTTCCTCTTCCAGCAAAACCTCCACGACCCCTGCCCTGAGAAAAATGCGAGCCACGGTATCCTTGAAACTAGTTTCTATAGCCCTCACCATTGTTTTGCCAGCGTTGTCCTCCGTTGGAGAACCCGGAGCCGGCATTGAGATTTCCACAACCCTGGCCTCCATTGTTGAAGCTGTTGTGCCCGCCAAGATCTCCTTGACCAGCAGTCCCGCTAGGCCCTCCAACATAAAAATTGTTTTGACGCATGTTTGGAGCAACGCCCTGCCCGGTAGTCCCGCTCGGACCACCAATCTGTGGGTTATTGAAAGAAACCCGTCCGGCCGCGCCACCGCGCGCCTGGAAACCTCCAATGCTGCGCCCAGCCTCGTGACCTCGATCGTCCCCTCCAAAACCTCGACCACCGCCATTGTTCGCCATCTTGATGACGGCGGCACAACGTGTTCCAGTGGATGAACAATTTCCTCTCGTAAACCCTAGCAGTGAGCGTATCCCGTGCCCTTTAGACAGTTCACCTGCCGCTGGATCGATTCTTCCTCTGATTAAACCCGTGTGACCCGTCTGGACACCTGGGCATTTTTCCTTTTTCCTCCACACCTTGATGCCCGCATGGCCCCAACGGCGTGAATTTTGGAATTTTGAATTATTCGAAGAGCCAGCAGCATATGCCGCCTCAAAACCTAGCTGCCGATGATCCGGCTGACCTGCCATCGAGGCCTCTCCTGCACGTCCTAACAGTGCTCGAACACCGTGATTTTGTGCCAGATTGATACGACCTCGAGGCCTCTCCTGCACGCCCCTCGGCTGGCCCGTAATGCCAGATCGGTTTACCATCTTAGTTCTCAGCCCATTCCAATCAGATCGGCCCGCATAGCCTCTGACAGAATTTTTGAATTTTGAAAAATACGATCCATGATTTACGCTCGTCTTCATCCGCTCCGGCGACGTATCACCGAATCGGTGACCACGGCGGCACACCACCTCCCACACCCCAGAACCATCATCCTCCGATGACACTGATGGTGGCAGCACTGGCAACTTCAGCTGCAACGATCTGCCAAACGGGAGACGGCAGGTCGAAACCCTCCGCTCCTAGATCTTGCTCGCGGAGCCTACCGAGCTGGCCGGTGAAAAAACCTTCAAAGCAAGAGTCGCGTACCTTTGGGCCTGCCGCTTGACGATTCTCTTCTCCTCTCTCGATCTGTGATCCTCCAGAGTTCGCTGCGGACACGGCGACGGAGAACGGCATAGATACCGCAAGTTCTCCTCATTGGAGACCTCAGCATCCTCGCCCCCGTCAGCAGCGTCGACATCAGATCCGTCATCGCCGTCGCTCCGGACGAGAACTGCTCCTCTCCGGCGAAGTCGCCGGCCAAGGCCCAGAATCGCCCTTGCGTCGCCTCAAACGGCTCTCCGCACATTGCGGTGATGAGCATACGGCTATTTCGTCGAGGGCACCAATTGGCAACTTGCCACTTACCAACTTGTGATGGAGCAGCGATAGTTAGGATAAATTTTAAAAATCGCTGGACAGTTGTTTTGGGCTGGAATGCCTTGAGGGCTGAGCCCATGTCTCCTCTCCAGGTATAGTGCTGGGGGAATATCTTGCGCACACTAGAATCGAGAAATGCTTACGTCCAACGCTCCTGTCCAATGGACTTCAGTTCCTGGCCCCAACCCTTGCTTGAAATGATGTCGATCGGAGTGATATGCTCAGAGAACGCCCAGCACAACCACGTTCGCGCTTGCCGCATACACATGGCCCCTGCACTGCAGTCCAGCAACTGCTCCCTGGTCTATATTGGCTGCGCCTGAATGCCTGATTCACAAGCCACTTCACACGCAGTTGATCATCTCACTCACATGGCATGCCAAATGGTTGTGAGAGAGACTGACAGAGCCACCCGCATATCACAAGGAGTATATGCAGACTTAACAATCTGAGCATGCCAAGACTCGAGAGAGCTTGGACCTCTCACCTTTTCCCCAGCTACAGTGAAAAGGCGATTTCTTGGGCGACTTTGCGCGTGCCAGCTCGCCGCCGGCGATCCGCTGGATCCCTCGCCCTCCGGCGGCCGCTTCGGCGGCGGGAGGACGGGGAATCCACGGATCCCGGCGTGTATATAGCCTAGGTGTGCGTGGAGGTGTGCCAGCCGGCGGCGCTGTGGTGGAAGCGGTGGTGCCGGAGTGGCTTTTGGTGGCGGCGGTCTTCCCTCTGCTGGTGCGGCTCCGGTGGAGCTTCGCCGTGGATCTGCTGCCCTGGCCTCGTTCGCGGCTCCTCGGAGTGCTCGAGAGGTCTTCCCCTTCGCCGAGTCCGGGAGTTGGCGGATCCGGCGATTGACGTTCGGAAAGGTGCGGTGCTGAAGGCCAAGGTGGCGTCGTCGACCGTCGCGCAGGGTGGAGGTGCTCTGGCACCGAGGAGCGTTCGACTTCCTGTTCGCGATGGGGAGCCTCCCAGTCCAAGGTCACGGAGGTGGTGCGGCGGGTTTCGCCGGCGCGGCGTCCTGCTCGATGAAGACGAAGCCAGAGCTCGGAAGGACCACGTTGTAATTTCTTTGTTTTCTGGGCTTTTCTGTAAGAGTCTTGGCTGATGTACTGTGTCTTTCCTCGCAAAAAAAAAACAATCTGAGCATGCCACAATTTTTTGCATAAGTGTGTATATGCCGATCCATTTATTTATTTGGTATCCACAAAAGAAAATATCTTTTTTGGTACTTCTATGCTTTCTTTGCAAGGTATTCAAGATCTAAATGATAGCCAAGTATTGTTAATATTACCTTTAGAGGCTCCGCGCCTCATAGACGGCCATGTCACACTTGGAAATCTTCGTGATTGTGAAGGAGTCAAGAGTTCGTGAACCCTACAGATCAACTATTTTGTGCAAACATCTATCCTAGCTAGTGATTAGGCGTGGATTGTTTGTCCTCGCTCATCGAGGTATAGGTAGGGGTAGACCTCGCCATGGGCAACCCGGTCCGGATGGAGAGACCACACTAGTACAGAAAAGCCCATTGGTAGCGCGTCAAAAATCATAGTGGATAGCGCGGCCCCCACGCTACCACTATCACGCTACAACTAATAGTTGGTGGTAGCGCTACCACTATCTTAGCTAATGGAAGTGTGTTTCTGTCTCGCGCTGCCACAAAGGTACCTGTGGCGCGTGTTGCTCAACGCGCTACCAATATTCCCGGGTAGTGGTGCCTCGATAGACGCGGTACTAGTTCTCGAAATGACGCGCTACCAGTATTGTTTTGTATTTTTTTGGTTCTGCGTATTTAGGTAGTATTTATATGGTATTTGTACATGTATTTATATACTCAAATATATATGTACATTAACAGAAAGTAGAAGTGATGAGAATAGTAGTAACAAGTTCTTTTAACAGTGGAATCCAAATAGTGATCAAGTGATACCAAGTATGGAATGGCAAAATAGAAAATAGAGTTGCGACATATGTTTCATCATCCTACAACACCGATGATCACATACAAGATAAACAGAATCACGATGAGCAAGGAAAAGGATCATGAAGTTCTTCTTCCTCTCTCTCCCGCCAGATTTTGCATCGGAAGGCGTTAACTTGGACCTGACACTCCAACCATAATATTTAGGCAACGAAAAGTAAGAGTTGGCAATGGAAGCAACATATAATTAAGCATAAAAAACTAGAGCAAGGCAAGTTTAGGAATAAAGTTTACACCACACGTACAAATTCATCGTATCAAACTAGAGAGCTAGGCATGTTTAGGAAGTACATTTACATCATGTAGTTTGTCGTACACAAATTCAAAGACAAAGGTAATCAAGAGGCAGCATCATAGTATCTCTCACTTTTGAGGTCTCCGCTCCGTCCACGGGAGAATGTCACCTAACTTCATAAATGGCGTGGCGTCGGCCCCGTATAGCTCTAAGCGATCATCTTTGTCCTGCTTTGTTGGTACTTCGGAGTGGAACGCCCCATCGCATGGGACGACATCTTTGTAGATGATTGTCTGTCGTGGTGGTGTCACGGCATATGCCATAGGTATGGCTAAGTGTGGGGCCGAAAGGACGCTGGAGGTATCCGGGGAGGGCTTGCACGCTGAGAAGCGCGCACGGACGAACATCGAACCAAGAACACACAAGCACACACACGCGATTTACCCAGGTTCGGGGCCCTCGTGAGGAGGTAACACCCCTACTCCTGCCTGCCTCTCGATGTATATGGGTGAAGCACAAGCACAAGTACAAGATCTGCTCCTTGAGCTGTATTGCTAGACTATGAACAGTGGTACGAGGTAGAAGATGAAGCTAAACACAAAGGGGGCAAATGAGCTCTTTCTTCTTCCGTCCCTCACGCAGGAGGAGGTACGGGCTACTTATAGCAGTCCTGGTGGCAACGGCTCTGTCCTCCACGGTGGCAACATGTGCTCCTGCAGAGATCTCCGGGATTCCTGCAGGAGACCCGCGCCTCCGGGATCTCCGGGTCGTCTCTACCATGACAGGACCCTTTCTGTCTTGTCCCAGCTTATCCGGGCTGTCCCATCCCGGGATGTCGGTTTGTCAGGCTCCGGGTTCTCCGGCCAGGCGTGCTCCTCTGCCAGGCGAAAAGACAAAAGCCCTTGACTTCCTATCCGAGGTAAGATTTCTTCTCTTCCTTAACCCGGCATGGATATGCCTGGTTTCCTTCCTTGACCCGGCAAATATATGCCGGATCATCCTCGTCCCTTCCTGCACATGAGAATAAACAAGAGCAGACCGACGGTGATATGTCGGTTAATGTGACAAAGCTATCATTACCGGCCTAAGTGACTCAGTTGTCATAAGCCGGTTTGTATTACGCCATGTCTCGGTCCCTATGGGGCTTGGTTGACCCGGTTTGACCTTGACCCGGTCCACTCTTTAGAGCTCTTTACACCTCAACTTACCCTACCCGGGGGTAGCCCCCCGACATTAGTCCCCGAAGCTGGTGCGGTTCTACAGCCTCGGATGGAGGGCCACACCAGGTTTAACCAAACAAAACCAACCAACAGGCTTTCCGGCTCAAGTATGTCTCGGTCTAGCCGAGTTTCTCCGAGTCAAATAAGTGACCTAGTTCGAGTTTCCTCCTCAACTTGGTCTAACCGACACAACGGGATTCTTTTTAACTCCACCGAGTCCTAGTCTCGAAATCCGATGCAAAGATACCTCGGTTTGCCTTGATTTGCGCGTACGGCCGACCGTGCCTCTGCACGCGCCGCGCATCGCACGTTGCACACGTCACACGTGTCGTGTCCGGTCACCTCAAACACAGCCTTTGACCATGCTTGACCACCCTGTGCGGCGCCTGGGTAACCGCGCCAATGATGAGGGGCCCACCACTACCCCACTAACGGACGGTTTTGAGCGCAGTTTGGGGAACTGCTACCGCCGCTTCGCACGCATCCGGCCTATAAATAGGGGAAAGAAGGCACGGTGAGGGCTTCTTCCTCCTTCGTCCTCTCCATTGCGAAACCACTTCCGCCGCCGCCGCCGCGAAGAGCACTCCGCCCTGGCTTGACCCCGAGAGCGCTTCTCCGTCGCCGACGACCAGAATCGACCGCGCCGCCACCGCCAAATTCCTTCTCGTGGAATCTGCATTCTGGTATGGATCCCTAATCTCCATCTTCTTCACGCATCATCTCGAGTGTTCTTCCTAGCGTGTTCTTCATTGTTCATCCTTAGGGTATTTTAGATCTCCAATCGCTAGACTTGCTAGGATTAACTTTGTTTGCTCATAGACGAGCCTAATTAGATCTTATTTCTAAATCTTTTCCGCACCGATATCCTGAGTTGGCTCCTGATAGTTTCATCCTTCCCTGCCTTAGGCTCATATTTTACTTTCTTTTTTACTTGCTCGGTAGATCTTGCTTGCTCATAGATTCATGCAAACTCAGTTTGTAACTTTTACCCGAATCACTTAACTCGATTTCCGAATCACTTAACACTTATCTTTCCGAATCATCCTTCCGGGTGATTCTACCTCGGTTTCCGAATTAAATAACTCGGTTTCCGTGCTCTACTCCTGAGGCATTTGCACGGCTCTTCCGGGTCATATGTCTCGGTTTTCGAGTTATTTGCATCGTTTCTCCGAGTCACTTGTTCCGACTCTGGATTCATAACTCCGAGTTACTTATCTCGGTTGTATTTGTACTTTTTTGCAGGTTTGATCCTGAGATGTCAGGCCGCAGTACTCCCGACCCGGCCGAGTCATTGGCTGCACGAGGTGGATGGGAGGGATCCGATGTAGTGCAAGATGACCTCGATTGGCTGCTCAAGACCCGGCGCATCACGGCCGAGGCTATATGCCGGCTTCCGGGAGAGGAACTCGAACCGTTCTAGAATCGGTGAACGAGTGGTGTTCCTTGCGCACTTTCAGCGCGGGTTTGGACTCCCAGCTAGTCCCTTCTACCGGGACTTTCTCGACTACTTCGGTCTACAACCTCACCATCTCCCTGCCAACGCCATTACATCTCTCTCAGCTTTTACCTCCTTCATGGAGGGGTACCTCGGCCTCTGGCCCACTGTTGCCGCCTGGGCCAAGTACTTCCGCCTCGGAAGCAAACCATTCCGAATAAGGAGGAGATTGTGAAGGATATGACCGCATGCGGTGCGGCTAGCATCACTCCGAGGAAACACTCCATCTTTCCCGGATTACCGGCTTAGAATCCTGCCGGAAGTGGCAGAGGTCCTTTTTCTATGTGAAGAGCCCGGCTGATCGGGATGTTCTCAACCTGCCGGAGTTCAACATCGCTCCCCCCACAGCCGAGTTAAACTGGAACTATGACCCGCAGGACAGCATTCCTGAGGTCCAACTGATCCACCAAACCCTTGAGGGGCTGCTGGAGAAGAAATGAGCGCAGACGACCTCTTGAGGACTTTCATCATGCGCCGAGTCAACCCTCTTCAGTACCGTGTGCACAAGATTTGCCACATGAGCGGTTTGCTGGACCCTATCCGGGTCAGCACCCATGATCTCACCCACCCCCAAGTCAGGAGACGGGTCAAGGCCATCGCGCAGACCGAGATGGCGGACGATTGGCAATGGGGCGTAGAGCCGTTTGAGCGATCCCGGCTTCCTCCTCCGGTTAGTTTGTCACCTTTGAATCGACATAGCTCTGCCTTCCGAGGCTACTTTTATCTCGGTATGCACCTTATGACTAATCCGAATCTACTTTGCTTTTCCTGCAGCTGTTTACTCGACAAGCCACCGAAGATGGGGACTGAAGACCAGGAAATGGACAAAAGATCGCCGCCGCGACCTGAGGAGACTGAAGATCCGGACAACGAGGATTATATGCCGGTTCCTCGTGCCAAGGCTTCTACCTCGGGTAAGCCATCCGCCCGTGTCTTCGTTCAAGACTTGTCCGACGACGAAGATGATGATTGTCAAATCCTAGATCCCATTGATGCTATTCCTATTTCATGGTCTGCACCTCCTGCTACAGCCAATCCGGGTGCGCAAGGCACATCTCGGAAACGCGCCGGTGCGTCCGGGTCAGCGGCTCCTCCGGCTAAGAAAGCCAAGAAGGTTGTTACCAAGCGCAAGCTAAGGTCCTTCCAACCAGCAAAGGGTAAGATAAACTTCGCATAACTTTTCCGGCTTTCCTTCTTTCTCTCTTTCCTTTAACCGAAGTTAACCTCATCCGAATTAACATTCTACCTCGGTTTATGCAGTGACCCGATCGCCACCAAACAGACCCACAGTTCTATTCGGTCTCCTGTTCCTTCATCGCCACCTCTGACGACCCACATCGAGATTAGCAGCCCCGGAGGGGCAATCCCTTCCCCGGTGCGCGCTAGCTCAGCCGACATTCCGCCGCCGAATCTTGATTCGGATCTGGGAGGGGACCAAGGCCCCGAGCAAACCTCGGCTCCGGGTCAAGACCAATCTCCCCTCTCCTCTTAAGGATTTGGAGACGGAGCGGGGTAAGACTCCAACTGAGACCTCGTCTAAGTTGGAGCCTCGACCCTCACCTCAGAAGCACACCAAGCAACAGCAACAGTTGAAACAACAGCAGAGCAGCAGAAACAGCAGCAGCAACAGCAGAAGAGAAGCCGCAGCAGCAGAAGGAGAAGGACCAGCAACAGCAACAGGAAAGACAGCAAAGGCTGCAGCAGGAGAAACAGCAGAAGCTGCAGCAAGACAAGTCTCGGAAGCAGCAGCAGCAGCCCCCAGTGCCGGTCCATACTCCGGTACCACCGCCTCCAAGTGTGCCAACTCAGCAAGCCTCTGGCCAACCTTCAACTGTCCAGAGCAAACAAATTACTGTGACTCCAACAGCAAACCGGGCGTACCAAGACCTTTCCGAGATGATTTCCCGCCCCCGGGTCAACAGCCATGTTCTTCCGAGTCTCCGCACTCCGAGTGATAAGAGCCTCGGCTCGGTTGGACAGTACGTGATGGATTGGAACGCCGCGGACCCGAGTGAAGTTTCTTCTACTCCGGCAAATCCACACCCGGTTGGCCCCGGCCTGGTTGCACAATCCCTACACTCCATGCAGGTCTCGGCCCTTCAGGCCAGCAGGGTTGTCGAGGTAAATCTCTCGGAACTTAGCACTTGCTCTAAAATGATCAATAGTCACACCATCCACAGTCCCCGAGATTCGGGCTGAGTAACTGATACTCGTCCGAGTAATAGGTAACTCGGCGCGAATCTTCAAAAACTTGATCATTTTAATCTTAACTTGTTAAAAACACTGGGATTCCCAGTCCCCGAGTCTCATGTCGAGTTTACCCGGCATGAGCTTACATTAAACTCGGACAACCAGTCCCCGAGTTTCATGTCTAGCTGATTCGGTATGACCTTTTATCAATCTCGGGCTCCAGTCCCCGAGATTCTTTTTACCCTTACTAACATCTTTCCTTCTTGCAGGATTGCACCAACACTCGGAGCCGGATCTTCAAGAACTAGCCTTGGAGCACCGGCGCTTAAGCTCTCCTTCCAGAACCAGCAGGAGGAAATGAAGAAGGAAACAGAGCATAAGCGTGCTCTTAAAGAAGAACAGTCCGAGGTGACTCGGCTCAAGCGGGAGCTTGACCGGGTCGAGAAAGAGAAGATGAGCTGAAAAAGGAGAGGAACACGTTCAAGACAGCTTGGAGAAGCGTGCCGCTGGTGACCAGAAGATTCAAGCGCACATCACTGCATGCGAGGCTAAGGCTACCAAAGCTTCAGAAGAGTCGGATGCCCTCAAGGCAAATGCTGCCAAGTGGCTGGCTGAGCTCACCAAACTTAATGCCGAAATGGACAGTAAGTTCTCCGAATCATATCCTTTTTGTTTATATCTTCACATGAAACTTTGTGTCGGTGTCTCATTTGATTCGGTGTCAGCCTATTTGCTCTCAGAACACTTTGAGCACTGCCAAGCTGCAGCAGCCAACACTGTGAAGAAGGCCCGAGCTAGGAGGGCCGAGGCATCTGGAGCTCCGCTACCCGAGGCTTGGGACATCGACGATCACTTGATCGCACTCCAAGCTCGCATTTCTCCTTTGAAGAGCATCGGCGTCGAGCTTCTTAATGCCAGTATCCGAGCCTACAATGTCTTGTGGCCCGAATCTCCCAGTGTCAAGACCATTGCCGAGTTGTCCACATGCTTGCAGCAAACCGAGACTCGGTTAAGGGAATGGAGGTCTTCTTCTGCTCGTGCCGGGGCCGACGCAGCCTTGCTTTTTCTGATGTCCTGGTATGAGGAAATTAACCTCGACGGCTTGCGCACCCTTCGCGATGGTTCCCCATGGGCTACTGACCCGGCATTGATCGCGAAGCGTGAGGAAGCTGCTACCTTCATGGCCAGGTTTGCCAATACTCGGTCTGTTGAACCTGGTGTGGTTTACTCGGATGATGAAGAGAAGAAGAAGAGAGGTCAACGCTGAAGGTGACTCTGAGCAAGAATATGGTGACTCTGACTCCGAGTCTTCAACTCCCGATGACTCGGCTAAGACTGCGAAACCATCTGCTGCCGAGATCTCCAAAGAGCCAGCGGTTGACCCGGCCAAACAAGTGCTACCGATATTCCTTGAAGACAATGTCTGATCTTATCGATGCATCGGCAAGCAGCAAGATTACTCCAACTGCCCCCGAGTCTGCTACTCCGTGACCAAAGCTACTCCTGCAACCGAGGTTCCTCCTTCAACCAAGGTTGCTCCCTCATCCGGGTCTGTCCCTGAAACCGAGGCTGCTCCTTCAACCGAGGTTCCTCCTTCCACCGAGGCTCCTGCGTCATCCGGGTCTGCCCTGCAACCAAAGCTGCTCCTTCCTCCGAAGCCGCTGCTTAACTTACATGAATTCAAACTGTTAAATCCCCGGAATGCCGGGTGCAGATGTAATATACATTTTAAGTTCCTCCGAGACTACTTTTATTTTGCTTAATTCGAACAAGACGAGGTTTATGTTGGATCAATTTAAACCGAGTCCCCGAGTTTATTTTCTTGTTCACTATACTTGTCAATCTTTGCTCTTGTCTACCATTTAGGCGTTCGACAGTCGAGTCACAAGATAGGAATTATAGCATACAATACTTCATAACATTCGAGTTGGGGTTTAAAGTCATCCGACATAAACAAATATGAAAAACAGGGTTAGTAAACAAGCTATGCCGAATCATTTTTGGCCGAGTCTCCGAGTTCATTTTCATGTTCACTACGAACCATCACCTCAGCTCTTGACTGCCTTTTTGGCGTTTGTCAGTCGAGTCACAAGATCACAATAAGATAGCATACAGTACTTTGAACTTTGAGGCAAGGCTTCAAATCATTCGGCATAGGAAAAACATAAATGAAAAAACAAAGATGACACAAGCATATAGACGAGGCAGTCCCCGAGTTTTGATTCGGGGTGCCGACATTTCATTCATATAGAAACCGAGATACATACACTGCGCCCTTTATGAGTAAAAGGGTCGGAGTAGAGCTATATTCCATGGACGCTTGTTTCCTCTCCGGATTTGTCCATCCTGTGCTTCATCGGTTCCTGTGCATCTATAAGATAGTATGAATCATTGTGCAGAGCCTTGCTCACAATGAACGGTCCCTCCCATGGAGGTGTCAACTTATGTCGGCCTGCAGTGCGTTGCACCAGCCTCAGTACCAAATCTCCCTCTTGGAACACCCGAGGGCTGATCTTCCGGCTATGATAGCGTCGGAGATTTTGCTGGTATATTGCTGACCGAGATAAGGCCAGCTCTCGGCCTCTCAAGTAGGTCCACCATCTTCCCGGGCTTCTTTTGCCTCGGTTTCAGTGTACATTGTCACTCTCGGTGCATCATATTGTATGTCGGTTGGCAGAACAGCTTCTGCTCCATAAACCAGAAAGAATGGTGTGTAGCCAGTCGATCGATTCGGTGTGGTCCTGAGACCCCATAATACTGCTGGGAGCTCATCTATCCAACAACCCGGAGTGCGTAACAATGGTGCAATTAACCGAGCCTTTATGCCATCTAGTACCAAGGCATTTGATCTTTCTACCATCCCATTGGCCTGTGGGTGTGCAACTGCAGCTACATCCAGCTTAATTCTCTTCTCGGCACAAAACCGAGCAAATTCTCCCACAGCAAAGTTGGTTCCATTATCTGTGATGATACTGTGTGGATAACCATATCTCAGAATTATGTCCTTCAAGAAAGTCACTGCTGTATGTCCATCACATTTCCGGATTGGCTTTACCTCTATCCATTTGGTGAATTTGTCCACCATCACCAGTATATGAGTCATGTTACCTCGGGCTGGCTTGAATTCTCCCACCATGTCAAGGCACCAAACAGCAAAAGGCCAAGTGATTGGAATTGTCTTGAGTGCCGAGGCTGGCATGTGAATCTTTTTTGCAAATCTCTGACATCCTTCACATTTCTGACTATGTCTTCAGCTTGTTGCAAAGCAGTGGGCCAGTAGAACCCATGCCGAAATACTTTGGCCACCAAGGCTCTTGAGCAGGCATGATGTCCACACTCCCCTTGATGAATCTCTAGGAGCATTTCTTCTCCTTCTGCCGGGTCAACACACCTCTGCAGCACTGTGGTTGTGCTTCTCTTGTATAACTCCTTATTGATGATGGTGTATGCTTTTGCTCTTCTCAACACTTGCCTAGATCGGTTCTATCATCCGGCAGGCTCCCATCAACAAGATATGTCATTATAGGCTGTGCCCACTCCGGGACAGGTCTTACAGGAAATACTGGCATATCTATATCCATTGGCTCAGCATCTACTGGCTCGTCCGACATTTCCTCGTCAGTCCCCGGGTTCTGCTTGGCAGTCCCCGAGTTATCCCCGACATAACCGACATCAACATCCATTGGAACTGCATCTGATTTGGCATCGGCGGGATATAAATTGATTCGGATTCTGGCGATGGCTTAATGGACGGCTTTCTCAAATGCTCCAAAGCTATTCCGGGTGGAATTGGATCTCTGGATGAACCGAGTTTGGATAGTACATCGGCAGCTTCATTCTCTGCCCGAGGTATATGTGTGTACTCGCATCCTTCAAAAAATCCCGAAATTTTCTGCACATGAAATCGATATGATGCCATGTTGGCATCCACTGCATCCCAATTTCCCGAGGTTTGATGTATAACCAGAGCCGAATCACCGAAGCACTCAATTCGGCGAATCCCACTTCCTTGGCCACATTAAGCCCATGGATCAGTGCCTCATACTCGGCTACATTATTGGATGCGGTGAAATGAATTTGCAGCACATATCTCAGTTGATCCTTCTTCGGTGAGGTAAGAACTACTCCGCACCCAAACCAATCTTTGTCTTGGATCCATCAAAATGCATTGTCCAGTAATTCGGGTCATGGGCTGGTGGCTCATACTGCATCTCGGCCCAATCCACAAGGAAATCCGGCAGTGCCTGAGATTTGATTGCATCTCTTCTCTCATACTGTGGAGTGTAAGGGGATAACTCGATTGCCCATTTGGCAACTCGGCCATTTGCATCTTTGCATCCGATGATCTCCGAGATAGGAGCTTCACACACCACCCTTATTGGATGCTCTTGAAAGTAGTGCTTCAACTTCTTGGCTGCCATATAGACACCATACACCATCTTCTGGTAATGAGGGTAATTCTGTTGGATGTCGATATCACCTCACTCAGATAATACACCGGCCTCTGCACGGTTTTGCCATCTTCTTCGCTCCACCACTACTACAGCACTCACAACTCGGTTTGTGGCTGCAATATAGAGCAACATCGGCTCTTTGGGCAGTGGGGAAGCAAGTATCGGAGCAGTGACCAACATCTTTTTTAACTCGGCAAAAGCCGCATTTGCCTGTGGAGTCCACACAAAGTTATTGGTTCTTTTCATCAATTGATACAAGGGCAAGGCCTTTTCTCCTAACCGGCTTAGGGATGCAAGACAACCAGTAAATTTTTGCACATCTTTAAGATTTTGAGGCAACCTCATATTCTCAATAGCCCGAATCTTTACCGGATTAGCTTCGATACCTCGGCTAGATACAAGGAAACCGAGTAACTTTCCTGCTGGTACACCAAATGTACATTTATCCGGGTTAAGTTTCATCCGGTATTTTCTCAAATTTGCGAATGTTTCTCTTAGATCATCGATCAAGGTTGATTTCTCTTTAGTTTTATGACTATGTCATCGACATACACCTGCACATTTTTTCCTATTTGATTCTGCAAACATTTTTGCATACACCTTTGATAAGTAGCACCGGCATTTCTCAAACCGAATGTCATGACACGATAGCAATAAGCCCCATACGGGGTGATAAATGCAGTTTTCATTTGATCATCCGGATTTAACGGTATCTGGTGAAAACCAGAGTAAGCATCTACAAAGGATAACAGCTCACACCCGGCTGTGGAATCGATCACTTGATCTATCCGAGGCAGCGGGAATGGATCCTTAGGACATGCTTTGTTCAGGTTCGTGTAATCAATACACATACGCCACACTTTGGCTACATTTGGGTCATCCTTTTTCTTCTCTACCAGGACCGGGTTAGACAACCAGTCCGGGTGCAGTACCTCCATGATGAATCCGGCTGCCAGTAGCCGGGTCAGCTCATCTTGTATCACTTGCCTTCTCTCGTCCGAAAGTCGCCGCATCGGTGCTTCACGGGCTTCATCTCGGGCCTCACAAATAATGAGTGCTCAGCCAACTCCCTCGGAACACCTTCCAGGTCATGATTCGACCATGCAAAGATGTCTCGGTTCTCACGGAGGAATTGGATGAGCTCGCCTTCCTATTTCTCCGTTAACCCGCTCCCTATGATAGCCTTGCGCTCGGGGTGCTCCGGGTCAACAGTGATCTTCTTGGTCTCCTTGGGCGCCTCGAACGCCGCATTTTGCTCCATGTGGGCCATTCCCGGCATGCCGAGTTGCGCAGCTTGAGCCATGGCCACCACCTGCTTCATCTTTTTCTTCTCAGCAGCTATGATCAGAGACTCGGCCAAGTTAGAGCCAGCCGAGGCACACTCGATGGAGCTCTTGTAGTTACCCGCAATGGTAATGATACCATTCGGTCCTGGCAGCTTCATCTTCAGGTAAGCCATGTGGGTGGATATCATGAACTTGGCCAGAGTTGGCCTGCCGAGTAGAGCATGGTATGGACTTTCGAGGTCTACTATCTCGAACAGGACAGTCTCGGTCCTGGAGTTCTCCTTGGTGCCGAGACATACATCAATCCACATTTTACCCATAGGTGCACATGAGACACCAGGCACTATACCATGAAAAGTTGTGTCGGTTGGTAACAACATGTTGGCAGTAATACCCAACTTCACCATTGTATCGGTACATGATGTTGATGCTGCTGCCATTGTCAATCAGAACCTTGCTGAATCTGACATTCTGGTTGGGCCCAATAAATGTTGGGTCCACCACCAGAGCATAACCTCCTGGGGTTGGCATGATTCGGGGGTGATCTTTTATCCCCCAGGTAATCTCCTGATCCGACCAGTGCATATATTTTGGCACAGCCGGCATAACAGCATTGACCTCCATCTGGCGCCGCGCCCGACTCTTTTTGTCAGTTGCCTCGGTCACGAACACCACATAACTATGATGAGCTTCGTGATACTCATTCTGGCGATTAGGGCCGCATTGCCATAGTTGCCTCCGTGGTTCACCTGATTCACATCATTCGGTTCCCTGTTATCATTCGGCCTCTGTTGCTGCTGTTGATTCGGCCGGTTCACCGGAGTGTTGTTTGCCCCGGTCAGCGCAACACGCTGCTGAGGTTTCGGCAGTGGCGGCCTCGGGACCAACCCTCTGGTTTCCTCCGGATCCAGCTCCTTCCCTCAAGGTCCTATGGTACCAACTGCATTGCCGAGTCGAGTGATGTGCTGGCCCACGCTTATCATTGGTGTGGTATCTGCATGGTCCATCCAGCATTGCCTCATAAGTGGCAGGCATTGTTATCTTGGCCCCAGGGCTTCTTTCCCTCTTGGTTCTGGCCCAAGGTGGGCCATTGTCTTCGGCCTTGGCTGCACCACTTTGGTTGCTCTTGATCTACCGCTGCAACCATGTTTGACCGTACCGAAGATCCGGCCGATCTTCCCTTCTCTTGTGTCCAAAGTTCTGGCTATCATTAGGCCCGAACTGTCCGGGTCTGCTGTTACCCGGGTTTCGTCGACTCGGCTCAGCGCGTTGAGCAGAGGCTGCATTGGATCTCCAAGTGCATAACTGTCTGCAATCCGAATTGTCTCGGCCAAAGTGGCTGGCATCTCCCTTTGTAACCTTTGCCACAGCATGTCGGCATCCCTGGGCAAACCATGAAATGGCCTGCCTCCACAACTCCTTCGCAGGAATTGCGCACTGTACTCCACCGAGTCAAGTAGTCTCGGTCAGTCTCATTCTGCCTCTGCACACACATAGCCAATGCTGTGGCCGATTCGGCCTCTTGTATGTGCTAGAGAAGTTACTCACAAAGGCTTCTTCAAAATCCAGCCAGCAGTTGACACTGCCCTCACTCAAATTGTTCAACCAAATTCGGGCTGGTCCTTCCAACATCTGAGGTATGTATCTCACAGCCCACCGGCGGTTTCCTCCGGCCACATTTACTGCCGAAAGATAATCCGACAGCCAGTCCTCTGGCTTGGAGTTACCATCATAGGTCTTCGAACCTCGGGGCAACTGAAGTGCGGCACTGACGGCTCCCCCATGATTCGGGGCCCGAAGCATTTAGGTCCAGGTGGGCCCTGCTCTTCCAGTATCTCAGACCAATGGAGCCTGTCCAACTTGATGCGTGCATCACCCGGCGCCAACATGCGCGGTCCTAACCTGTCTCCCAGTGCATTGTCATATCTCTGATATCCGGCTCTCTCCAGAGCCGAATTGCCATCATCATACGTTGTTCCTCTGGTCAACACCTTGCGGTTCCTGAACATGCGCAACATTTGGGTGTTGCTGACCATGGTTTTGAGTCGGATACCGAGGTGGTTGACCTCGGCCAGCTGGATTGGGATTCCCCTGACCCGGATTTCCCTGAGCCGGGTTACTCCTAGCCCGGCCTGCACCGTTCTGCCCGCCATCTGCTTTTCAGCATAGTCCGGGTTGTAGGTCTGGATCTGCTTGTTCTTTCCCGAGTTTACACTCGGGTTACGATCTCTACTCGGATGCGGCGAGGAAGCTTGACCTTTGGACCTCTGACTGCCGGCCTTAGCCGAGTGTACAATCTGGGAACCCCCAGCCATGGTGTTGCCCTTCAAACATGCCTCATTCTGTCGGTTGGCTATTGCCACCAACTCATTCACTCTTGCTTGTTGCTTCTGGTAAGCTTCGCCGGTTAAACCGGCTAGCTCAGCTCTTGCTGCCTCTGCAGCTCTAAGGGTCTTGGCAGGAGAGCTATAATTCGGCTTTGCTGCCGTTACCCGAGTCGTACTTGACCCGGATCTACCATCCCTAGCCATCTCTACATTGAGGCCTTTGCCTCTCTTACGCACATCAGCCATGCGAGCAGCATCAAGGCCATGAGCCTTGTTATACTCACGCATTGATCTATCAAACTCCTCTAGTCTTGGCCATTTCCAAGGCCTCAGCATGCAGGTCCTTGCGCTGCTGCTCTAACTCTTCCTCGGTCAGGGCTACACCCGTACCAGGTACTATGGGAACGCGAGTCTTTCGATCACCTTATCCAGAGGAAGAGGCCTGACCGCGGACGTGCCGCCCTGCTCCCGGGTCACCCTCTCCAGGGGCCTGGCCGTCCTAACCGATTTTCCGGAGTCTCGGCATCATCCTCCAGACCAGCTCCAGCCGCAGTTCCGGTCATCATGACCTCTGCAGCTCTCGGGCGAGTGATGCGCCGACCGCGAGCCGCACAAAGAGCAGGAGGATCTTCTGCCTCCAGCACCCGCGCGGGGTACTTGCGACGAGCTCGGTGGCGACGTAGGTGTGGAGGGAGCCGAAGGCGATGAGGCAGCCGTTGACCGGGAGAGGCCTGCCGCCGAAGCAACCGGCGTTGTCGCTGACGAAGTGCATGTCGCCGAGCTTGCACACCAACCCGCTGAGCACACGCTCGCCGGAGGTGGTGATGGAACCCGTCCGGATGAAGACTCCAGCCAGCGCCGCTGCTGGCCCCACGGTGGGCGCCAACTGTCGTGGTGGTGTCACGGCAGATGCCATAGGTATGGCTAAGTGTGGGGCCGAAAGGACGCTGGAGGTATCCGGGGAGGGCTTGCACGCTGAGAAGCGCACGGACGAACATCGAACCAAGAACACACAAGCACGCGATTTACCCAGGTTCGGGGCCCTCGTGAGGAGGTAACACCCCTACTCCTGCCTGCCTCTCGATGTATATGGGTGAAGCACAAGCACAAGTACAAGATCTGCTCCTTGAGCTGTATTGCTAGACTATGAACAGTGGTACGAGGTAGAAGATGAAGCTAAACACAAAGGGGGCAAATGAGCTCTTTCTTCTTCCGTCCCTCACGCAGGAGGAGGTACAGGGGTACTTATAGCAGTCCTGGTGGCAACGGCTCTGTCCTCCACGGTGGCAACATGTGCTCCTGCAGAGATCTCCGGGATTCCTGCAGGAGACCGCGCCTCCGGATCTCCGGGTCGTCTCTGCCATGACAGGACCCTTTCTGTCTTGTCCCAGCTTATCCGGGCTGTCCCATCCCGGATGTCGGTCTGTCTCCGGGTTCTCCGGCCAGGCGTGCTCCTCTGCCAGGCGAAAAGACAAAAGCCCTTGACTTCCTATCCGAGGTAAGATTTCTTCTCTTCCTTAACCCGGCATGGATATGCCTGCTTCCTTCCTTGACCCGGCAAATATGCGGATCATCTCGTCCCTATCCTGCACATGAGAATAAAACAAGAGCAGACCGACGGTGATAAGTCGTTAAGTGACTCATCTATCATTACCCTCTAAGTGACTCGGTTGTCATAAGCCGGTTTGTATTACGCCATGTCTGGTCCCGCTCCGGGGGCTTGTTACCCGTCCACTCTTTAGAGCTCTTTTAACACCTCAACTTGCCCTACCCGGGGTAGCCCCCCGACATTGTCGCAAGCGTCTATAGGAACGAATAACTCTGTCTGAGTCTTGCATCATCCCATCATTGCTAACTCTTGGGCCCAGTCGCGGAAATGGATTTGACATTGGTTAGACTACAAATCTTTCTTGATCCCGTTTGTACTCTTGCATTTGATACATGATGTAGTAGGAATCCATCGTACTGTTTGGCGGTTGCTTGAGGCTCCAGAATTCAGCTTAGTGGCCAAAAAATCTGAGCCGGACGGGTCAGACCATGTCATTCTGCCAGACTCAGGTCTATTATTTTAGTCTGACAGTCGGGCCAGATCGGGCTCATCTTAGTATATGGACGAGCTATGACGACGATCCGATGATTTTTACCATGTAGGGCCGGCTCAGGCCTAGTTCTTCACCCTCACGGTCAAGCTGGGACGGACTCGGCCATGATTTTTCAGCATTGGATTTTTTTGACCTGGCCTGAAGTCCATCCCAGCACGAGTTATGGCCATGTCTATAGGTGTGTCTCGTGACCGGGGACTTGGTGTTTGAGTTTCTCCAACGAAGAAGTAGGATAGTTTCAACTATGAACCCGTGGGATAAATCCCGCGTTTGTGATTCTACTAGTTGACATGTACGTGCAACGCACGTCTCCACTCCATATATATGATAAAAAAGACTCAAAAGGCTAAGAGCAATTCCTTCCCTATCATTAATCAGTGTTGGCAAAAAAATAATTCTCTAAAAAATGAGCCTTCTATCATGGAATACAACAACAAATTTGATCTCGTTCATCTTGAATGTACATATACGTGTTCAATCATGCATGCAATTTTTCTTATCATTAATTGGAGTGGGCGTAGGTATATTTGTCATTAAGTAGGCCCGTCAGTAAAATGAAAGAACGTTGCTGTGAAGAATTCACCTGCTTTTGGTTGCTAGGAATCTGTGTTCAGCAAGAACAGCCATGTGTGTCTAAGTCCTATGATACATTTATACGTATAGGAAACGCCATAGTAGACCATTGAAGGCCCAAACCAGCACGTGGCCCTTAAGGCTTCTGATCTGTTCAGCATGAATCCATGGAGGCCAGGAAAAAAGGGAACGAAGGACGTTCGACTCGGCCATGACGATAGACTCCAAATCGAATACGACTGGGTTTTTTTTTCTTACGCAATCTGCTGCGTGACCGTGATGGACTTTCTTTCGAGAGTCGAGACGAAGGCCAAATCAGCACGAACGAGCGTTTTTCTGGCCTGAAGTCCATCCCAGCACGAGTTATGGCCATGTCTATAGGTGTGTCTCGTGACCGGGGACTTGGTGTTTGAGTTTCTCCAACGAAGAAGTAGGATAGTTTCAACTATGAACCCGTGGATAAATCCTGCGTTTGTGATTCTATATACCTACTCCTTTATGTTCACGCATTCTACTTTTCAACTGGCTTGCATTATAGTATGCATCATTGGGGAGTTTTAAGCAACCCGTAGAAAAATCAATTGCTAAAAAGAACTAGCTTTCACTAAGTTATTGCAATCACCTACTCACCCCTATAGTAGATATTGGGCCGTCTTTCAATATGCTCTACCAATAGGATGCCGGTCTTTCAATATGATATAAGTCACATGTGTTCTTAAGTAGTTTGTTTTCAGTTTGGTTGCGTTATTATTATTTTTTATTATCTCGGGAAGCTTGTGCTAGAACTTCACGATAGAGTTAGCGGCATGCATCACTTAAATCCCTACTTGGGGGTTGACTTGTGGTAGCAGGCATACATGTGGCACTCTCAAGTTATGAAGATTTGGAATAAGGGGTTGTGACATTATCCTTTTCGAGAAAGGCACCACAAAGCTCCTCACATGTCCGTTTCGGACCGTCTAGACACGTCCGCTTCATAGGAAGTTGGCCCCACAGGACTCGTGTAGTAGCCTCTTTATTCCTCCAAGATTTCTCTCTACTCCCCCTCCTGCAGGAGACACATGACAACGATGATGTGCGACTGCATGATGGGGAGCACGGCTCCCCGACAAGGGATGAAGTGGCACGACAGTGAACATGGCAACACGTGAGGCTGTTTGGCTCGAGCACGCTAGATCGACCATGAAAGCGTGTGCAACAGCGAGGGTGCGGCAATGAGGGCAACGAAGCCTACCGTGGTAGAGGAGGAAGAGAGAGCACCGCTCGCTGCTTCCTTCACCGCGTGCAAGAGCTCGCAAGAGTAGGGCCTCGCGTGACACTTAGAAGGAGATGGTCGAGAAAGTCTTTTGTCTCACGCAAGAGCGTACGGGTCCATTTCTGCACAGCTAGCAGACCGATGTGAGCGAGCGAGCCGAATCTGTCTATATTTATTTTGGGCGTTCCGGTCGTGTCTTTGTGGTAGGGATTGCTCGTTATTCTTAATATGTTCATCGTTCTTCTCTCATGTGATTCATGGAGAAAGATTGTGTAGCAAGCGCATCGATCCAACAACTTTGCCTACTTGTTGATCTCCATTTACTCTGCATATTGGTAGGTCAAGTAAATTAATTGATAAAATTAGGTTGATCAAATTTGTGCTCGACTAGATTTGGATCAAATTTTCTTGTGGTATTTGTACACAAATTGATAGCCTAAATTTATCGATTTTGTAAAATTTAAGCGTCGAAATTATTGTTTGCAAAATTTTATTTGTCATAGTTCAATAAAAAAGATTTTTTTTTATTAAATGGAAAAGTGTCTGACTAATTTGGGGTGTCTCTAGGTACCCAATTGTCTAGACATCCCAAAACAGAATTTAGAGATATTTCTAACACATGTTAGGGGTGTGTTTTGAGGTCCGGCCTTTTCCTTAGAGCATCTCCACCGACACCCTCTAAATGCCCCCCCCCCCCCCCCCCCCCCCGCCCCCTCAAATGCCCAATGGGGGTCTGGACACCAAAAAATGCCCCCAACTGCACCCCCAAGTGCTCAACCCCAGCCAAATCGTGTCCGACGCCCGGCCTCCAAATTTGAAGGCCCTCTCGGGGTGCCGGACATGGGACGGACATGTCCTCCGACATAGGTAGCCCACATGTCATTCACTCTTGCGCGGGGCGAGGCGGGCGAGCGATCCAGTGGAAGGATTTTCTGTGCGTGTGCACGCACATCTGTTAATTTTTTTATGTTTATGAGGTCACATATAATCCCGTGAGTGGATCGAGTGGCCTTCAAAAGTCGATCACTCACTCAAGAGATCCTCTATTGGCTAGGCACACATGGGCATGGCACACGTTGTGTTAGTACTATATGACCACAGAAGATCTAGGGAGTGGATAGAGTGGCCTTTCCATGCTAGGGCTCATAGGATTTTTTGTGGCTAGATGTGGTCATATCCTTTGTTTTTTCACGGCTACACACCAGGCACAAAAACAAAATTTATAGAAAATCACATAAACATGCACTTGTCCGGCCTAATTAGGGGTGCGGCTGTGAACACTCATCCAATTTTGATCGGACATGTGTCCAGCACCCCAATTGGAACTCCAATGGGGAGAGGGGGGGGGTGAGGGACACGAAATTGAGGGGTGCCGTTGCAGATGGTCTTAGGCTGGGGACAGCCAAACTAGTCCCGGCCTTTGTTTCGAAATTGGCGGGAAGGGACTGAAGGGAAGATTGAATTTGGCAGGAAGGGACTGAAGTTTATTACTCTACCGGTTACCGTGCGGTCCTGGTAAAAGCGTGCAGTTGGATGTATAGTTTATCAGGCGCTCCTTGTTGTTGCATTGAAAGCATCCACCGACCATGTCATATCTGCTGACGGGAGGACCCTTAAATTGGCTGTAGCTGACAACATGGATTCAGTTACCTTTGGAAACGCCAGTGGTACTACATATTATGATATAAAATATTCAGTTACATTTTTCGTACGTCAGCTCAGAAAGCATTGCCCTAAAATATTCAGGTACAGTAAAACCAGTTTCACATATCTATTCCACGACTATGATATCCGCTCGATTCACGTTCTGATAATGAGATCTCGATTCAGCGATTGTTAATTTGTTATAACCTGATCCAATCTTGGATTTTCAGGAGTGAAGTTCCTTCATTCAATAGCACCAGCGGTTGGGCAGTTACTCTTGGGGAGGTACCGTGAGCAAGTGGCATGTGGGTCACGCAAGAACACCGGCACCAGTCTCACCGAGCCATAAATTAAACAGCTGTGTTTCAGTTATTCAGTTGTTCAGTTCAGCCAACAACAGTCAACAGGAGTCCACCTCTGCATGTTCCAGCCAGCCAGGGAAATGGCCAGTTTCCCAAGCCTAACGAACAAAACTTCCTCTTGACCGGACGATTGGCTCTTTGGCACCGCTTGCAGGATGAAGATGGTGACGGCACTACTGTTCATACGTTGGTTTGTTGTCCTCTTTTGATGATACTTCAAGTTATCCTGGTAGACTAGATGTCAGATCAGATGTGGACCTGTGGTAGTGATCTGTTGTTCTTTTCATTGGGGCCATGAACTGGTCTTTCGATTCGTTCGTTTCTTCCCCGCATCATGCTGTCACCACATAATTCGTGGTTGTATCAATAAGTTTAAGAACGATATCTTGTCATGAGAGTTCGTCCAAGGTAAATATAGTCATGCAAATATATTTCAGAATGATCAGTAAAGGGTACGGATCGAGTACAATCTCTTAACTGAAGCACTTGATTTCATAGTTGAGTTGCGAGTTGCAACAAACATAGTACATGAATCACAACAAATAGTAGTAGGGATAAATCAAGACCCGCTAGTGCTCTTGTTTTGCTTGCACTGGGATCACAATTAATTAGCTGAATGACTTGATCGCTGGACCAATTAATCTGGGTTAATCTAGAGCTGGCCGGACGAGTGGGCGAGGTAGGCGAGCGCCCCTACGAGCGGCGCGTTGATGTAGGTAGCCGGCTCGGAGTGCTCGTAGTCGCTGCGCTGGTCCGGGAACTGGTCGTTCTGGTTGGGCCCGCCCACGACGGCGCCGACGTGCACGTTCGGGTTGGCCGCGCCGGAGTAGAGCCCAGTGAAACCCTGCGAGCACCCGATCTTTCCCGGGTGCGCCGCGACAGAAGGGAGGGAGGAGGCCCGGTGGTGGAGCTTCTTCGGGAACTTGGGTCCGTACCCCACCATGTACGACAGGCCCATCGGGTTGCTCCCGAGCAAGTAGTCGACCTGGCGCCTGGCAATGGCGCGGAGGCGCTGCGGCGTGACGGTGGCGCCGCCGCAGGAGACGGTCTTCTTGGAGAAGGCGAGGTACTTGGCGTAGGTGAGCAGGAGGAAGGAGCTGGAGGTGACGTACTGCATGTTGCTGTCGCTGAGCTTGAAGAGGAGGCCACCTTTGGTGTACTGCGTCTGGTCGGTGGGGGTTCCGGGAACCATGGAGCAGATGAAGCTGTCGGCGTGGCCCTTGTACTCCTGCAGCGCGCCCACCTTCTGCACCAAGAAGGCCTTGGAGAGGAGGATCCTGGCTCCGGCGTGCTTGTTGTCCCAGCCGAAGGTGTTGTCCTGCTCGTCGGCGCCGAGGATCTGGCCGTTCACCTTGATGTAGGAAAGGTAGGTTGGGTTCTTGGTGGCCCTGTGCAGCCATGCGGCGCCCCATAGCAGCTCATCCTTTTCACCATTATAAAACAGCACACGAGAGGTAAGAGAAAGCAAACGGCGCCCATATGGCAGAGAGCCATGACCATTGTCATAGGTCTGGAGCCAATGGGAGCAAACAACATTTTATAATGCATGATTTAGTTTTTTTTCAAGTGCATGATTTAGTTGTACCTGGTATCCAGAGTAGGAGCAGTAGTAGGGGCAGACGTATGCCGAGAGCTTGGTGCTGTATGTGCCCCTGTGCTTGTCAGCGAACTCGAACACCTACACAGAAACAGAGTGTCATCGATTTGCACAGCGAGATGCAGAGGATGCAATGTGATGTGCTATGCGTACCCGCTTGGCCCTGGCGACGAGGCGGCTGGAGTAGACCGGGTCGGACTTGCGGAAGACGAGGGAAGCCGCGGCCAGGGCGGCGGCGGTCTCAGCGGCGACGTCGGAGCCCGGGGTGCTCGGGTCGACCTTGTACACGGTCCTCGGCGTGTCCATGTCCTCCGGACGCTCCCAGCACGCGTGGTCCTTGGTCGCGTCCCCAACCTAGCGACAGGAGTGCACAGTGAGTTGAACTGGAGGCAAATGCCCACACATTGTTTGGTCCGCACGACGGCACGAGCCTCTAGTACAGTGCTTTTGCTCTCTAGAAAGAGAGCAGAACAACTTTTGTGTTATGTTTGTGCTTTGTGGTGAAGACTGAAGAGAACAACCCCTGCATCTTCGTCCTCAAACAGATCCAACGAGGGCGAGGGAGTACCTGGACGTAGACGGTGTCGGGGTGTGAGGTGGCCTTGAGAAGGTAGTCGGAGCCCCACCGGACGGCGTCCCTGGCGTGCTGCAGCTCCCCCTTCATCATCCCGCCGAACTCCAGCACGCTCCATGCCAGCATCGTCGAGCTGAATGCCAGTGGGAAGCCGAACTTGACGTTGTCGCCCGCGTCGTAGTACCCTCCCGTCAAATCAACCTGAAAAAAAGTCAAAATATTAGCAAAGGAGAATGTCATGCAAATGCAGAGGAGCACAGGTGTTGTTGTAGTTGAACTTGCCTTGATAGAAGAGCCGTCAGAGAGGCCGGAGTCCCTGCGCCAGGACACGCGCTGGGACGGCGGCAGCTTCCCCGACCTCTGGCCCTCGAAGAAGAGGATGGACTTGGTGAGAGCGTCCCTGTAGTCGTGCTTGGCGGGGCCGTGGTGCGGCAAGGCAGCGGCATTGCTGACAAGCATGGCGGCGAGCAGGAGGAAGAGGAAGAAGCGGAGGAGAGCCATGAGCGAGCAAGCGTGAGCAGGAGGGGAGAAAAGGTGACCTTCTTCACTACTCGCTACCGGGGAGCCGGATCCTCTGACTTTGGCAAATCCTAACTTTCCTGACTTTGAGTTAGTGACGGGTGGGTCTCACGTGTGATGGGCTCCGCATGCCAATGACCCAAAGTTAGGAAAGTTAGGGGATTGCAAAGTTAGAGGATCCCGCTCCTCCTCCCCTCTGCGTCTCTGCTTTCCTGGCTCTACGGCTGGCACTGTGCCTCCTCTGCCATTATAGTTGGCACTTGATCGCTGCTTTTAAAGACCGAGCCTGCCTTTTTTTTAATCTCTATTATTCGCATCTTTGTGTCTTTCTTCTTGGAGGATGAGATGCAGCAGTTATTGTACTCCCATTTTTCCTGCCAGATGTGAGCTTGTTCACATGGCAATGCCAGGGGAGCTGAGGCTTTAAACAAACAAATGGCTCGCTTTTACAGATCATATTGGCGCATGAAGCCATGATCCAGGATGGCTCGTTGCAAAATATGGCAATGCTTGTAGTAGTAACTAGTTTCTGGATTCCCTCAAAGGCATTTCAGATAGGCTCTCCAAGGACTATTCTCTTGTGCATTGTGGTCGCACAGGAAGATTTGCAATTTCACACACCATTAGGTACACCCGATTATATGTTCAATTATTTTTTAACTCATAAAGATATTTTTTGATTTTTTAAAGTGAAGCGAGCATTGGATATCGGGAGCCAAAACCACTTTCCGACTCCCTTCTCATTTTGCCAAATATTCATTGTAGTTGAGAGCATCTCCACCGGCGCGCACAATAGAGCGTCCGGCAAAGTTGTCGGACAGGCGCTGTTGGGCGCGCCGGCAGCAGTTGCCGCCTATTGGGAGCGACGCGCCCCACCGGTCGCTCCCAATAGACGCCCCAAGTTGACAAATTCAAATAACGGCGGGAAATAAAATCAGTTGAATGTCTGAATTCAAATGTCCGAATGCAAAATAAATCAAGTAGGGCATACAATTATTCAAATTAAAATAAAATGGGCACTCAATCTATTTGGCCATCTGCTTAGCCTTTGAGTGCCCACAGATGCTCAACTAAATCATTTTGTAGTTGCTCGTGTTCTCCTACATTCTTAATTTGAGCGTTAATTGTGAGGTAAGTGGCAAAGTTCGCAGTCAAATCCGCATATTCATGATCAATCTGGGCAAGAGGACCCACATGATAGTATGGATGACCATCATGTTGCGGAGGATCAGCACGTTCACTCTCGATGATTATGTTGTGCAAGATCACACAAGTCATCATCACCTCCCACATCTGCTCTTTCGACCAAGTTAGAGCAGGATACCTGACAATAGCAAACCGAGCTTGAAGCACCCCAAATGCCCGCTCGACATCCTTCCTGGCACCCTCCTGTTCTGCTGCAAAATGAGACTGGCTTTGACCTTGAGGCTGGGAGATGGTCTTGACAAATGTAGACCATTTGGGGTAGATTCCATACCCCTTGTCATATCCATGGCCATTGATCTCGTAATTGCACGGTGGAGCTTCGCCTTCATTTAGCCGGTTAAAAACCGTTGAACATTGTAGCACGTTGATGTCATTGTGAGTTCCTGCCATACCAAAGAAAGCATGCCAAATCCACAAATCTTTGTCAGCCACTGCCTCTAGCACGACACTGCACTCTCCAACATGACCCTTGTAAACTCCTTGCCAGGCGAATGGGCAATTCTTCCATGCCCAATGCATGCAATTGATGCTTCCAAGCATACCATGAAATCCTGTAGCTGCGTTTTGTGCCATGAGCCTAGCTGTGTCAACTTCATTTGGTTGTCTCAAATATTTTGGCCCAAAGACTGCAACAACCGCCCTGCAATACCGATAGAAGGTCGCGATGACTATGGATTCAGCCATGTGGAGGTAGTCGTCTACTGCATCTGCCGGAGCTCCATATGCAAGGACTCTCAAAGCAGCCGTGCATTTCTGGATAGAGGAGAAACCAACCAGTCCGGTGTAGTCGCTCTTCAGCCTGAAGTAGTCATCGTACTCCCGCACGCGCGTCAGAACGACCATGAATAGGTCCCTGTTCATCCGGAGCCGCCGCCGGAATTCCTTCTCACCGTGAGTGGGATCGTCGGTGAAGTAGTCTTGCCACAGCGTCATATGTCCCGTCATCCGGAGGTGATCTTTGTTCATCCTCTTACCCGGCTTCGAACCTCCAATCCGAGGCGCGACATTCATCTGTCCAAGCAAACCAACTAGGCAAGTGATGATCGCCAAGTGTTCGTCGACCACGGCGTTGGAGGCGGCATGGGCGGTGAGCAATGCGCCCGCCAGCTCGAGTTCGTCGTCGCTATCCATCTATATCAACACAAGGATTAGGAAAACCAAAGTCTAGGAGAAAAATTGAGCTGAGCAATGCGACAAACACCTTGCTTGCGGGGAAGTTATCGGAGGCGGCGACAGTGTAGCGGCCGACAACAAGTGCGGCTCGACAGAGAAGAGTCTACAGACACTACGACGGTACAAATAGTGCGCCGTTCCAGTCGCGGGTGGGGGTGGGGGTGGAAGACAGGCGTCTGGCCGGCAGAGGGTGTGAGGCGGCGACAGCGAATCAGCAGGGTGGGTGGAGGGACGGGGATGCAAACAGGCCACATACGGACGCGGCGGGGGAAAATAAAGTGTCTGTGTCGCTGACGCGTCGGCCCCGTCCGTCAGGTTCGGACGAGGCGCGTGTTGCCACGGTTGCCGGCGCGCCCGGTTGCGTCCCTAGAACCTGGACGCGAAGCGGGGTTGCCGGACACTCTATTGGGACGTGCCGACAACTTTTTTCGTATTGGGCGCGCCGCTGGAGCGATTTTTGCTGTCGGCGCGCACAAAACGTTTATTGGGAGCGGAGTTGGGCGCGACGGTGGAGACGCTCTGATGCAGCCCAATTTAGTAGGGTGGGGGCAGAGCTCAGGTGGGTGGCCTTTTCTTCATTTATTACTGATAGTTCATGGGTTGGGCCGAATCTTGACGTGCACGGGCCACACCCTTGCATCTGCTGGATCCGCCACTCATCGAGATTCCATACCTTTTACACCTGTTTTACTAAGAATAAAACATTGACTATTCTTTATATTTAGCTCATCAATTATCTTGGCACCGTCCAAACTATACGTTGGTACAAATTATGTTTTGGTTAGTGGTGCTTCATGTATACTTGATGTTTACCTACTTCCATGATAAGATAATGACAAGTATTACAACGACATTATTATTTATATGAGCATGTTCAAATAGTCGACCAAAGTTATACCGATGTACTTGATGGGAGCGTCATTTTGTCTCCCGGGCTACATATAGCCCTTTAATTTGAACTTTCAAAAACGTACTTCAAAGTTTCAGACAAAAATATAAAAAGTTTTTGCATGTAAGTAATGATGTATAGTTTAATTGTGCAAAGTTTCAATCGGAAACACGTTTAAAAAAGACTAATGTCTGACTTATTTGGAGATGTATTGTTCACTCTCTAGATCCATATTTTTTGTCTTTTTCTTAAGATCATAATACATTGTCTTTCGTGTTGAGATTTTGCACATCTATAATGCGTAGCATTTACTATATGTACATATTTTTCAGTATTTTTTGTAACTTTAGAAAACCATTTTCAAAATTTCAAAATTAGGGCTGCAAGTAGCGCGAGCTACAATAGCCTTTTTCGTGTACTTGATACCATATTAAACCCATGGGGTTATCCTCTACACGTGTGATGTACATTGTTGTTCATGCTCAAATATTAGTTATATCCTGCTTTTCTAAGTCCATAGAAATTACAGCGAGGCATGCGATTCCGCTTACATTGGAGGACCTGCTTAGGCGGTCGATTTAGGCTTTCCGACAAGCATTGTATTCAAACTCTTGTTCCATAGATCCATCCATCCTATCTAACGCGTGCCACAAACAAGTGGGCTCTCTTTGACCCAACAACCGGGCAGAGTTTACTACGTGGAACAAAACCTAAACAAATCAAAACTATTGTCATAACTAAAATTTAGACTATGTGGAACAAACTTAAACACTCGCTAGCTCTCTCTGACCCAACAACCTGGCAAAATTTAGACAACGTGGAACAAAACTTAACAAATCACAACTATTATCATAACTAAAATTTAGACTACATGGAAGAAAATGAAACAGTCTTTAAACATATAACAACCATATGCAAAGACATTAACGCACGTGGAGCACGTCCACACAATAACCGAAGGTATTTCCGACTAAATAAAAAAGAAAAACCGAACTAATAAAGAAATAAATGTAAAATATAAAATAAAAGTCCTACAACGAGGACTAGAAACATGTACGATAAAGAAGAAAATATTAAAATAAAGCAAAGTATCCCACTTATCTTTTTAGAAAAAACATCCGACGTTCAAAGTCCCGGTAGAAATCATCTTGTAACATCGTACTGAAAACATCACGACGTGAACTCCACATGCATATTGGATTGCCGGACGGTCGTCGAGTATTATCCTGGTAGGACTTGCATCATGAGACCAGTATACACTAGCAGTGGCGAAGAGAGGCCTAAAATTTAGGTACGGCGGAGTAAACAACATCTATCATTATTTAATTATAATCATGAGTGCGTGTGTGTGGGGTGGGGGGGGGGGGGGGGGGGGAATTGCCCCATCTCCCGTGGTAAGATGTAAAATCTATTTAACGTAAAATTCAGAATATGAATATGCAAGTTTCATTTGTCGAAAGTAGTTAATTTATAAATATCATCAAAATTCACTCCAAGTGTATTCAAGCGTAAATTATTTGAATTGCATTAAGTTAGGCTGAACTCTGCTTCCAAATTCCTGGATAACAGGAATTCGTGGTCAATGAGTTGGATTTATTTCTCACATTAGAACATGCTCTCTCTTGTACGAGAACAAGTAAATTAAAATGCAAACGTAAGATTATAACTGTAGCACTTTACTTTGCTTCCTTAATATAATAGAGTCATCGGGTTGACATCTCGTCCTGAATTTGTCTGCAATGAAGGAAACACTTTGATATTTCCTTAAAGAAATTTTTGTCTCACAAGTGAAATGTAAGACAAATTTCAATAGAAAAATCGTACAGAAATAACCAAGACAAGATATATTCATAGATAGCTCATTTAAGCAATGGTCAAAATCGGCGGTAATATAGTCTATTGCAACATAGAAGGCGTCCACACAATAATAATCAGCAATGACCTGATGTCTTCCTTTTTTTTTCTTGATTTGCCTCATTTTGTTACCATTTCATTAAAATTTAGAATTGTTTTCTAATTTTCTGCGCAAATTCATATTTTTAAGAGAGGTCTCTGTCGCAACAGTGGAACATGGGGTTCCCCTAGTACTGCCAAAGTGGGTCCACCCCATGTGGGCCCAAGTTGAAGATGGACAAGACCAAGACTCAAGTCAAGCTGGCGGGTTCACCGTCAAGACACGCAAGGCCTGCATCGACTAAGGGCTCCGGTCCTGGGGACCTTCCGGGTCCCCGAATCAAGCAAGAAGGCCAGGAAGGACCCGAGAGCCCGAGTTCCCGGCAGGAGGCCAGGCTCCCTCCCGGGTACTTCCTACGTTCCTGTGGATAAGCACTCCACCTCACCACGGAAGACTTGGGAAGCAAGGCGAAGGCAGCGCGGGTGGGAAGCACGCCCCGTGGTGGTGTCAGCTCCTGTCCACCCCCAAGGCGGACGCTCCCACCTAACCCAAGGGAGACGCTAGGCTGAGGAGAGGCCACGTCTCCCCCTAAACTAGATGAGGAGGGTCCTTCACCCCGAAGGACCCTCACGCCCCTCACGTGACCCTGTGGCAACCCCTTAGCCTATAAAAGGAGGACCAAGGCACGGAGGAGGGGGAGGTCGGACCAAGGATGAACACAAGCTAGAACCAGAGCAAGACTAGACTAGGGCTGCGAAGGTAGAGAGGAAGGTGATCTCCTCCGGGTCAGGATCTGTCCTTCTTCTACCTCGGGCCAAAACCCTTCCGGGTACCCTGCCCGGGAGGTTCCATTGTAAGCCACACTATGAAGAACTCATCAATCCAGACATGCAGGAGTAGGGCTTTTAGCCTCCGGGCGGCCTGAACCTGGGTAGCTCCTTGTGTCCCTTTGGTTGCATGCTTTGATCGTGGAGAGGAGAGCTTGATCTAGACTCCGCCCAAGAAGACGATTCTCAGCCTCCTTCGCGCCCCGTGCCGAACCTAAAAGGGGGTATCCTATACTCCCGGTGTCCGTGCAACGAGACACGACATCTGGCGCGCCAGGTAGGGGGCGCAAGCGCTGGATTCGCCTACATCAGCCGCGACGGCAAGCTCTTCGTCGACAACGTCGGAGTCTACATCAGGCTCCTCTTCTTCGGAAACAAGCTCGTCGTCAAGTTCTCCTTCTGGTTCGCGGTCTACGGCAAGATCTGCCTCGAGCACCTCGCCCGCGGTCGGATCCGCTCCAGGAACAGCCGTCTCTCGGGACAAGGCAAGCAGCTGCCTCAGTCACAAGCAAAAGTCATGTCGGGGGCTCGGGAGGTCTTTGGAGAGCAAGCGTGCCAGGCATCGCGGAAAGGCTGGGGGCTAGAGGAAGCTCTGGGCGTGGCCCGGGCGCTTCTCTCCTTTCCCCCAGATCAGTGCAAGAGTGATCCCCGTGCGAAGGCATGGATCAACAGCTTGGAAAACCTGCTGGACTACGCTCTCCAATGCCACGCTCCAACGAGTCCTGCCCCGACCATCGACCACGGCGCTGCCGTCCCCGAGCCACTACCTCCGGCGGAGGAACAGCCTGAGGACCCCCATGGCAAGCGGCCCATGGAACTTCCTGAAGAAGGTGCTGGTCAGAGCTCCAACCCCAGGCGTCGTTCGCGGGAGGACATGGAAGGCCAGGCCAGCCAGCACCTCAAGACCTGCTGCACGCCGTACCCTGCAACCGTCTCCGACCTCTATCACCTGGAGCAAGAAGCTGAGGAAACATTGCGACACTACATCTGGAGGTTCCGGGGCGTCGTCGACCGCATTATCCCGAAGTACCTCTGTGAGGCTTCCGTCATCGCCGCGTTCCACGTCAACGTCCGCAACCTCAAGATGCGTGAAAAGATGAGTATCCATGTTGTGGATACCCTGGAGAGCTTGTGGGACATGGCCAACCGATGCGCCAGGATGGAAGAAGCTGCTAACCTTCCTCCGTGCAAGAATCGTTGAAGCAATCCGTGTTATGTACCCGGAAGAGCCAGTTGCCACAAGATGTACCCTGAAGTGTCCAGTTGTCGTTCAGAGACGTCCATGATGAATAAAAGATAAGTTACCCTCAAACCTGTTTCTGCAGTCCGTGCTATCTACTTCTCGGGTAACAGAACATGTGCGGAACTAGAAAGGCAAGGCTCGACCGTCGTGCGAGCACTCATGGGGTATCGACTCTCCCGGGGGTAAAAAGCGGTGCGCAGACCTGATACACCCCGGGGACGTGCGTGCCAACAGAGTGAGCGGCTTTTTGGGTATCGGTAGGGCTCGCGAGCGCATGCCTGACCTGTCAGGGCCTCGCGGGTAAGCTTACATCCCAGGAAGTTCCTCAAGGACGTGGAGAAAAGTAAAAACATGCTAAAGACAAATAAAAGCAACCCGAGAACTAGAGTAGCATAGCAAGTTCTAGCCTATTACAAGCAAGTTTTAATATGCTGGTACATGAGATCTGACTCAAAGTTTATTCGGGGGCACGAAATGCCCAAACATGGTGCAGGACAACTAAAGTGGCGGGAACTTCTTCATGGCGAGTGCGGTCGCGGGAGCTGACACCGCCTGGAGAGATGCCTCAGAAGGAGACGAGGCCAAGAAGTCCGGCAAGGCCACGCCCGGATTGGCCTCTCTGAAGGACGCCATCACCAAGGCCGCCGTCGCCTTGCTCGTCTCATGCTTGTCGCTCACAAGCCGGGTGACCATCTTGTTCTTGAAAGACCGGAGATCAGCGACTACTTCTCTGATGAATCTCGCGACGAGGGGCAGACTCTGGCGCTTTGGCTCCAACACCGGGGCTGCAGTGGGCAGACTCAGCCGCTTCACTCGCGTCGTCGCCAAGTCGCAGGCGGCTTCAACCTCGGCGAAACCTTCCTGGTTAAGGCGGCGAAGCTCGGACAGCTCAGAAGATGCCTGGGAGTTGGCCTGGATCAGCTTCTGATGGCCTTCCTTCAGTGCTGCAAGCTCATTACCTTGCGCCTCCAAGGATTCTTTCAGCTCGGACATCTTCTGGCCGTCATTCTTGGCCTGCTGCTGCAAAGCTCGGACGGACTCCTGCTCCTGATGGAGTGCATTCTTGACATCTTCAATGGTCTGGGCGGCCTCCTGCTCTTTGGACTTCCAGAGTTGGATGTCCTTGTCCTTGGCCTCGAGCTCTTCACGGTGGCGGTCCTCTGCCTCCCTTAGGCGTTTCTCAGTCTGCTGCTCCTGCTGGAGTTTCTGGAGCTCCAAGGCTTTCTCCTTCTCAGCCAGTTCTGCCTCCCGGGAGGCTAGCTGTCGCTCTTTCGCCAAGAGGACTTTGCCTTGGCGCTCACTTTCGGCCTTCCGGTCTGCGTCTTTCTTCTCAAGAGCCGGGAGCAAGGTGGTGATCTGGGTTGCCAAGCGGTTCAGCTTGTCCATCCCCGTCTGGATCAGTTCCTCGACACTCTCGATGGTCCCCACAACGGCGGCCTCACGGTCGCACAAGTCTTTGCCCAGCTGAGCTATCCCGCGGATGATGGCATCCATCGCGTCGTCACCACTGATGGTGAACCCTGGAGTAGCTGCCGGGGGACCTCCCGGGGCAGGCACACTTTTCTTGCGGTTGGCGGCCAGGCTCTCCTTGATCTTCATCAGCGCCGCCATCTCCTTGCTGGCACCAGAATCAGTGGAAAAAGAGGCGAAAGTCGTTAACACCGTCCCAGTCATCAAGGAGCTCTCTATCAAATCGAGGCCTGGACCCGGAGCAGGGTTCGCGGTCTGCGTTCCCATTGCCCGCGAACTCGGGGCGCCCTTGGACACCTCTTGACCCTCTGAAGGCGAGAGGGAAGGTGGTTTCTCCTGGCTGGTCCCCCCATGAAGGCCCCGGGAGAAAAGACGTTGGCCACTGAGGCATCTGGAACAAAAGGATGTCAGGAAAAGCATTGGTGCGTCAAGAAAACGAAGTTACCCGCGAGCTCTGGGTTACCTGCTTGCTCGGGCGTCAGGGCGTCGAGCGCTTTCCCCGGGTGAGCTAGGGAGGTCGCCGTCACGCTCCCCACTCCGCTCCCTCGACGGCCTTCAAGTTCTGCTATGGGAGGGGAAGCATCCCTCCTCCACCGGCTCCAAGGCTAGTGGCGGTGTCGTCCTCCGCCGTATCACGCCGTCTCTTGCCAGTACCCAAGGAAGGAGAACCCCTGCACCAACACTCGGTCATTTTCCTTGGGGAAGGCAAGGAGTGCAAAGTGCAAGAAAAGAAGTGAAGAAGAGGCTTACTCTTGGGTGCGCTTGGTACCCATTGACGGGGGAACATCTGCCGACGCAGCAGAAGACGCCTGGGGGCTCGCTGGCGTCTCTCCCAAGGCAGCAGGTGGCTCCACCACGGGTGACAGGCGGCCGGCAGGAGCTCTCCGGCGGGGGGCTCGGACGAAGCCAGCGGCGTTCGCTTCTTCGTCCACATGGTCTTCATCGTTCCCCATCACCACGACTGGCGGGGAACGGCTACGGGCACTCGGGTCTGGGGCAGCATCGACCCCGAGGGCAGACTGCGGGGGCGGAGCAGCCCCCTCCTCGTCGTCATCTTCATCATCGTCATCGCTGCCAACAGGGTCGTCGCCAGCTTCCTCGTCTCTGTCGGAGGCGTCGGTCTCGCGCCCGTCGCCTCCGTCGTCATCGTCATCAGAGCCGGAGAATTCCTCTTCGGATTCCTCCTCGCTCTCCTCGTTGGACTCCCAGCATTCTCCTTCTTCAGGGCTGGAAGGTGCCCTGACCTTGCGGGTCTTCACCACAGGAGGTCTGGGCCCGTGATCAGCCCGGCCTACGATACCAAAAGCGTTGCAGACCGGCATCTGCGCCAGGATCTTGTCCTTCTCCGGGTCGTCGCACAGGGGCAGAAACCCCTTGGGCAGCTGGTACTTGACCCCTGGAGTGAAGGTCCCTCTCACATTATCCCGGACAAGGTTTTCCTCCATGTCGGGACACCTCAGGCGAGAAGGATCCCCGGGGCCCTGGAAGTTCCAGGCCGGGTGCGGGCGTTTCTGCAGCGGCGCGAGGCGATTGCGGAGGAAATGAGCGACAATGGCGGCTCCGGAAACTTCTTTCTCGCGAAGAAGTTTGAAGCGCGCCACGACCGCCGAGAACTGTTCATCCTGCAAGCTGACACTTCTCCAAGTGTCCAGATCCACTGGACGCTCCGTCGGCTCCTCCAGCTGAGCATCAGCTTCTGGCACCCCGACCAAGAACCAGTGATCCCTCCACTCTTCCCATCTGGATTTGGTTTCCATGAGGGGGAAGGCCCACTTGATGTTCGGACGGAAGCAGAACGTGACGCTGCCTCCCATCCAGCCTTGGCCCCCAATGCGAGGGTAGAAGAAGTGGCGGAACAGCGCCACGGATGGCATCACCCCGACGAACGCCTCGCAGGTGTAGGCAAAGACCGCCAAGTCGAGGATGGCGCCGGCGTCAGATGCAAGAGCTTCAGCTGATACGCGCGCAAGATCTCCATGAAGAAATCCGAGAAAGGGGGGACGAGCCCCATCATCATGAAGCTGTCGAAGATGGGGATCTGCTTGGGTGTCCTGGTCGCCGACGGCGGAAAGACCTCCGACGCTTTCCTTGCTGGGACACCATCGGCGCCAGCGGACTCCATCACCCCGAAGTGCCCCGCTTTCCGCATCATCTCCGCGTCACCGGCGAAGCAGCTGGGAAACAAGGCCTTCTGTTTCTTGATCTCGGCCCGCTCGGCGTTGCGCGCCGATCTCCGCCGCGATCTCTTGGTTTTTGGGGACAGCGGCTTCTCGGTGGGCGAGGCCTCCGCGCTCCTTTTCCTCCGGCCGAGAACTTTCACTCGGGCCATTGGAGCAGAAGGGAAATTGGTGCAATGGCGACAAGGGGAGGCGGCGGAGCAGAGTCTGGAAGACGAAGGTGGAGGCGGCGATTTGGGGATTTCGGCGAATCTGGAGAGGTAACGGCTACAGTGGAAGCCAGTCGTGGCTTATAAGGCATCCCACACGTCACGTCGCGGCCCCATTACTCCGACGGACGTGGGGATCGAGGGGGCGTGCCGATTTCTGCGCGTTTCGCCCGTTGGATTCCAGGATAAGCAAGGGGTCCGGATGAATCGCAACGTTCGCCGTGATTCAGTCAACAGGACCCGGGGGCTCGTCTCTACCTCGCCTCGGCGGGTCCCCAACGGAGCTGAGAAGACCAGGTACCCGGGACCCACTTTGACCTATCTTTAGGCCATGGCCCCGGCAGCTGGAGTAAGAGCCACCGGGACCATGCCCGGGGGCTACTGTCGCAACAGTGGAACATGGGGTTCCCCTAGTACTGCCAAAGTGGGTCCACCCCATGTGGGCCCAAGTTGAAGATGGACAAGACCAAGACTCAAGTCAAGCTGGCGGGTTCACCGTCAAGACACGCAAGGCCTGCATCGACTAAGGGCTCCGGTCCTGGGGACCTTCCGGGTCCCCGAATCAAGCAAGAAGGCCAGGAAGGACCCGAGAGCCCGAGTTCCCGGCAGGAGGCCAGGCTCCCTCCCGGGTACTTCCTACGTTCCTGTGGATAAGCACTCCACCTCACCACGGAAGACTTGGGAAGCAAGGCGAAGGCAGCGCGGGTGGGAAGCACGCCCCGTGGTGGTGTCAGCTCCTGTCCACCCCAAGGCGGACGCTCCCACCTAACCCAAGGGAGACGCTAGGCTGAGGAGAGGCCACGTCTCCCCCTAAACTAGATGAGGAGGGTCCTTCACCCCGAAGGACCCTCACGCCCCTCACGTGACCCTGTGGCAACCCCTTAGCCTATAAAAGGAGGACCAAGGCACGGAGGAGGGGGAGGTCGGACCAAGGATGAACACAAGCTAGAACCAGAGCAAGACTAGACTAGGGCTGCGAAGGTAGAGAGGAAGGTGATCTCCTCCGGGTCAGGATCTGTCCTTCTTCTACCTCGGGCCAAAACCCTTCCGGGTACCCTGCCCGGGAGGTTCCATTGTAAGCCACACTATGAAGAACTCATCAATCCAGACATGCAGGAGTAGGGCTTTTAGCCTCCGGGCGGCCTGAACCTGGGTAGCTCCTTGTGTCCCTTTGGTTGCATGCTTTGATCGTGGAGAGGAGAGCTTGATCTAGACTCCGCCCAAGAAGACGATTCTCAGCCTCCTTCGCGCCCCGTGCCGAACCTAAAAGGGGGTATCCTATACTCCCGGTGTCCGTGCAACGAGACACGACAGTCTCAACCATCATTTTTCCAGCTGAGCAGACATGTCCTCGCGTTCTTTACCAAAGATATTGACTTAACTAATAAATTTAAATTTGTAGATTAATAAAATATACAAATCCAAAGTACCATAAAACATAATCAATCAAATAGCTAAAGTTGGTTTCGTCAACGTGATAAATAGGTCAAAATACAAAGTCCTACTTAAATACCTCACATAGAGCATTGTTTAGAGTCAGGTTACGTTACATTGAGAATTAGCTATTGTAAAGAGAAAGAGTCAATTTAAGATTAGACTAGACTAGTCTCTCACTTATGGTTCGGAATCAGTGTTGTGAAGTGTTGACTAAAAAACATATAACTTTCTTATAGAAAGTACTAGTTGAATTTTGTGTGGCGTCACGCCACGCCCTTAGTGACTTAGTATGTTTGTATTTTGATGTAAGTAAATAGTGTTTTTTTAGTTTTTTTGATCTAATTTGTGAAATGTCGGTATATTTGCCCAAATGTTTGCTAAATTGGAAAGTTCAAACATGTTTTTATTTTCTCATGAGCATGTAGCATTTCTATCGAGCATTTTTTGTTGTACGTTGTACATTATTACATCGTTAATTGAAATTAGGAAAAGTGCATTTGAATTGTTCGCACATTTTGAGAAAATGGGAATATTCAAAAAAAAATTATAGCATAAGTGGTTTGCATGTATTTTTCTGTCTGTTTTGATATGTTGCTTGCATTTTTGCAGTGGATATATTCAGGGGCATCGATTTTTCGACGGTGCCAACATTTAATTTAAATTAGGAAAAGTGCATTTGAATTAGTCGCACATGTTGTCAAAATTTGCATATTCAATGTTTTATTTGTAGCGTAAGTAGTTGGAGTGTATTTTTCTGTTTGTTTTGATGTGTTACCTAGTAGTTTGATTTTTTTAAATATTCACCAATTAAAAATGTCCCAACATTTTTTGCTCCCTGCAAAAAGTTGTGTTTTTTTTTTTAGCAGGCTGATATATTTTAGAGCATCTGCAATTTTTAAACAAATTGAAATGCTCAAAGATTGCTAATTTTAAATGTAAGTCTACAATGAGTGGAAATGCACATTTTTTCATTTGGATTTTGTAGGTAATTGTTTTTTTAAATTCAACTTTATATAATTGGAGCAAGTGTATGTAGATTTTTTCTAATTTTTTACCAAATTGAGATTAGTAAATATGTTTTCATGTTCGTATAATTTATTAGCATTTATTTTTGTGATGTTTGTGGTCAAATATATTTTGGAAAATTTACAATTTAGAATGTATGTAAATTTAAATTCTTCTAGCGTTTACCAAATGATTAGGGTTGGAAGTCATATAAAAAATTTAAATACTCAAACTAAAATTTAGATGTGTAAATATGTTTTCATGTTCGTATAATTTATTAGCATTTATTTTTGTGATGTTTGTGGTCAAATATATTTTGGAAAATTTACAATTTAGAATATATGTAAATTTAAATTCTTCTAGCGTTTACCAAATGATTAGGGGTGGAAGTCATATAAAAAATTTAAATACTCAAACTTGTAATTTGAGTTGGAATGGTCAAATATGGGTTTGAAATTTGTTTGTCATATTTATAAATACCCTGTGTTTGAAATACTTCGTATTTCGAAAATTGCAAAAGGTTTAGAAATCAGAAAACAGGGGAAAAAAGCAAAAAAGTCATATAAAAAATTTAAATACTCAAACTTGTAATTTGAGTTGGAATGGTCAAATATGGGTTTGAAATTTGTTTGTCATATTTATAAATACCCTGTGTTCGAAATACTTTGTATTTGGAAAATTGCAAAAGGTTTAGAAATCAGAAAACAGGAAAAAAAGGAAAAGAAAAAAAAAGAAAAAAAACGACGCAGCAGCCAGCCAGGCCGGCCTGCGTGGCGGCCCAACTGGCCAGGCCAGGCCCGCTGGGCGTCGTGCTGACGTCACCGGCGGCTGGAGCCGCCGCGGCGGCGTGGAGCTCGCCGCCGGCGCACGACAGCGAAGCGGGACGCGCGCATGCGCGCATCCGGAGCGGCTCGACGCGGGGAGGCTGTAGGTGGCGGCGCCGCCACGGTTTGGTCGCCGGAGCTTCGCCGGCAGCGAGAAAACGCGGCGGAGGGCTGCGGACACGGCGGACTTGATTCCGGCGCGGCGACGCCGTCCCGGCAAGCGTCCCTGGGCGAGGAGGGAGCGGAGGAGACGGCGCATCCCGCCGTGTGCCCCGATGCGGGCGGGGAGGCCTGGCGCGGCGGCGCGGCGCGTCGGCGGCGGCGGCGACGGCACGGTCGCGCGCGAGAGAGGAGGGAGGAGGGAGAGGGGATCTGTGCGTGTCGTTTTTCAGTGAGGTCCCTGGGTTTTTCCGGTTTTACGTTTAGGTCCCTGGCCTTGTAGAAATGGAGGTTTGCCGTGCAATTTCTCGCCTTGCTTGTCGTTCTCCGTAGATGAACAGTACCTACTGTTGCTAAGCACAGTGACGCGAGCGCTCACAGGCCGCGATTCTGGCCGGCTTTCATATACTTAGTAATGTTCTTTGACATACGACCACTCAAATTGTTCAAAAAAAAAACACGTGCATACTAATGTTTTCGTCAATAAGTCAAGGTAGGGCAACCGCTCTATCATGCCCTACTGGGAGCCGCTCCAGCACTAGTCTCTTGCCTGCTCCCAATCCCATTCCCTGTTTTATGTCCCAACAAGAATCTTTAAACGGTAAAAAGAAACCGAACTGTTAATATGTTTGGTGCGCACCAAAATGAGTTTGACGACGGTTCGATCGACGATGGCCTAGTGTGTTAGGAGTTGGGTATAGCATGCATGAGCTTGTACCCATAGTTAAATCACGACTGTTAATTCAGCTAGCTAACATAAAATTCACAACCACACTATACGGTTCCTACCTGTTCAACAAATTAGTGCACTAGCCACCATGGCCTTAAAGAGACATATGGGCAATGGCCATCATATTCCACCGCGAGAGCGGGCATAGAAGGCATAGGCCCGTCATCAGCGGATGAGCTTGGCGATCCGGAGCGCGATGCTGCAGAGGCGGTCAACCTCGCTGTTTCGCGCCATGAGGATGTTCCGGTGTTCCGGCACGTCCTGGCATCCCCTCTGGCACAGCTTCACCTCAGCCTGCCCCGCCGCCACCAGCGCCTGCGACTCGTTGTACGCGCCCATGTCCAGCGCCATCGCCGCGTCCGTCAGCTGCTCCACCGCCGCCTCGTACCTGCACGCATCATGCATCAGTCAGACTGGATCACGAGCACACCCATGATCGGCGTCGCCGTCGGTGAACGCTCAGAGCGTAGCTGCTTACCGCTCCCCGCAGTCCTCGAGGCACTGCTGCAGCTGAGCCGTCTTGTTGACGTTGTCGTCCTCGTCGATGCTCGACAGGTACGTGGCTGTCTCCGACGCGTTCTTCTGGACGGCCAGAATGGCCGCCCTGGTCAGACCCGCCGCGTCCGCCGTCAGGGAGGACCGCTCCGGGGAGAGCGTCGCCATGCAGAGGTCGTAGAGCTCCGCGGTCTGCTTGCACGCGTCCTCAAGGGACAACAACCCTGTCGACGACGGCGCCGCGGCAGGCGGGCCAGACGGGGCCAATGCCGCGTCGACGGCGAACAGCAACAAGGGGAGGACGGCACCGATGGCTGCGATAGAGAATGCCATTGGCGTTGTTTGATTTGCTCTCCTCCAGATTGATATGGCGTGCTTGTGCTTGTGATGTTGCCCGAGTTCGACGGGAGGCCACGCAAGGACCCTACTTATACGGTGACGTGTTTGCCTAAATAAAGGAAGGTTAATTGGAAGTGTCTGCTTTGAGAAAAAACATGAGCGTCTTCACTCCAAAGATGCAGTTTTAAGGGCAGTTGTGTCACACTGTGCGCGTGAATGGAGATACACATAAAGGCGACGGAAATGCCAACAAGAAAAAAAAAAGTTGGTATGGAGGTGGCCTCAATCACTAGTGCCTCCATAAATTAGTTTTAGGGTCACTGTTTTAGAAGTGCCCTAAAATCCGGTTTTCCTGAAATTTTGCTATTTATCAAAATCAGTTTTTTTTAATGGGGAACAGAGCCCAGCTTTTGCATCTACTGATGCAGACGACTTTTTTTAGGGAAAATTGGTTTTTTACCCAGAAGTTGAGCGGCCTTGGATTATGTACCCAAAGTTGATTGTCTATTGGTTAAATACCTTCCAGGGATTCTTATGCAAATAAAAGAACACTTAGCCCCTGAATGTAAAAAAGTAAATTCTCCTAGCATCAATCAAAGCAGAAACGGCAACCGGCATGTGGAATCGATCGGTAGTTCCACGTTAAAACCAGAACGCCAATCCAGTGCATGTGTTCCGGCCGGCGCACCAGCCTCAAGCAAGCTGCATCGAGCATGTATACTGTCGGCTAGGTGCTAGCTAGTTACAAAGATCCATCTAGCGATTAAGCCTAACAGAGCATGTATACTGGAGTACGATTTAATCATCAAGCTGTGTACCAACATATATATTGAATGTGAATCACATAATCAAACTATCCATGTATACATGTATCGGGAAAAAATCTGTAGTAACAAGTACGCGGAAAATAAAAGTAGTGTTGGAAGAAGCGTACATCACAAGAAAACGAACATATAGTTATGATCTCACATCACACAAAATAATTAAAAAAATACGAGATTAAATTTATCTCCTCTTTCTTGGAGTAATCTTCTTGGCGGTCGTTGTGTTCGATTTTCTTGGAGTCCTTGTTGGAGGTGTACGGAAAACTGACTGAGATCCTCCATTTTCAAAGAGAGCGAATTGGCTTCAAAAGCAAGAATATGTTATAAATAATACACAGATCATATAGCGAAAAATGAGTTGTCGATGCAATATGTCACCTCCTTGTAACAGCTCCAGGACTTGTTGATGGTTGAGCAGGGGTATCCGTCCTCATAGGTGTAGAAGGACTTCGTGCAGCTTGGCTATAAAATCGGTAAAAGCGGGATTAGATGTCACAAAATTTATGCTTAAAATAATTGGTTGGCATGAAATATGTTCACCTCCTTGTGACTGGTCCAGGACTTGTTGGCGTTTGGGAAATGTTACGTACAGATTGGCTATTAAAAGGGAAAAGACTTGTCATAAGTTGTATGAGCTAAAAATTGAAAGAGTTGACATGCAAAATATTAACCTCCTAGTGATTGGTCCAGGACTCGTCGGTGTAGAAGGATTTCCATTTTTACTTGTGCTTGCATTATCCCATGGTACTGTATTTTTCTTGCTTCTACTTTTCCTACAAACATTTTTGTAAGTTGAACCCATGTATATTGTATAAGCTAAGAACAAACATTTGCATAATTGAAACGTGTACCTTTTCTTTGTACCATTTAAAGGGCATCCAGCTTGCCTATGTCCCAGCTCTTGGCAGCGTTTGCATCTGTTTTTTCCTACAGTTTCAACCTTTTTCTTTCCTTGATAACCAGTTTCTGTACATGCCTTGATCCTCAATTTTCTAGGTCTACCTCTACCCCTTTTGGATATTGGTGGTTTCAACACAAACCCAGGATCAACACTAGGCCATTGAGACTTGCCTGTTAGTGGTTCTATTTCCCCTTGATATGCTGCTCTGAATCTCGCCACCGAGTAGTATTCATGCACAAAGTCTTCCAATTTGATATTTTGTGCAGCTAATACAACCAATGCATGCCGACATGGCTTTCCTGTGTGCTGCCATTCTAGGCAAGTACACTCATGTGTAAGACACTTCACTACATGTCGAAGGTCATTTCGTGTAGTATCTTTGACCTCGGCGCTCCACTCACCAGATGCACGTGTCTTAAGATGGGCTAATCCTCTAGAACGAACATTCAACTCTTGTATGATAGCTGGTAGTATTTTACCTTGCAGCCTTGCTCCCATTGCTCTCCTCTTCTTAAAAAGAATCATTATCTTCTCCCTCAACTTGTCAACTAGTTGTGCAATAGGTAAATCCTTTATATCCCTGATCCAAGCGTTAAAGGTCTCAGCAAGATTATTAGTTATGGAGTCGCACTTGATATCTGGATTGAACCCACACCTGAAAAAGCAAGAGGAATTAATTTGTGCAGTAATAGTGAAGCAATGAACATGACAGTGACATGAGCTAAAAATGCACCTCATCCATAGCAGATTATGGTACTCCAGTAGGTATGGTGCTACCTTAACGCTTGCTGCAAATATTTTGCTCATGTGGTGATCAAATATTTCTCGTTCGTATGCCCTAGCTGCTGGCCACATGCGGTTATATACTTTACCACGAAATTTCTTAACCAAATTAGCCATAAGGTGCTTAATACACTCTCTTTTCTCAGCATTAGGGAAAACGGCAAGCACTGCATTCTCCAAACCTTTGCAAGCATCCGTGCACACAGCCAATACAGGGGGATCACCTATCGCCCTTTTCAGTTGACTCATAAACCATGTCCAATTTTCAGTAGTTTCTGCATCAAAAAATCCGAACGCTATTGGAAACATCCAATTGTGTCCATCCAAAGCTGTAGCCGTGGCTAGTTGCCCATTCCACTTGCCATTTAAATGTGTCGAATCTATACTTATGTATGGTCTACAACCACTCAAAAATCCATCAATGCAAGGCTTGAGCGCAATAAAGAATCTGTTGAAGTATACTTCTCCATCGACATTTTTAGTGTCAATCTCAACGATACTTCCTGGAGACCTTAGCGCAATCTCAGCCTTGAAGCTATATAGCAACTTAAAGCTTTCTTCCCAAGTACCATATAAGTTACTCATTGCTCTTTCTCTCGCCTTCCATACTGTCCAATATTTAAGTGTGATACCATAGGTCTCTTCAAACTTCTCCAACAGCTCAGTAGCACTTGTTTCAGGCTTCTTCCTCAATATAGGTAATGCCCTTTCAGCAATCCAACTCTGAGATGCCATACTAGATGGTTTCCTGCTGCTAGTTAAACAATAGTGTTCGGGCCCTACATTCGTTACCTGCAAACAGAAGTATAAGTTAATAACAAGAGAGAATAAGTATACGTGATAAAAAAATGATTCCATATCAGGGTTATTACCATGATAGCTCCCTCATGTTGCACTTTCTTAGCCTTAATCTTCCACTGACATCCTTCAGCTTTACAAACGCCCTCAAACCTACCCGGTTCAGATCTTAGAGTTTCTATGTCATACTCCCCCATGATTCCATATTGTTTTATTGCCACTCTAAATGCCTCCATGGAAGGGAAGGTGTCGCCTTCCTCCATATCGGGGTTATCCATGTCATAATCAATGTTCTCCTCCTCAGATACATGATCATCAACTGGAATGGCTGTGCCTTCAATGTCAACATCTTCATAGTTCGTTTTGTTTGTGTCATCAATATTATCGCCATGACCAACTGTGGCATCAACACCTGTATCATTCAATGAAGTAGTTTCCACTGGTCTCTCGTCGTCGTCCCTCAAACCAAGAAGAGTGAACATTTGATCCTCAGCCACGGGAACATTAAATCCATCATCATTTTGTTCAATGACAAGCCTAGACCAGTCAACGTCCCCAAAGCCCGTTGTCGATGCATTAACACCATTGTCTCCAACATTGGCGTTATCGTCCGACATGACCTGAAACACAGAAGATATGATCATCTTATATATTAATCAAAAGCTCAATCATACAAATTACTTTTTTGTACGTGCGAATATGCATGCAGGTGTAGGCTGAAATTTATATGCATTTACACATGCAGGTTTTGCTGAGCAATTATAGTCACGCTGACATAACACGATTAGTACTTCTATAATAATTGCAGTCACGCTGAACAAACATGAAACACGGCGCAACTATATCAGCCCAAAGAATAATGACTGATCAAGTACAGACATACGTTGAAAGAGCAGATTGAGTACGTACAGGCGGATGGCTCTGGCCGGCAACGACGCCAGCGATCGGCTCCAAATACAGGAAGACGGATTTGACGGTGTTGCTCGACGGACAGGCAACGGACGCTTGTTACTTGACCTGCTATTCCCGCCGGCCGGCGGCGGCGTGGCGTGAGGCGACGGCGTGAGTGTGCACGGCCAGACCTGAGATCTGCCCACGATCGAGTATGGGCAGTCACGTACTAGATCTAATCGATCATAGGGCATATATGCTTTCAGGTCCCTATTAGATCTTATTTTGTTTTCCAATACGTATTAGGTATTTAACCAATAGACAATCAACTTTGGGTACATAATCCAAGGCCGCTCAACTTCTGGGTAAAAAACCAATTTTCCCCTTTTTTTATTGCATGGTTCATAAATCTTAATAAAAATATGCACCGTAAGTTCGTAAGTTTGACTAAACTTGGAGATTAGAGCACGCTTTTTTCATGTTGTTGCCACATAAGAAACTCCGTTGCCCAACGGAACTGAACCGGTTTGAATGGATAGGTTATCTCTCCCACCCATTCACTACAGAAGAAACTGAGTTGTGATTGGGCAAATGCAAATAGATAAAAGTTCTGAGCCAGATGGATTAATTGGTCATTTTCTTGAAAAATTGTTGGCACATTGTCAAGAAGGATATCTAAAAGCTTTGTATTGACTTTCATGAAGGGAAACTTGACGTAGAAAGTATAACATGGGACATATTACCTTAATTTCTAAGATGCCCTCTCCTGTGACAGCCAAGGATTTCAGACCTATACCCCCGCAAAAAAAGGGATTTCAGACCTATAGCTCGTTTGAAATGCTGCTTGAAAATTATTAATAAAATTCTGGCAAAGAAATTACAAATGGTGGTTCTCGGAATAGTACACAAAAAAACACATATGTTTTTTTTTGAAAGGGAGGACCAAACATGATTGCATTTCCTATGCCTTTGACTATATTAATCAATGTCTAGCCTAAATATATTTTTATGTACACAAAAGTTGGTACAAAGGTAGAAAAATCTAAGGGAGTGATCTGAGAATTCTCAAAGTCTCAAACATGCATCATCATTTGAATTTAGTTGCAACCATAGAAAATAACTGTACTTGCTTAAAAACACACATAACACAGTAAAACCCCATTTACGTCGGCGGTACCATGTTGTCTACCCCTTCGTGTTCCTATACCGCTCCGTTGATACTACACTTCACCCCACGAAACATCGAAAATCTCAATTGCATGGAAAAGTTAGAACCGCTAACACACCCCTACTAAAGCTATCGCATTCCATCAAATAAATTCCTACGCGTCTGCATTCGATAGTTCATCCAAGATGAATCATAAGATTTATGATCGCTACAACCGAGAAATGAGAAGGAGTAACCTCCACTATGGACCGCCGAAGAACATCACCAAGCGCGTCGACGTCCTAAGCATCACTTGCCTCTCTCATCTCACGACATGATAGGCAGGCCTCGAGAAACCAAGAAAACCATGAACCCCATATTTGATTGGCCGATACTAATCCACATTGACCCTGAAAATTGGCCATACAATCATGACAAGAGGGTAAGTAAGTTTTGTTTTTACTAGTCCTTTTCCATCAGTTTGAAATCGTGATTGCATTTACTAGTGCAAGAAACTAGACAATCCATACTATGCTTTTGACAATGATGAACCATACTGAACAAACTTCGGATAGGATAAACATGAAACTTATTTGCTCAGAGAAACTAACTTCTAGTGTTCTTGCATGTGAAGGTTATGATGCTTTCCTTTCCTGATTAATTCTACTCCGTAATGTATGTCTTCAGGTTTACATCATTCAAACAATGTGGATGTAAACATATTCACAACAACCCTACCAAAAGCAAGGATTATGCATGTCTTGGATCATTTGTTACTGCAAAACTTTTACCTACATTACATCTAGTTTCTTACATCTTATTCTAGCAGGAAACATGAGAGGAGATCTCTTGGGAAACCATGAGATGCTTTTCTTGGTATGGAACCTTTTTTTAAATCTTTTGGGTCACTTGCCAACCGAGTTGTGTTTGCTATGAATCATGAGAGATGAGGGTTAGTTCAAGTTGGTTAGTTTCATGGGAATTAAGGGCGGTTCCATCGCCTTATGTTTGCTGCTGGTGGTGTGTGTGTGTGCGGGGGGGGGGGGGGGGGGGGGGGGGGGTTGCTACTAGGGGTGGTGGGGAAGAAGTTTTTTTTTTGCTTAGGTGGGATACCCTTGCCTAGGTTGGAGCCTCGTGGGACAACGCTTGATGTGAAACTAACCATTTTAAGCTAAATGTACAGTGATTGACCACTCTGTAGTCATGTGCTAAATCTAATTAAGAAGGTTAATCCAACTATTCTACCTAATTAAGAAGGGTAATCCAACTATTCTACCTGTACATTTTAGTGTGATGGGTTTAAATAATAACTTTAAGAAAACAACTTCACCCCTTTAAACACGTGTACTGAGGATTTTTTTTTTTGTAATAATTGTTACACTACACTTGGCAATATGTTCACTCGAACCTTGATCGGATGGCTAACAATAGTTGTCTCCAATCCACACTTTCTGGCTTCATGGAATCCATTCCTCAAGCTGAAAAAGACTGAGGCTAGTCTTCGCGCGCGAACGTTCGCACGATTTTCAAACAACAAAACGTCAAAGTCATCGAGGCGAAGAAGAGTGTCGCCACCCTTGCATCCACCGTCGGCCTAACCGCCTGCTACCCTTCCAGCGGCCGCCTTGCCGGCCCGCTCTCACAAATCGCCCCTTCACGGTTCTCAGTCGCCCCCGATCATCTCTCTAAGCCCTCTCGCATCACAAGATCTCTTTATCGGCCACACCCACCGTTAAGTCCACTCCTCGGTTGCCTCCTTGCTATAGTCTCGACGGCGTCTTTTCCGCTTCGGCTCTCTGCCGTTCGCGGCGGCGTCACCGGCCGAGCTGTCTCATGGAAGAGTATAGAAAGGTTTGGAGGAATAAGAGAAGGGGACAGTGGAAGTAGGAGAGCCACGCGTCGCGAGAAGCAATTTCTAACTGAAACCACTTTCCACCTGTTCGAAAAAGAAACCACTTTCCACTTTCAGGTAACCACTCCACGTCTCAGTGATCCCTTCACTCCGCTCTCTGCTTTCGTCTTCCCCAATCCGCCCCTTCCCTCTCTCCCCCTCCATTACAGGAAAAAGCCGACACCGAGACGGAAAGTTGCGGACCGGAGGAGGAAACCCCGCGCGCGCGAGAACCTCACATTTCCGTCGGATTTGACGGCCCGCTTTTCCGGCCGTGTGCGCCGTCGCGGGCGGTCAATACCTGCATAGGATTATATCACACTCGGCGCCTGGGCCGTCAACTCCATGGAACAGCGGGCAGTGCGGCAAGAGGAGGCGGAGAAGCAGCAGGAGCCGCCGCCGATTCCTCCCCCCAGGGTGAGCTCGCTTCTTCTCTGTTTACTGTTCGTACGGCGCGATCTGGGACCGATTCGGTGTGTTCTGGGTTGTTCTTGGTGTGTGATTTGGGGCCTTTGGGGAAAGAGCCCAAGAATATGCTTCAGGGCCGGGTTGAACAGCCAAAACCCAAATGCGCGTGCTACCTTGACAGTTGATCTCGAATTCTCGATTCGGTGGCGAGAAGCAATGCATTACTCGCTAGGCTAGTGTATATGTGAGCACCCCCTCATCGACTCGAGGAAGGCATTATATTTAATTGGAGTTAGGGTTTGGGTGCAAACATATCCCGCGGTCTGTTGCCATTTATAGCCTCCATCAGTTTTATAGCTTTTGACTACTCTACAAATTTAAACTTTCTAAGAAGACGTGCAAAAAATTGGGGAATTTTCAATGCAACTTCGGGAACTAAGACCTTAATTTGACCATTCCCCCAACATAAGGACAGTCACAGAAGTTCTTTTCATTCTAGTGTTAGGTCTGCACCCTCTCGCACTACTCTGCTTGTTTGTAGTTGTGAATTTGGCACCAACTTTATCTTGTTCGTTTTAGAAAGAGCCGATCTTGTTATGTTTCCGCTATGTATTTTTCATCTTAAAGCTATCATCAATCAAATCATGCTGGTGGAGTATGCTACTAATCTGCTGTTAATATTTATATCTGCCGCAGACTTAATAGTTTATATACTGAAATTAATATTTCTTGTAGGAAAACGAGGAGAGAGAGCTGAAGCTATCATCTCGAGTAAGTACTTGGTTTGCCAGTATTCATTTATCGTTTAATGTTTCTTGGTTTTCTTTAGTGAGCAACGCCTGAGATTACAATCCATTGGATTTCCCTAATTTTTTCTTGTGTGTGTAGGTGGTTTCTTTGCTCTTTGGTAGTGACATCTCAACACCAGCACAGACATTCGAGAAATGGGTGTCGCTGGTACGTAAGCGGAGTGGAACATTCCGTCCATCAGGGTTCCCGCGAAGCAGTTCAAGGATTGAAGTGATGCCAAGTGGAAGCTTCTCACTATTTAGTAGCGCAGACTTCAGGTTGGTTGTCTAAATTAATCTAAATCCTAGTACTTGCTAGTGCTTAATTTTTTGTTTTCGGTTAGAATGAAAAATGTGTCTGTAATCCTCTTATTCGTTCTGTCGAAACATTATTCTGATTTTTCTAAAAAAAAACTTCTGGTGAAAATCTCGCGTTATGTTGAGTATACTTCTTCTAAAGGGAGATGATATGCAAATAGTTTATGAAACCTTACCTGAACACTCACCTAGGAAGACTGAATCCTCTTTTTCAATTTTTCTAGTTTATTCCTTTCGGTTTGTTTTACTTCTAACATGTAGAGGTTTATTTCCGTGTGCCACCTAGTTGATCATATGCTGGTAAATCAGCTTGTTATTCGTGTTGTACTAATGCTATCATTGTTTTGCTACTATGCTCACTATAGTGAGCAAGTGGTTAAAGCAGAACCAGCAAACAGAGAAAAGAATCCTACATTTGATCAGCCTGCTGAAATAAGCGTATGGGAGAGGCTTGGGAATGCTTCTGCATTAAACATTGAATCATCTGACTTCTCATGGAATATGCTGTCATCTCTGCACCATACAGAACACAGTAATAGTTCAGAACACTCTGAAGATGAGATGACTAAAGCTCTTGAGGTTTGTTCCTGTATGTTATGATGTCGAGTTGAAATTTTTTCGTACAATTTGCTAGTGAGAAAAATAAGTATTGGTCTGTACCTTTTCGATATTGGAGACCAATTTTCAAGGCAGTTAGCAGGGCTCCAACATGGATTTACATTTTGTGGATTATATATTATACTTTTTTCCTCTGGTTTCGTATTTATTTACTTGTGCATTTGACATACTGCTTTCATGTTCCTGTCTTTTATAGATGACTGTGAACTCTGGTGGCGTTGTATTCTTTGCTCTATTTAGTTCTATAAGTAACAATGGTTTACTAAAAGAAGAAGCAGCTGTTATAAAGTTTGCAGCATCAAAGATGGCAACACAGGCAGAACTTTTGGGTTATGAATTTGCACGCTTGCTTGGAGTCCAGACACCACAAGTATTTACCAACCCCCGTCCCCAGTGAATAGTTAAACTTATTTTATGTCATCAATTAGCATTTGATTTCTTATTCAGCTTCTTCTAACAACTGCAGGCTAGAGTGGTACATAATTCTAGCCTGGAGTGGCAGGAGATTATACATGCTGCAGAAAGTGCACGATCAATAGCGGTTTCAAATAATGATGAGGTCGGTGAGATGACTTGCTCAGAGTTGTTGGAAGCTCTTGAGCTAAGCCGATGTCTTCTTCTAATGAGGTACTGCTACCCTTAGTACAAATATGATAATACAGACATTTTCCACTCTGAACTGCACATGAGATGTTAATTGTTCCTTGTTTGACAGCTATATCCATGGGTCACCCCTGCTTGAGAGTTCAAAGGCGTTCAGTTCGCCGCAAGTTGCGTGTGCTACTTCTTCATCCCTTGGAAGGGTCTTGATGCTAGATCTGATACTCAGGAATGAGGATAGGCTCCCATGCCGTCAGCTTGGTTGGCGTGGCAATCCTGCAAACCTAATGATTTCAGATAGATCATCCTTCCCCAGTGTGGACAGATTTGAGGATTCAAAGAGCACTTCACAGAGCTCGAACCCACTGATTTCTAATATGTTCCAAAAAGAGAAACGGTTTCACTCTGCAAATGGAAGATTGGATTCTCACGAGGTGAACCTCATGTCACGAAAAGCAGATGTATCTGAAAAGATACTAGAAAATGCTGGAAGTACGATCGGGACTTTACACATCGTAGCAATTGACACTGGGGTGCCCCGTCGCCCACCTGGAGGGAGACGTGTGAAAGATCATGAACGATATCCCAAAGTTGTAGAGCTCATTTTGAATAGCTCAGACTATTCCTCAAATATCTTGTTTGAAATTTCTGGTGGTAAGCTTGGTATTTCTGGACCTGATGAGTCAATCACTTCCATTGATTCTTGTTGCTCTCTTTCGGATGAAGAAAATGCTTCTGCGATTCACGAATTCCGAGTGGCATTTCGCGCAGCTCTTAGGGATCTGGAGGGGTTCCATCTATTTCTTCTCCAGCTATACCAAAAATTGGATGGTGTTCTTCGAGTTTTCTTGTCCATAATTACTAAAAGCTCCGAGGAATCTGACCATAATGATATTGCAATGTCGGATTTTCCATCTCCAGGAGTCAACTACAGTACGCCTTGCCCACCTAATAAACAATTGAACAGTGAACTTCATAGTGACTCTGGAGTTTTTAAATCAGCAACAAAGACATCCTCTGCCGGATCCCGGGGAAGCTCAGATTCAGTCTCTCCGATGTCCAGGGACAGTTGGAGCAATAAACATTTGAAGGGGAGTGCAGATGCTCCCGAAGTCTAAGAATGACAATGAGACTTCGTGATTTTCACAAGATTCCAAAGGTAAGAGTTTTGAGTACCAAACTGGAAAGTCAATTTACTTGGGTTCAGATTTCAAAACACACCCAACAGTGGCACTGCTATGTTGAAGTTATAAGGTCAACTAAGCCGCAACTTTGCAAAACAATCCCACACAAGTGAAAGTTCATGCATAAAGCCAATGCAATTTTATTTTCTTGAAGGCAATGCATATTTTGTAGTAATCATGCATTTGAGCCCCACAATGTTGCAGCCGCCCTAAAGATTACTTATATGATTGTGAAGTCAAGTTGATCAGTGATTTAGTGTATAGAACATATAATGGTAGTCTTTAAAAAAAAAAATCCTACATGTAGCATAGATATTCTAGAACATATTAAGCCGAAAGATTGTCCTCCTGTCAAAAATACATTTGCCTAGCCATCTCAACTGGCCGCTTCATGAGTATGCGATTGGCTTGGGTTTTGCAATAATGTTAATGGTGAACTAAGTCAGAAGTGCTATTGTGATGCAATAGGTTGATCTAGATCCTGAGTTGCTCAAGGAGATAGAACAATGGAATGAAGCGTTTAAGAACGATGTGCTCAGATTTTGTCAGGAGAACAATTTTCATTCTGGATTCTTTGATGGAACTGAGAACAACATGGTGGGAGATGCCTATGAGTTAAAGGTGGGTGACGAAATTTGTCTAAATCAGTACATATATTTTTCGAGCAACTAGTCTGATGATAAATAACTTGCAGGTGCGTCTTGAGCACATCATTGAAAGGATAGCCTTGGTCTCTGATGCTGCAAATACTGAGCGACCTTCTCTTGTGATCAACAACTTATTTATAGGTGGGGCTCTCGCTGCGAGGTCTAAGTACACTCTTCAGCATTTGGGCATTACCCATATACTGTGTTTGTGTTCAAATGAGATTGGTCAATCTGATACCCAGTTTCGTGATCTTTTTCAATACAAGAACTTCTCGGTAAGAGCGTTAACTTCCGGTTTAGTGTTTTGTTATATATACTGACTCTCTTTTCGTATTGATGGAAAACTATTTTACCTTCCGCAGATTAGTGATGACGATGATGCAAACATCAGTGATCTTTTTGAAGAAGCATCAGATTTTATCGATCGGGTCTATGTTGTTGGGGGTAAGGTTCTCATTCATTGCTTTGAAGGGAAAAGTCGGAGTGCCACAGTTGTCCTTGCCTACTTGATGCTCAGAAAGTAAGAATCCTAGCTTATTCATCCTCATTTCAATGAAAAGTATCATAATGACCACAACCCACAAAAGGACTGCATTCTTCATGCCTGATACTCTTTTGGCTTTCAAGAGAAAAAATAATGACATTTATCTGTCCAGGGGCTTCACTCTCGCGAAAGCCTGGAACTTACTGAAGAAAGTACATCGTCGGGCACAACCAAATGATGGTTTTGCCAAGGCCCTGCTAGCTCTAGACAAGAGACTGCACGGCAAGGTGTCGATGGACTGGCAGCAGAAGCGTCCTGAGATGAAGGTGTGCCCAATATGCAGCAAGAACGTGGGGCTTAGCACAAGCTCGCTCAAGCTGCACCTGCAGAAGGCGCACAGGCGGATATCTCAAGGCAGTGTGGACAGCGCCATGACCATGGAGATCCAGAAATCGATCCAGTCGCTCCGATCAGCCGTGGTGGGAGCCTGAGCCCTTCTCAGAAGCTGGCCAAGGCATTTGCCGATGAGCTGAGCTTCAGATCATTTGATCTGTTGTAGTCTCTGCTGTGACAATGTGATGTATACGGATTGACACAGGTGTACTCTTGTGATAGATGCATCAAGCGGACAAACTTTACGGTTGAGAGAACGGGAGTTTGGTGTGAATAAAGAAATGTGCAAGTGTCCAGTGCATTGCCCCATGTGGCCATGTGGTCAGCCCACAAACGTTCAGGATTCGGCTTGATACCTACAAATAAAACTGAAGCCAAATCTCTTGAAATCACCAGGTTAAATATCATGTTTGTGGCCAGCCTTAGCATAGCGTAGCGGTTCGCCACCTTGCATGTTTCGTTGATGAACAAATTTGAGTTTCCACCGATCATCGGCTGAATCTCTACAACATACAACGCTGAATCTCTACAACATACAATTCCATGAGAATTCATGGCTTGTGGTGACTCCACCTCATCATGCATTTTGGGTCTTGGATAGACCGACATGCATGTGATTACTTTATGCCTTTGGATTTTTGATGGGTCTACATGCATATAATTACTTTATGCCATCTTTTAATATATATTACTACAACACAGGCGAACCAAGTTTTGAAAAACCACATAATCAGCTCTATCTAATCCCATCCATATACATCCGTATTTTGATTTGAGAAAAGATATTATGCATGTCAACGAGTAGTTTTCATTCCGTGCTCAGTTTCGAATTTCGTCATTGTAACTTATTAATTTTGGACCGAAGTTCATATCTTTTTAGACAAATTTTATCAAATTTTCGCACTCGTTTAACAGTTTGAAATTTCCTTCGACAACTAGATCCATCTCGCCTTTCCCCATAACTTTCTTATTTCAACAGACATATTCACATAAATATTATACTATATGTACGTGTCTGACCATTGCCGCAAGAAACTTTATTTGTGCCCGAGCAGCTCCGACAACTACACTGTCGTCACACCGCGCCATTATACCGTTCACCGCTCCTCACGTGACGGTCAGCTAAACAAATTTGTTCATATGCGGTAGTGTGACCTAAATTCAACTCTTAACCAAGTGGTGAGAGTACGCGAAATGCAGTACAAAACCACAATCCACCTTTACGTTTCTCCGGATGCAGAAAAAATTAATACAACAATGGAGTTTCACAAAAAAAATCTCCTACACATGGATTGACGAGATTGGTTATAATGAAACATGGTAGCTGAAACTGCATAATAGATTAGCTTTCTACTGTGGAGATTAGTTTTTTTAGAAATACATGACATTTCAGTTAAATTGTTAATCCTTCAAATAATAGTAGGGGTAGTTTTCTCATTAGTATCAGGAAAATAAATGATATGACTTATGAGTTTGAAATATATTTTTGTCATAAAATTTGTGCCGAATATCCTCATAGCACTCACAAAATTGTTATAATGAAGAGATATAACATATTTTGTTTATCTGTCAAACTAAACATTAAAAAATGATAAATCGCCTTATTCAAAACCACAACAAGAGAACAAAAATAAAGGAACAAGTACATTAAAAAAACAATTAAATCTGGCACGGCAAAGCGCGCCCTTACCATCTAGTAAGGTTTCTAGGATTTGACCAAAATGAAGATGCTTTCCGGGCTCACAGGCGGAAGCGGAACCGGTCACTGCCGCCAACACGCTGCTTAAAGATGTCGATGGCGTATTCGTTCAAGACTAAGGCCCTGTTTGGTTGAGCTGTGGCTTATCTGAAAGCGGTTGTGGGCTGTGTGCTGTGACAAAGCGGCTGTGAGCTGTGTGCTGTGACAAAGCCGTAAAAGCCATTTGGCAAGTAGCTGTCTAAACTGTAACTGTGAGGATAAATGTCTGATATACCCCAAAAAACTTAGAGACCATTTACTTATTGTTTAAGGGTAATGATCTTACTAGAGATTGATTTATATATGTACTCATGTTTATAGTTAATTAATTCATTATCTAATTAATTAACTGAGAGACATTTTGACAAAACGAGGTTCAAAAGGAAGCAAAATAACCCAATTAATTAAGCATCACCACTCAATACAGCAAGTAGTACAGTGTTCAAAGAGCAAACAAAATCGCCCAAAATAATTAAGCGTCACACTAGCTGTTGCAAGGAGTACAATACTACAATCCTCTCCCGTTAGCACGTTGAGGATGAGCTCCTTTTTTTTTTGAGGAAAGGATCCGTCGCAAATACAAGGCAGCTCGTACACTTACAAGAAGGCCCAAAATAAAAACAGAAACAACAAAAGGACCCCGAAGAAGTGCAGAAACCACCCCGAGCCACCTGAAGGAATTTCGAACGGATCCACCACCGTCTCGCCCAAGCTCCTAGACGACGCCGGAGTCGCCGTACCGCCAGCCGCCGAGAGGAAGGCGCCACCACCAGAAGTAGAAGACCGCATGAGCCATCCGCCGCCCAGCGCCGGAATCGAGTCTCGATGAACGAGCACGGCCACACACCGTCTTCCCAGCTCCACCCATCTTCCAGCCGCCTCCGCAACGCCCAGGACCACCACCATCAACACCCACCTCCAGACGGATGCTCCCCTCGCCACCACGGCCGGCCGGAGCAGAACTGTCGGAGAAGGAGACCACCTGCAGCACCACCACCAAAAACGGGTCGCCCACAACCACCTTCTTCTCCCCACACCACCACGGTCGGCCGGAGAAGCAGAGATGGAAAGGACCGACAGCACGGAGCCTAGCAGCTTCATCGCACCCTCTCCAGCACCAAGCCAGCAAAGGGGAAGAAGAAGACTCACCAGATCCGCCGTACTGCACACCCCAACGAGCTTATTAAAGCAGGCACTTGTAGATCCACCACCCGCCGGCCCCATCCACCACGGATCCTTGCCAGCAAGAAGCTTCACTGCACCACGGCCGCTGCTCGGGAACGGCCGCGTCGAGCGCCGGGGAAGAAGAGACGGCATAAAGCCAGACGCCACGGAGGCACAAACCCTAGAGCAACTACTATATACAACGGGCCGGCACCGTATTCCATCTCCATCCCAACCAGCAAAGGAGCCGGCGGCGGGAGAGGCCGGAGCTGGGGACGGGCGGTTGACTCTCAAAGCAAGGTGGGATGAGAGGTTGAGGATGAGCTCCTTCTCTTCGTGGAGTCGTGGTTTAGCAGGAAATCTACGGCCAAGGTCGGAGGATAAGGGAACGCGCATCCTGGTCCAGCTCCTGCAACGGCTGGTCGTTGCGCTCGAGCTCCTGCCGCGCCCGGTCGCCGTGCTCGAGCTCGGCGTCCTGATGTGGATGGAGTGGAGTCGGAGGAAGGTGGTAGGATGCGGGGACGGGACGGGGAAAGGAGCGTCCAACGGGGACAGCGCGGGGAAAGGAACGGCCGGTGGGGAGCTCGCCCTCCACCATGGCGGCGACGCCCAGGAGCGAGAGGTAGACTGGGCGTGAGGAGCTGACGATGGGGAACGAGGTGAGCGGTCAATGGGTGGCAGAGCCGAAAAGCACCTCCCAGCGTGCTTCGCGGGGCGCTGGTTTTCTGTTGGTTAAGCGCGTGTGCTCTTTGGTTGGGCTTATGGCTTATAAGCTGCAAAAGCCACAGCAAAAGCCCAACTAAACAGGGCCTAACCAAGCATGAGAAACCAGCTTCACGTGCTTGCAAAAGCAACAAAGTGCATTTGATCGATTTAACCATTAGCGGAGGTCTTTTATTTTACTCCATATAAAGGGACGTTTTAGGATCTGAGTAAGCTTTGGAATATCCGTTGTTCTGGTTGCTGAGATAGAATATCCGTTTTTCTTATAAAGGGTCGTTTAGGATCTGAGTAAGCTCACTCTGCTTTCCTACTTTTTCTACAAGGGGCTCAAGTCGAAAGCATTAGCCCTATTTTCAATTCTCTCTATCACACACTAAAACCTGCAAACCGAAGAGAATATTGTGTCAAAACAAAATTCAGTTATAGATGATGCACAAGAAATATCCCTGTATTTCCAAAACACTGTGAAACAATGTATTCTTTTTTAATAATGCAAAGAAATGCATACAATATATTAAAGAAGAAGAAGTGTGTGTTTTTACATGAGTGTCTAGCATCGGTGCCCAATATTGTTTTAACGTATGACTTCTTCAAAAATGAAAGCCCATGAAAAAAGTAATACACATTGATTACATTGTCTTATATAAATTAACTTTTTTTGCCGGTGTACTACTCTGATCGCAAAAAATTGGTGAGACAAAAAACCAACAACATCCGAAAAAAAACATGTTCTCGGATGGTGGCCTGCCTTCCTCATGATGCGCTTTGTCCTGGAGACGCGCCAGAGCAGTGCGAGTCTTTCTCCCAATCGGCTAAAGAGCACTTACACGGGATTGAACTTACGTTTGGCACGCAAAGTAGACCTTAGGGTTTAAATTATATGATCTCCATCATACAAACCAAACAAGTTTTAGGATATCTTTAGTTCAAAGGAAATTCTAGAATTTGAGAAAATCATATTAATCCTTAGCTAGGAATGTTTCTGTAAAACTTATTTGGTTTGTAGGATTGGAACCGTATGAACTTTTCCTACAGTATATGGTGCCTAAAATTCTGAAGAAAGGTTCAAACAAGACTTATGCCATGAAAACTTTACTTTGTTTCAATGGTAATTATCAGCATTTGTTGAATTCAACTTGTCATGACATACAATATGTGTTTTTCCTACTTCAACACCTTCAAGATCATTTGAATCAAATAGGCCCATATATGAAATTTTAAAAGATAGAATCCTTCGTTGTTTTACATAATTTGTTTGAACAAAGATACACAAAATTTTCACATTTTTCACATTATGTTTTCCTTAATCCTACACTCCCTTTCTGAACTATTGTTTTTACCCCTCCTTTTAGTTCATGGGTCTGAAAAGCAAATCACCTATGAGATCACAACTTTGCAAGAAAAGACGGATGTGTGCATTAGTCAATGCAGAGACCGGGAATACACTCGTTTCAAGAAATAAACAATTTAGGAAATCACAAGTTGTTATGTTTAGGTTCATGATGTTGTAGATTTCCTATATCATAATCTCGGTTGTTATTCTTGGCATTTCTACTAGTAGACTTCCACAACTTGGCCAGGAGTAGTGTCTTACTTGCTGGTTTGCAAACAAGGCGAAGGTTTTTCCTTAGGGCTTGTTGGGTACTAGTGTAATTTACGGTATTGGTGGGGATAATACTCTAGTGTATGTTGGATATATGCCCAAGTGGCAATGTATTTATACAAATACATATATCTGATTCATTAATTATTGATTTGTATTCTCTATGCTATAACTGCGGTGATTTCTAAATACGTGATTTAGGGAAAAGCTCACACGCACGTGTAGAGAATATGAACACGTAAAATATACCCTAGTTCTTTTACGGACTAATTCGTTGATTGCTAGATGACGCAGCTTTTCCTAGTCATGGACATTGTTTATGTCAGCATCAATGAGTGGCATATTATTGGATAATAATATGGCTGGGTAACCCAAGTTTTGGTATGCTAAGAGATTCCGTTAAATAGTCTTTTTGTCCTTAGCTTTATCACATAAAGGTTGTTGCATAACAAGTCCTGTAACCATGAGGTTATTAGGATCATGCATACTGGAAAAGTTACTTTGGTGCTGTTAACCGTCACGGCCGTAACTGGGTGATCATAAAGGCAGTTACTGGGTGGCTTCAAGGTGTGTGTGTATCCTAATGTTCTGAGATGGGAAATTACTCCTCGGTGTTTAGAGAGATACGCCCTGGGCCTCTCGGTATTATAAAGGTATCCAATATGTTCTGCAGACAATGCATAGTGAAGTTACACCGTGTGGGATATCATAATATGGAAACGAGTAAAGGAACTTACCGGTTAACGAGATAGACAAAGATGATATGAATCAATCATTGATTGATTCATGGCATCATCCACAGATCTATATCTCGGGTGAAGTTTTGCATCGTGAGTAATGGGATATGATATATTAAATAACCAGCAGGTTCAACAGAGCGTCTTTCGCATAACGATAGCAGTTACACAGATCGTCCTGGGATCTATCACGGGCCGGTGATTGGTGGATACCCAATTATAGCTACCCGTTCTCGAACCTGTAGGGTGGACACGCTTAAACTAGGATTGGTTAGTTGTGCATTTGGTTGGTCTGGAACATGGAGAGAGTATCACCGGCATAGTGTTTGCGTGATAGATATACCTTATCAAGAGAGATTGTTATGTGATAGAAGTTGCTATCACGGTCGGATTTATTCCGAGGGTTTATATAAGAAGGAAATATTTATCCGGAGTATTTTGTCGGCGGACACTAGGTGTCACGGATCATATGAAAAGTGTTTCATATGATAAGTAATTAATCCAGTGAAATATTCTGTAAAAGGAAATATTCAAATAAGAATTAATTAGAAAAGTATTATTTAATTATATGTTAATTAAATATTGATTTATTTAATTGATAAATAATTACGGAAAATATTATATTATTTTGGAGCCCACCATGGGGCTACCAAGATGGGCCCGGAGGGCCCACCAAGGTAGCCGCACCACCATGTGGTAGTGGTGGGCCAAGTCGCCAGAGGGGGGAGGCTCCCCCCCGGCCGAACCCTAGTGGGCCGCAAGGCCCACGGCGGGGGGGGGGGGGAGGCGGCGGCGGTGGCCGAGGTCGGCCGGCCTAGGGCGGGCCCCACGCGCCTGGTCGGTGCGGCACGGTGGGCCCCACCCGCCCTAGGTCGGTTCGGACCAGGGCGGGCCCCACCCGGTCGGCGGCCACAAGGAAGGAGGGAGAGGGGGGAGAAGTTGGAGTCCTACTCCAACTCCTCCTCCCATGCCGAATTGGGCAAGGGGAAAGTTTCCCCTTGTCCAAGCCGAGTTGGACTAGGGGAAGCTTTCCCCTTGTCCAAGTCTCCCTACCCCTTGGCCCTCAATATAAACCCCACCCCCTCCTATTTGGAGGAGAGACAATTAACACACAAGTTTAGAGCTCTTCTAGTTGGATTAGAGGAACCTCTAATTAGAGGCAACCTATCCGATTAGACTAGATCTAATCTCTCTCTCTCTCCTTCTCATGTGTTGAGATCTCCACCTTCATATACACAGTAGAGCTTCAAGCTTGGACGGCGAAGCCCTGCTGAACCTTTCCCGGCGTACGCGTGCAAGCTCTCAGAGGGGTGATCTGTCGTTCACGACGGTTGACCCTCACGCTGTTGGATCAAGGTGACAAGGCGAGGAGAAGGAGACGTCGGAATCTCTCTACCAGGCTTGGTTGAGGGAAACCGCGATGAGCTATATCGACGAGCTACATCGACTACGTCATCAACACTTCTTCCGCAACTTCGGTGTTGGTAACGTATACTAAACTAGATCTATGGATCTTCGTATTCGCGTGTATCTTCATAGTAGATCTTGGGAGGTGTTGCGTAGCAATACGAGAATTTTTAATTTACCGTACACGCAACACAATAGTGTATTGGGTGAAACCCCAAACTTCACCCAATGCCCGATCCAATCCACTAGGTAGGGGTAGTGTATTGGATCCCCTAGTGGATTGAGAAAAAATGAACTAGAGTTTGGGGATTTGTGGGAAAAGGTGGGGATGAAACCTGTCCAATACACTAGAAACAAACGATGTTTCAAAATATGTGGGGATTCAGGGGTTTGACCGGGATAATCCCCTAAAATACACTAGTACCAAACAAGGCCTTAGGTTGTATTTTCGTGATATACTTTACCACCAAAGCTTAACTTGATTTCCAACGAACGAAGGCATGAACATGTACTAGATTTCCAAACAAGGACACTAAAAACACAATATATGTTAACTTTTCAATTAATTTTGTGTTTCATTCCATTGTGTGCTCTACTAAACTCTTATTTGTATACTCATGCCGAACCATCTCTCTTCGTTTCATAGACTTTCTTTGCCGCTTTCTCGAGGTAATTGATATGCTAACGTCCCTGCAACAATGTGCGGGGTATACCCTAGTATCATATATAGACAAATCCCACTACAAGTCGTTAAACAACTATTTTGGTAAATGTGTGTGTTTCCACATCATCATTCAACTCCCAACCATCCATTTATTCTTCAAAGTACACACATTAGGGTGCATTTTCGTGATATACTTTACTACCAAAGCTCAACTTGATTTCCCATGAAGGAAGGCATGGACATGCACTAGACTTCCAAACAAAGACACTATGAACACAATATATGTTAACTTTTCATTGAATTTTATGTCTCATTCTATTGTCTGCTCTACTAAACTCGCCTAACCGTCTCTCTTCTTTCATAGACTTCCTTGCCGCTTTCCTCAGCTAATGGGTATGTTAATGTCACCGCCACAATGTGCGGGGTATCAACTAGTATCATATATAGAGAAATCCCACAAGAAGTCGTTAAACAACTATTTTGGTATAAGTGCGTGTTTCCACATCATCATTCAAATCCCGACCATCCATTTATTCTTCAAACTACACACATCTGTAGGATATTCCTCTCACGTGATTCAGTTAATATTATGTACATATTGTATTTAGTAACTACAATAATTTATGTTGGTCCTATTTATAAAAAACCACGAGTCATCTTTCCACACATATTCAGTTTAGAAGTATGTATTGCACTTGGTGCGTATGGAAGCAAAAATAAATTCTATGCAAACAAAATTTATCATACAAAAAAAATTAACACCACATGGAGATTTTTACATATTTCTAATATTTTTTATTAACAACTAAACATGCATTTTTCAAAATAAAATCAGAGTTAATAAACATGTCGATGCATTTGTGTTGAACTGTAAGAGCTCTACATTTATTGTTTTATTCACATTTATGATTCAACTGGCATGATAACTATAATTTTATTATACGTGTAGCGAGGAAGATATAAACTTCTTTTAGTTCTTTCTCTACGACATCAACATGCTCATGTATAGTTTTGACAATTTCCGCAGCAACTCGCGTGGTGATTATCGGATACCAGATGAATGCCACGGTAAAGTGGGATGATTTCAATGATTATGCATCTGAATAGAAGGCGAAGCCTATCATTCCTTATATTTTGGATCTTTTAGTTTCCTTTTGATTGATTCATCAGATTTCTTGTTTTCTGGTAGTACCAGAGCAAACATACACCATATACACTTGCCATGTCGGACAGTGAACCCCTCTCCTACCGGGCGCAGATTGGCTGACTTTAGAAGGCTCAAAGTCGAGCTTGGACCTCATCCCCTTTCCCCATCTACAGTAGTCAAAGGGCGATTTCTTGGGCGACCGCGCGTGTGCCAGCTCGCCGCCGGCGATCCGTGCGATTCCTCGCCCTCCGGCGGCCGCCTCGGCGGCGGGAGGACGGGGGATCCACGGATCCCGGTGTGTACATAGCCTAGGTGTGCGTGGTGGTGTGTTAGCCGGCGGCGCTGAGGCGGAAGCGGCGGTGCTGGAGTGGCTTTTGGTGGCGGCGGTCTTCCCCTCCGTTGGTGCGGCTCCGGTGGAGCTTCGCCGCGGAACTGCTGCACCGCCCTCGTTCGGCTCCTCGGAGTGCTCGAGAGGCCCCCCTTCGCCGGAGTTCGAGATGGCGGATCCGGCGGTTGACGCTTTTGAAGGAGCGGTTGCAGGTGGCCAGGTTGGTGTTGCTGTTCTTCGTGCAGGGTGGAGGTGCTTCGGCACCGAGGGGCGTCGCCTTCCCAGTCGCGCAGGGGGGTCTCCCAGTCCAAGGTTATGGAGGTCGTGCGGCGGGTTTCGCCGGCGCAACGTCTAGCTCGAAGACGACGATGCCAGAGCTCAGGAGGACCTCGTTGTAATTTTCTATATTTCCTGGGCTTTTCTGTAAGAAGTCTGGCTGCTGTAACCGTGACTTCCTCGCAAAAAAAAAGAAGGCTCAAAGTCACTTTGGGTCACCGACATGTAGGGCCAATGTAGGTGGGACCCACATGTCAATGACCTCGAGTCAGGGGTTTCAAAGTGAGCGAATCGTGAGCCCTCCCACCACGGGGTACACGTCCATCGATGCATTTCCAGGCTTCGAGTAGTCCTGAATCCCAAATCTGGCAGACAAGACAACCATAGCTGCCGGTGAGTCGGTCACCTCTTACCATCCATCGAACTCCTCCGGCGTCAAATTACCACCGGACCTCCCAAAGGAAACACCGAGCGGAAATTGCAGTCGGATTCTATGAGCCGGGAGCAACCCGAGGAGGAGGACGAGGAGGACGCGCAAAAGTACGTGCGGATGCCGCCGGAGCCGTCCGCGTCGTTCCGGCTGCCGGAGTCGGCGCGGGTGTTCGACGAGCTGCCGCGCGCCAGGATCGTGGCGGTCTCCCGCCCCGACGCCGGGGACATCACGCCCATGCTGCTCTCCTACACCGTCGAGGTCCAGTACAAGCAGGTCTGTCTGTCTGTCTGTGCGCTCCTCCTCTTCAGATTTGGGGCTTGCTGTCGGGTCTGTGCTGCGTGATTCGGTGCTACGGGCTGGATTGGTGTCGTGCTGGGCAATGTTGGTGTAGAATTACTGCGTGGATCGGCTGCTCGGTGATCGATGCCTCGCGTTAGCTATTCTGGTTGTGGTTGATCCCCCGGCTTAAGCCTCGGGGATTCTCTACTTACAAGTGATCCAAGAGCAGGACCGAAACGTGGGCTGCATTATGTCGTCGGCATAGCAATGCTGTCAGTGAACAATAGCACGAGAGGGTTGCTGTTTCCCTGAATTGTTAATCCGTCCTGAATTTCACCAGTTTGATGCAAATGCTTGAAAAATTGTCCTCATACGGACCTCTGTGGTTAGATTCCATGTTTGTTGGCTTCATTTTTTTGTTCTCCTTCGTAAGGCCAAGTTATTATTACTACTATATGAATGTGGAATGCAGAATGCATTTCTCTTTGTCAAGTGAATGAGTGAATGCTAGTTTTTAGATTTTTGTTAATGTTGGCTTTGGCATTTTCAATTTCTTCAGTAACTGTGGGTTTCCATTTGATTAGAAACGTCACGGAAAATTTGGAATGCCTTGAACGGATATGATTACCTGCGGTTGGAATTTAATGCGGGAATTATTCTTTGTTGCTGTTGAATATAGTTTTCTAAACATCTCTAACGAATGTTATATCACTATCATTGGTAGAAAGAAACTTAGCAAGGATAAATGATCCAGCAATGTGATTGGAAGTGCTCTCTTAAACCGCATTGCACTAAGCAAACATGGTTTACCTTATGCTATAATAAAATATCATATGTCTACCGATTCATCGTCCACATCTTGCCATGTTAGTTCATATGTTTGTATTGTTGATATTTGGCGGCTCATCAGAATTAGAACCGTTTATGTGCAATCAGTAATTTAACTAGTTTTTCTATCAGTTTAGGTGGCTTCTATACAAGAAGGCTTCACAGGTTCTATATCTCCATTTTACGTTGAAGAGACGTGCATTTCTGGAGGAATTCCATGAGAAGCAGGAACAGGTTGGCGACGTAACAATCATGATTAATTTGAGCTGCATCCGTCTTTTATGGTGAAGCAGTGTATGCTTCAAAATCACATATATGTGTTACTACTGAAGAACTTTTGCAACCTTTTTCTCCCATTCAAAAATATTAACGGAAATAAATCTACAAAACAGATTTACTGTTTCACACTTCCTTGCCCATGTTTTCTAATTTTCCACTTACTTGAGTAAGCAAGCGAAAATTGTTGCAAAAATGGCAATCCATTCCTGCATGAAAATATGCATTCTAAACACAAGGGTTTCTTCTCATATCTCCACTGCTTCTATTTGACTGCCAGTTCATACCCACATGACACACTGAAGAATTCCTGTTCTTTGTTACTAAAGGTCAAAGAATGGCTTCAAAATCTGGGAATCGGGGAGCATATGCCAGTTGTACATGATGACGAAGAGGCAGATGATGTGCATGTTCTTCCACCACATGATGATCACTCTGTCAAAGCTAGGTAAATTGCCGTCCTTATTAATGATATTGGCCTCAGCGGACTAAGGAAAATATGGACACTTCAATGGTTTGCAAACTACTGAGGCATTTGGAGTAGATTTCCCATAAGTATGCATAAGCATATTCATTTCAAACTATCTTAACTATTACTGCAGAAATGTTCCCTCAAGTGCTGTTCTGCCTGTCATTCGACCAGCCCTTGGTCGTCAGCAGTCCATTTCTGATCGTGCAAAGGTTGCCATGCAAGAATATCTGAACCATTTCTTAGGAAATTTGGATATTGTCAACCTAAGAGAGGTACCCAGAGGCATTTGTGTTTGTAATTTTATACTGTCTGTTTTGGTTGAAATAGTGAAGTCTATATGTCACGATGACAATGTGTATCTCAATTGTTTTAGACTTTAATCCTGCTTTTGCTTGTTCTAGAACATAATATCTATTAAAATGCAGGTTTGCAAATTTTTGGAAGTCTCTCGGTTATCGTTTTTGCCAGAGTATGGGCCTAAACTAAAGGAAGATTATGTTACAGTTGGACACTTGCCAAAAATGGACACGAAGAGTACAGAGAGATGTTGTTCATCTTGCTGTTTTAGTTTCTGCAGTAGCAGCTGGCAAAAGGTACATAGCAGTATGGTATCATTTTATTCACATGTTATCATGATTCCATCCTTGTATGTGATCTGGGAAGTTGAACACTTATTAATAGGTCTGGGCTGTACTGAAGCCAGGATTCTTGGCTTTGCTCCAAGATCCATTTGATCCAAAGCTTCTGGATATAATCATCTTTGATGTGTCACATCACCTGACTAGAAATGGAGAAGGCCAAATCACTCTGGCAAAGGAGATCAAAGAACGTAATCCATTGCATTTTGGATTTGAGGTACCTCTTTCCCTTTATAAAAGTACAACTGCTTTACACCTCCCTCAGTGGCTCAAATGAAAGATTGGAAATAGTGCCTTTCCCTTAATATTAAGACTTAATTGCCCCAAGGATCTCTTTCACCTAACTTAAGTCCCATCTAAGCAAATAATAATCGCTTGGGAAATCTTGTTGTGATGCGGCATCTATATTCATGAAAAAGTTATATAGAATCATGGACACGTTTAGGTTTCAGTGAATGCCTAAAGTGGTAATGTTGTCAAATAATGAACTATGAAGTGGTGACATGGGAGGGGGTGGGGGGAGGACGTGAAACTGTACAAGGGGAGGGGATTATATACAGCTAGCCTAGAGAGGAGAGCCACGCAGAAAGGAGAGAGAGCAATGAACATTCTCTTTTGAAGGCAATAAACCAAGAAACAGAACTAGGATAAATATTGTAAAAAATCTTCGCGTTCCTCTGCTTCCAGATGCACCAGGTTGTAATGATGAAGATCTCCATGAAGAAACAAGAAAGGGTTGACAAAAGTAGATTTTTCCCTCGCAATGGTATCAAAATTAGTTCGAATGGGCACACCAATCTTTCTCCAGAAATCCTGACTAAAAGGCAGGAGAAGAAGAGATGACCGCAGGTTTCCAAGAGGCTAGAAGAACAAGGGATGCAGCAGTGGTCCTCCGAGACATGAAATTTTTTCCTTAGGAGAATATCTCTAGTGTTCAGCCTGTCCATGACTAGGAGCCGAGCAAAGCCCTTGAGTTACTTTGACATTTGGAGGACTATATCCAATTGAAAACGTCTGGAACTGAAGTCTGGCAAAAGTGTGATTATAACTTTGTAGGAGGAGAAGCAGTCATTCCCCAGAGATAACTCCCAAGTGTCATTTTCGTCAGGACTGATCTGGGTACTTTGTAGAATTTTTTTGAGTGCCAGGAACCCATAGAAAGCTTGAGAAGAGCGAGGGAGATGAAACATGTCCAGGGGATCATTGAAATGTAAAGCTTACTTAACGGAGGCACGATCATTGATGGTGAAGGAGTGCAGATGGGGGAGGGATTGGGACAGGCAGGTAGGTGAGCCATTCCAGCAGTTGCGCCAAAGGAGCGAAGTGTACCCTCCTTTAATGGAGCAAGAGGCAATCTTTAGGAAGTTAACATTGAGCTTGCTCACTTCATGTCACCAGAAAGAACCAACACGCGATGACCAGAGTGAGGTACAGATCCACTGTAGTAGCTCCATACCAAACGCGCCCATGGGATGACGAGAGACAACACTGTTGTAGAATTTGTGAAGATGTTTCATAAGGAGTGCATCCTTGTGGTGCGAGAGGTTCACAATCCCAAGCCCGCCCTTCTTCTTAGGTTTACAAACTTTGTCCCCGGCACAAGAAATTTGGGGTTGCAAGACAATTCAGATTTACCCCGTAGACAGATATGTCTAGCCTTGTCAATCAACTCGAGAGTCCATTCAGGGATATTAAGAGTGCAGAGATGAAAAGTGGGAAGGGCGCTGAGATTAGCTTTTGTAACTAAAATTCTGCCTCCAAAGGTGAGGAACGCGGAGCAAGTTGCCAGGCAACATTCTATTCTGTAGGTCAATGGAGCTAGGTCACAAGTTCTGGGCCTTGTCAAGCCAAGGGGGAGTCCCAGATAAGTGAAAGGAAAGCTGCCAACAGAGACGAAGCTAGAAAAAGCTGTCAATGGGGTCATCTATATATCCTCTCTATTGCAGTGGGGTCATCCTCTATAAATAAACCATAGTTAGTACTAAACAATGAAGAACTTACTTTCATTGGGTCAGCTGACCCCAGTCCCATTAAGGCAGCTCCTCCGTCCCTGCTGCCAACCACGGCATACAACGAGACCTTCCAGCCTGATGCATGCCTTGTTGATGATGGCCTGGAGCAGATCGGCAACTAGAACAAAGAGAAGAGGGAGGGGGGATCACCCTGCTGGATCCCCGCTTTTGCAGTGAAACTCTTGTGTAGATTGCATTTATTTTGACATTGCATTTATACAAATAGAATAATAAAAACATCAAGTGCTTACCTGGCCTTAATTTTTCTATGGCAAGGCATTGGTTTTTTCAGTCTGATTTTGCTAACACTGTTCCTTGTGGAAGGTATCTTCTGGGGGGAGGACAATGAAATTGAGAACAAGAAGTTCTGCTAAAGTAAAAGATTGGGTAGCTGCAATAAACGCTGCTCGACGCCTTCCAGAGGGGTGGTGTCACCCTCATCGTTTTGGTTCATTTGCACCACCTAGGGGCTTGACTGAAGATGGTAGTACTGTACAATGGTTTATAGATGGACAATCGGCGTTTGACGCTATTGCTTCTTCCATTGAGCAAGCCAAATCAGAGGTCAGTTTTTCATCAATTTCACTTTGGTTTCTGCAGTAAATTGTATTGTTGGCCATATCATGTAAAATAAATCAAATTTAGTGCAGATATTTATTACTGACTGGTGGCTCTGCCCGGAATTGTACCTTCGACGCCCATTCCAGTATCATGGGTCTTCCAGGCTTGATATTCTCCTGGAATCAAGGGCAAAGCGAGGTGTACAGGTAATTATTGTTTTACAGTGTTTTGTATCAGATAAAGTGTTAGAACTTTGTTGCCTTATGCACTTTGTATCTAGATTGTTCAGATATTGGTGGCATACGGGAAATAAGTAATTATTAGGTGTCAAATCAGGGATTGCAGAGCTATACCATGGCATAGAGGGGATTTTAAGATGTGAAAATGGCCAGATCTGTTAAAAGTAAAAACGTAATATTGCACACTGAACAGTGTTTGCTTGTAGTTAGCTCATGTGTAAGTAGACAATTTTTTACTAGTGTGTTATCACAAATTAGATTCAAATTTGTGCAAGCTGTCAGGTTTATCAACTATAAGTTCATATGACTCTTAGTATTGTTTTGCAGATTTACATTCTTCTGTACAAGGAAGTTTCTCTTGCACTGAAAATTAACAGCATGTACAGTAAACGAAGGTTGCTTAACATTCATGAAAATGTTAAAGTTCTGCGCTACCCTGATCATTTCTCAACTGGCATATACTTATGGTAATAATATGAAAAGCTTAGACTTGCTATCTTTTTGTAGGATTTAATTAAATTCTTACAGTTCAACTCTTTTATATGGCTAAGGTCCCACCATGAGAAAATTGTTATTGTTGATAATCAAGTTTGCTACATCGGAGGTCTCGATTTATGCTTTGGACGTTACGATACTCCTGAGCACAAAGTTGTGGATTGCCCTCCTTCGACGTGGCCAGGAAAGGATTATTACAACCCTAGGTAATGTCTTGCGCTCATCGTATTTTTAGCTATGATTTGAGGCATAATGTTTTCGATTAGTTCTCTTTGGGTTTATTTCCCATTCTTATTGTTGATTCTACCCTGTTTTAGAGAATCAGAGCCAAATTCTTGGGAGGATACAATGAAAGATGAGCTTGATCGTACTAAGTATCCTCGCATGCCCTGGCATGATGTTCAGTGTGCTCTTTATGGTCCAGCATGTCGAGATGTGGCAAGGCATTTTGTTCAGCGCTGGAACTATGCAAAGGTCTGTTTGATGACTATATATAATTATTTTGCATCCCCATATTTGTTGGAACTTAACGATTTCACTTTTATGCAGAGGAACAAAGCACCAAATGAGCAAGCAATTCCCTTGCTTATGCCTCATCATCATATGGTGATTCCCCATTACATGGGGAATAGCAAAGACATAAATTGTGAGACAGAGAGTAAACAGACTCAAGATAAAGATAGCAAAGTGAGGAGGCTAAGCACCCTGACAGCATCAGCATCATGCCAGGACATTCCGTTGCTCTTGCCTCAAGAGCCTGATCACCTGGCTTTGCGCAGTGGAGATCTTGGCCTGAATTCAGACATCAATCATGGCCATTTAGATCACCCGAATCAAAACAATTTCAAGCAGCCACTGTCAAACCGAAAGGTGAAACAAGATCTTTGTCCTCAGGATTTACAGATGAAAGGTTTTGTAGACAGTCTTGGATCTCCTGAGGTTTCACTTGTTATGCATCATAACACCTCTAAACCAAATGTACACCACATGGACAAGGAGTGGTGGGAGACACAGGAGCGAGGAAGCCAGGTTGCCTCTGTGCTTGATGTAGGAGAAGTTGGTCCCCAAGCAACTTGCCGTTGTCAGGTCAGTAAGTCAGTTCATGCTAGTTGCAAGGATTAATTGATCAATTTAATAATTTATCAATTACTCAGAATTATTCACCATGATATTATCACTTCAAGAAGTAATGTTCAACATGAAGAAGCATAACTGCTCTGTCTTAATATTAGATATATCATGAAAAATCGCATATTAGATAGGAATAAGCTGGCTAGCTACTGTTGTGTCAGTTTGGAGGCTCATGGCAGTATTATAGTTTGCCTTAATAACAAACATATAAACACCATAGTGAAGACATGTGTATACTTCCCACTTGTTATGAGAGGAACATCAGTCTTGCAGTTAAAGATTCATGATCTTGTGTCAGCTGCCAATGGCATCAAAGCCAAAGCCAAGTGTTCCTGGAATACTTTGGACTGCAGGTTGTTAGAGGTTTATTCTGTGCTTTGTTGGGTTTGTGTGTGTTTTTTTCTTTGGGTTCAAAAGACTCATGGCTTAAAACCTTCTAATTGCACGCACTGATCGCTGGTTTACACGGGTTGACCTCAAACCGTACTTGCACACCCTAATTACTCTTTGATTTCTGCTTAATGAAAAGATGTAAGCTTTTGTGCGTTCTCTCCTTTGATTCAGATTATTAGAAGTGTTGGTCCATGGTCAGCTGGAACTACTCAAATTGAAGGAAGCATACACAATGCCTATTTTTCTCTCATTGAGAAGGCGGAACATTTTGTATATATCGAGGTGTTGTATATTTTCTTGTTTTTCTGTTTTGATATTTAAGTGTTCAAATTTTTAAATTATACTTGTTCGGGTGTATTATGGTCATAAGTTTGAGAATCTGTGGTGTACTGAAATTCCAACATGCACATTATTACAGTACATTCTCGCTATTTTTCTGAACTTCTTTCGGCTGGCCTTTGCAGAATCAATTTTTCATATCAGGTCTTTCAGGAGATGACACAATTAAAAACCGAGTATTAGAAGCATTATACAGAAGGATACTTAGAGCAGAAAAGGAGAAAAGGTGCTTTCGGGTTATCATTGTCATACCACTTTTACCTGGTTTTCAGGTAACGTGCTGTGTAGCAATTACCGATTTTTCTTATGTTTAGTGTTGGCTGCCTGTTTATATATTTAATTACAGGGTGGCATTGATGATGGTGGCGCGGCATCTGTGAGGGCAATTATGCACTGGCAATACCGGACTATTTGTAGAGGGCCTAATTCAATACTTGAGAATCTATATGATGTAGTTGGCTCTAAAGCACATGATTATATCTCTTTTTATGGCCTTAGAGCACATGGTAGACTAGGTGATGGAGGGCCCTTGGTCACCAATCAGGTAAAGAATCATCTCAATTAATGAACCATGTTTTCTATTCAGAAGTCACCTGTTACCTTCCTAGGTCATGGCTTTAGGCTAATGGTTAATTTTCTTCCTCCCCTTTCTATTTTATTCTCCTTTGTTTTGCTAACAATCTAAACGTTGCAGATATATGTACACAGTAAGTTGATGATCATTGATGATCGCATGACACTGATTGGCTCAGCAAACATAAACGATAGAAGCTTGCTTGGATCAAGGGATTCTGAGGTATAGCTTAATTATAATTCTGAATACTTCTATGCTTGCATGCTACTCAAATACTATTTTAATCACGTAGAGAAGCGCTCTTATGGGTTTGGACCTAAAGTTATGCAGTAGATATTGTGCATTCCTTACATTTCACGCAGAACTACTAATTTCCTGAAATAGAGAATTATCTTTCCGAAGATTACCTTCTTTCTTGGTCAACTGCAAATAACCAAATATTAAATGAAATGCTTAGTTGGGTTGATAGGTCACTTGGGTAATCTGCTCTGAACCTCCTCTTGACTTTATAATGTTTTTTTAGATTGGTATGATTATTGAAGATAAAGAGATGGTCATTTCAACAATGGATGGAAGTCATTGGGAAGCTGGGAAGTTCTCTCTCAGCCTGCGTCTTTCTCTGTGGGCAGAACACCTTGGTCTTCATGCAGGAGAGGTTTGGACTCTATCATGTCAACTAAATTACGAAGTGATACTTGAGTCTACAATAAAGATATAAGCAGTTGGATGGGCGGAAAGCATGACTTAGACTTGTTTTTTTAATTATTGTTTGTTCGTTGTACTAGTCTGTGTGACATTTGAGTGTTGTTCTTTTTTTTATTATTGTTTGTTCGTTGTACTAGTCTGTGTGACATTTGAGTGTTGTTCAAAGGCCGAAGTGCTAAAGTTGGAATTTCTACTTTATTTTCTTTCTCATATATATGCACCATCCTAACTATTTTACCAAATCGTAATATGCTTGAGCCTGTGCTGTCTTAAACAAATCTATTTGTTTCACTGAGAAAAAACATACTGTTTTCAAACTTTTTTATTTTTATATCAGACTTAACTAAAAATAATTGATGAGCGGAAGCTTTTATGCTTTCAGTTTTGAAAGTACGTAGCAGTGGTGCATGTGGAAAACAGAGCTGTGAAAGTCTCATTCGACTTTTCAATTGAGGCAAAGCTTTTGCCCCCGTTTCAAAAAAAAAAACGCCTCATTCGACTCAATGTTCTGTCTCTCCAACAGGTTAGTCAAATCATGGATCCTGTGGCTGATTCGACGTACAAAAACATCTGGATGGAGACTGCTAAGGTCAGTGAAATGGAGATACGGTATCTTGAAGTGTTAGTTTCTTCTGTACTAACCTCCGAAGTCCCAACCTGGGAACCCTTTCAATATATGACTAATGTTAATATTACACTGTATTCCTGAATGTTGCCGCCTTCGGCAGCTAAGAATTTCCCATCACATGATCTACTCACAGCGTTTCTAACAAATTTGTACATGACAGGCGAACACTGCCATCTACCAAGATGTCTTCTTGTGTGTGCCCAATGATCACATCCACTCCAGGTAAAATGAATGAAGGAAATACAAAATTTGGCGGCATTTTGGCTGAAATTTCTTTGTTCATTGCTTGCTAAACCACATACGGCCTCTGGCAGGGCCCAATTTCGGCAAAGCTTTGCTCAGCGGAAGGAGAAAATTGGTCACACAACCATCGACCTAGGTGTTGCCCTTGAGAAAGCGGAAATCCTCCAGGAAGATGGGGACATGGTGGTGGTAGGAACCGACCCTGCAGGGAGACTGCAGGCCGTCAGAGGCAACCTTGTTTCCTTCCCTTTGGAGTTCATGTGCCAAGAGGACTTGAGACCATTCTTCAGTGAGAGCGAGTATTATACGTCCCACAAGTTTTCCATTAGCCTTGAGACCATTCTTTTTTAGATGCATTAGCTTCTTCTTTGCCCAAAGTATTTTTCATAGGCTGTACATGTTACAGGTGCTCTACAATTGTACATGTGCATCATGTCTGATAAGAAAAATAGGAAGAGAAAAAACAGACGGAGAATTAGCTTTCGGAATCGGTGTATGTATAGTCCATTCCCCACAACTATTTTCGGAATGAATGTTATACCTTTCAATTCATTCTTTGCCGGTGCAAAAGAGATGGCACTTGTGTAGCGAGGGTTTAACGATGAAAATCATCAAAGTAGAAGGATGACGCTATTAATCGTGCTAAAAGTTCACCGGGTTATTTTTTTCGAGTTAATGGCACTGGTGGTAATAACACTCGCTGCACTGTGTCTGCACATGCAGATAAGTCAGTGAATTTACAAAACGGAAAAACGGTCACTCAACTCGCCAAGCTGGTGCACGCGAGGTAACTTTCCGGGCCACGGTTTCCCCCCAAAACTGGTCAAGCGTGGCGCACGTGATTTCTGTAACCTTTGTTATTATATCATACAATTGTTTATTCGCAAAAATAAATAAATAAATCATACTGTACAATGGTTCAATCCACAGTACTGTAGTACCGTTGGGGTCCCCTAGCCAAACCTGATACTCCGTATCACAAGATGCAAAAGCAAACTCAGAGTTCCCTGAAAAAAAAGCGAGCAAAATCAGAGGTAATCCTGATAATGGGCCAAGTTCGGGTTGGTCGCGCCCATTTTGCGTCAGCTTCCACAGAGCGAGTCGCAGCCCAGTAGCCCATTTCGTTGCGCAAACGTTTAGTCCCACCTCGGCAAGCCATGGAGGAGCGGCACAGCCAGCTTGTTATAAGATGAGCGCGGGGTGCGAGGATGGAAAACTTAACCCGTCCCTGCGGGGGGTGAAAGGCGACTCGTTGATGATCGTATAGTGACTGACGTGTCGCGCCAACACCCAAACACCGAACACGTTTGCCAAGGTGCGGGCGATGTCCCGCCCCTACTTCGGGCGGGCTCGCGCGCCAATTTTTGGAAGGCCCTGTCCAACGGGCCTACATGACACCAATACATATCCTCAACATTTAATCATGGACAGGGCCTACATGACACCAATACATATCCTCAACATTTAATCAAGGCGATTTTTTGGCAAGCTGATTGACCCTCGTCCAGATCTACTTTTTGTTTGTTTTTGCTTGAAGACCTTTATTTTATTTTCATTTTTGTAGGGGTGGAAAATCAAGTGTTTTTTCATCTGAATTTTCATTTGCCGTTATTCACATTTATGTATGAAAGCTAAGCTACTGCAATATTTGATTTTAGCAAATTGATCCTTCATAAACAAAATATGGGTATAATTCTTAGTCAATCTGAAACTGCTTGACGAGCAACTTTCGCCAAAAATTAAAAGGGTAACTGATAGTGAATTATTATATTGGCGAATCATTGTCTGATGCTCTTACAAGTAGCAGTGTTATTTTGGTCCGTCTAAAAGTACTTTAACAACTTTATGTCACCAGATGACTATCATAAATTTATGGAAAATCACACAATTTACGGTGATACGTGCACCTTTAAGTTTCAAATTCTGAAACCGATCTACAGTAATGATTTGAATTTCCAGCATTCATAGTTCAAAGAGTATACAGTTACAAACCAGCAGTATACCATTACAGCTAGGATGTTAAATGCTAATGCCAGTTTCCTTTACAATTTATACATCTACTCACACAAACCTAGCTAAAATCTATTTTGGACAGATCAGGGCATCTGATCTGTTGTATATATGCACTGCCAAATAATGGCTAATGGCAGCGAAACAGAAAAAGTAACTATTTTACACTTTGATGTGTAAGTCAACCAACTATTCTACTGTAGAATCTGCACAAAAGTTGTCATCGTTGTTTGCGAACTTCTCAATCAATATTTCCATAATTTTCTTGTACATTGGCATATAATGGTCATTGATCATGGTATTAGACAGTCGGATCTTGCTGTAAAGATGCCTCGGTGTCTCGTATATTCCAACAGTGCACTCATCAGCGACAACAGGATCATCCGGACCAGCATCTGGAGGAGGCATTGCAACCATGTGCATGATTCTACCAGGGGGGTAGAATTGCTGCCTCTCCAAGCTATCTGATGAGAAGGATTGCCTATCCTCTACATTCATTAGGACAGCACTTTCCTCCTCCATTATTTCCTTGGCAGCAGCTGCCTCTTCCTCCCGGGTCTGTGCTTCCACTTCTGCCTGCCGATCCCGGTCCTTGTCAAACTCAAACCACAACTCGCCTTCAGTTATTTCTTCTTCCGTATGCTCCCTAGAGGTTTCATGGTCACTCAAAAGAGCTTCTTCTTCTGTTTCCTCGTGAACTGAAATTGTGGTTGCAGTGTACTGCAGCTCCTCCACTACCTCGGTGCTGTGTTGTTCTACAACAAACGACTCCGAATCTACTGTAGTTGTAACATGAGTTTCTGTAGTCATTTCATCATTCGAACTTGCAGCTACTACACTAACAGCTCGACGGCGTGCACCCATGCATGACCATGAAGACAGTGCTGACCGACTTCTAACAACAGCCTGTGCAACATTCTGTGCTTGTTTCATTACAACCTGCACCGAAATATACAACAAGGTTCTTGTAACTCTTCAGCTTTCGGTGGACAAAATATTTGTAGATATTATTAGGCACAAGGCTATCATGGAATACACTAAATACATTTTAATTGTATCTTTAGCTATTTAGTTGAAGCAGCCTTATCAAAATTCAAATTTAAAAATAGAGAATGCTTAACATGACAGTAGAAAACTAATAGAGAATGTGGTAGACAGATTAACTCATCTACAGATTACAGCTTGCCAGCTTATGGTTGAGATAATTTACCAGGGTTTTACTTGAAACAGGTCGTAGCAGTGCCCCAGCACCAGCAACCCTAGCTCTAGCACCAGAAAAAGATTGCAGACGAGTTCCTAAAGCAGTAGCAGACCGGTAAACGACATTTAGGAAACGTGTCTGCTGTATTTGATCCCTCAAATCATTCAACCACGAAGATGCTGTTACCTGTATGAGGGATAAGACGTGAGGAGAAGGATTAAGAGACCGTGAAATCATTGCAGCTAAATTTTGCAAAATGAGATTGTCATTTGAACCATAAATGTAACAGAAAATTACATGTTCCCCAAATGATAGTAACATTGCATGCAGAACAACACCATTAGGGCAGGGACTACCAGTCTACCAGGCCTGGGCTGCACTTGGCCCAGTCCAGGGCTAAGCAATGTGAGTCATCTCTCCTGGCCTACAAACCTACAGTAACCATACATGGTGTCTCACACAGCCCATTGTCACTCTCGAAGCTCAGCATCTTGCTAGCAGGGTGACGAAGAGGATATCGCCTTTGCCTAGGGAAGAACTTCCTCATGCCAGTTGACCACAAGGCCACCGACATCCAGTCCACATGTAGTCTCAAGAGTCATCGCCATCCTGCCCAGGACCAGGAGCTCCCAAGTCTTCACCATGCAACCACCGCTGCTGGCTTGTGCTGCACCTCACAGCTTCAGGCTTGTGCGCCGTGCCCCTCAGCGACTCATTTGTAAGCACTAATTTAGTGTGGGTTTGACATGTAAGTTATTAACATTTCATACTTGTTAATATAAGTTTTGTGTGGTATTTGGTTTTATGTTAAGTAGGAATTTAGAGATGCAAAACAAGTACAAAATATGAAATAAAATGAAGTTTTTTCTAAAGTTTAATAAAGATTGTCCAGAAACAGCAGCTCAAGTTGGTGGCTAGTTTTAGACTGTTCAAATTCAGCCTGGGGCATGTGGAATCTTGCACCACGTAGAATGATGATTAACACGGAGAAGAATAGCAAGTCAGAGAAATAATGGAGCTACCTCAGAACGAAGATCATCAATAGATGTAGTTGATACTGTAGGAACCAGATCAGCACCATTGACAATAGTGGTTACAAAGTGCTTGCCTGATTCTGCTAACTCCCATGTCATGCATGAAGCTGACAACAAAAAAAATCAACTGTTACCAAATTGTCAACTCAATTTAAATGCATACATTTGACATACCTGGCGCAAATGCAACACAAGTTGTTGTGGAGAACTCTGTGTGTTCTCTCAGGATGTATGTCAGTAAAGCAGCAGTGCCACCACCCAATGAATGGCCAACAATCTAACAAAGGAAAATTAGACAATAAAACAATAATATAGTGGATGATGTTTTATTGAAACAAAATGACATGTCAATTCACACCATTTAAACCATAAAACAATAATATAGTGGATGATGTTTTATTGAAACAAAATGACATGTCAATTCACACCATTTAAACCATATCAATGCGTGTTTCACAGCCGAGGATACAAGACTTTAATCAGCTAACTGACAAGTACACTACTACACTCACAGGGTGGAACAACATACTTACCAAAACGAGGGAGACTGCCATTCATTAACTCGGTACCTTTTGCATTATCTATGTTTTACATCGGTAATTTCCTACTCTCAGCTGGAGATATTTCCATCTGTGATATAGTTTTTTTTGAGAGAATCTGTGATATAGTTAGGTCTTAAAAGGGCTTTCTTTTTGAAGGGCAACTAATTTGTTCCAAAGGGATCTTTTTCACGGATAACTGGGGATATGCTCCCAACTCTCAAGCTAGTGCAAGGTTAGCACTAGGATAGGAAATGGGTTCAAAATAGAAAAGAGAGCTGTCCGCAGTTGCATTCTTTTGTCATTCATGAAAACACTAGTTTCAGACTTTGTGAATCTTACTATTGTATCCCGACTCCCGAGTTTTCGATTTCTCATCGAAATTGTAGGGCCAAGCTGTTGCTCGGTTGGTAAGTTCATGGAGGTGGCAAGCAGCCCAGCTATGGAAAAAAAACCCGCATGAAGCCAGCGAATGCCGAGTTCTGCATGGTGGTAAAAATGAAGTTCAAGATGCCCCGGCTGAAAATCGTTTCTCCAAAAAGTAAATAAATAATTGTAATTGTTATTCAGTGGCTACAAACAAAGGAATCTGTGGGTACCAATGTGTCTAGATTTATAACTTGGCCATCGTTTGGTAGGCAACATGTTCAGAACAAAGAAGACATGTCTAAGCTCAACAGGCGTATACAGTTTTCGCCTATGTATGACGGGGTCTAGGAAAATAGGTATATCCTCGAGCGTGAGTTTTATGTTTTTCCTACCGCCTATGGTTGGAACCTTGCATTTTTTATGTAAACTACTTTCTTCATTAATATATTTCACTACACATATTTCCTAATGCCCTAAACAAAAATAATAACAGAGCCAGGTATTTAGGATTTGGGTTTTGCTATTCTTCTACAGATCAAATACGTAGGCATCTTATACATGGAAATAGAGGGTTTGGATAGACAGATTCAAGTTAATTTGCATGGTAAATAAATATCTATGATCACTATCTTGCTTCTGGAAACTAACATTGAACTGACTAATTTTGTTACAGAACAACAAAAATAATTATGAGGCCAAAGTTTTTAAGAGCAAGATAACAATCCAAAGATAGGATCAAACTAAGTATGACTCAAGTTTTGAAACTATAACTAGAAGTAAGAAATGTGCACCTTTATTTGGTACTCTGGGCATTGACTGACTGCTTGAAGGAGGCATGAAGTTATACCTCTCGCAATCCAGCGCGCTGCCGCAACCATTCCACAGTGTGCATACCCTAAGACTAACTTGCTGACACCACCTTCATCTAATAATGAGTGGTGAAATGGTACTACAGCACCACTAGCAGCAGTCAATGTGTCTTTCATGCTATGAGTGCCTCGAATCAAAACAAGAAATGATTTGGTGCACTCATCACGTATAATTGTATGAGCAGGCTTTAAAATCTATAAGAGTAGGAGCAAGTTAGGAATTGAGAAATATACCAAGCAATTATGTTCCTGTAACAGACTCTTCCTATAACCAGTGGACACTAATCACGTCTTAATAAATGGAGAGAACAACAAAATACTACCAATACTTACTCACCCCCGCCTTAGGTTCCTCAATGAAAACATCATCTTGGGAAAATCCAGCTAATTCCAAGAACACTGGGAATGACTTCTTAGAGAAAAGAAAGCACAAGTCAATTAAACGTCGCAGAATAATCAACTCTTCCATGACTTCAGGTCCTTTAAGTTCAATGCAATTGCTTCCAGCATATACACTGGCCACATGTAAATTTCCCTGAAAAAGTAACACCAGGATTACAATGAACCATTTATTGGATGGACACCAAAGGCTTAAACGATTTGCTAAACAAAGTTGAATATAACGACAATTATTTGTACACGAAATGGAATAGCATCATAGGGTCCAGTTACTTTATTGAATAGCAGATCAGCTTTGCATCCCTCAGATGAAAGGTTAGGTTATGATAACGATCCCATATTGTCATCAGAAACCATCTGTGCGGACTCTTTCTTTCTTACGATACCGTGCATTCATTTTTTACTAAGCACTATAATTAATTGCAATTAGTATCATAGCTTGAAAGGTAAGAGTGGAAGTATAATGCTCGGATGCTAGAACTTGCTACACACAAGAAAAGAAAACCATTTACACCTTAACATAGGCATCACTACTGCTATACTGTATAACACTAGAACTAGTCATCACAACGAGAGGAAGATAACCCACGATCTCCAAACCTCCAAAGTCGATTTTTATCCCGTGTGATGACTAAACAGCACCGAAATCAACTAGTCTCCACTACCGATCAATCTTTTTTTCTGGAGCCGAAGGGGCAAATCTTGTATTGATCAATCACTAGAAACCTCCATCAGAATCTCCTCATACCAGCAACAAAGCACGCAACGTCGGAGACGCAATTACAGCGAAAGAAACCCCCATTTCATATCAAGAACACAAGCTAGTGATCGCATTGTAAAAAAATCGAGCCACAGAAATCGTATAGGATCCCAGCAGCAGCAGCAATATGCCGGTAGCTGGTTAGCTAGGGGGGCTCTGTCACCTGGCGGCGCATGAGGTACTTGATCCCGAAGGCGAGGTCCCCGATGGGCCACTTCCCGAGCGTCTCCGAGTAGGTGAACCGCAGCGTCTCGGCGAGCGTTCCCACCGCCTCGATCCACGTCGCAGGCGGCTGCGATGGCCGCCGGACCGCACGGCCCCTCCGCCGCTTCCCCGCTGCGGCCACGCTCCCGCCTGGGCTGCCGGCGGCGTCCTCGTGGTGCGCCAGCCGGCGGCTCAGCACGAAGTAGAGCAACATGGCCGCGCCCAACGCCGTGGCCATCGTCGCCGTCCCCATGCCGGCGAACCCCTGGATGGATCTCAACGCTGCGAGGCGGGGCTTTCCGTCACGCCGAAGATACTTTTAGGGGCTAAAGTGTAAATATTTGTCTTCGGTTTCTTCCTCGACTGCAGAGGTGGGTGATGATGACGGGTTTGGTTTGGTTTGGTTGGGTCGTCTGGTGAGGTGGGTCTTTTTCTGCTCTACCACATTAACGTTAAATATATAAAAGTTAACGTTAATAAAGCGTCACGTAGCATTAATGGTTATTTTCAGGCATAGAACTATACCAAAAATGTTTGTTTATCATAATCCACTGCTTTATTAAAGGGGACAGTGGTTACACTGAATTGCATCAGTCAGGAATCCAGATATTACATCAAAGCGAACAAAATCAACTAGTCTTAAGACTTTTTTGGCACATCGATGTGCCGCACTATTTGCATTCCGTCCTATGCAAATGAGCCTTACTTCCTGGAAACTCTTACACGTCTCTTGCATCTCGTGAATGATACTAGGCAAGATGGCGCGTCAACACGCCGCGACCATGTGTTAAAATTAATATTTAAAAATGTCTGCATTTAAAAAATTGTTCAAATTTTAAAACTGTTGGAGCAAAAAAAAATCACATTTATTAGTTGTTTAGATTTAAAAAAATTGGTAAATTTGGGAAGTTTTTTAATTGTTCAGATTTTAAAACCGCGTCGACACGCCGCGCCCGTGTGTTAAAATTCATATTTAAAAATGTCTGCATTTAAAAATTGTTCAAATTTTAAAACTATTGGATTTAAAAAAATCACATTTATTAGTTGTTTAGATTTTAAAAAATTGGTAAATTTGGGAAGTTTTTCATTGTTCGGATTTTAAAAATGTTGGAATTCAAAAAAAGTTCACACTTATTAGTTGTTTAGATTTCAAAAAATTGGTAAAATTGGGAAAGTATTTATATTTGAATTCTTTTCATGTTTGCAAAATGCTTAGATTTAGAAGACATTTGTAAATTTGTAGTATGTATCATTTAGTATTTTTTTTGGAAATTTGTTTAAATATCCTAAAATAATATATCGCCACACTCTTCGCAAAAACTCGTCTGATAAAGATCTATTTTTATGTACAGTTGGAAAATATGGAAAACAAATTACATTTTAAATTTATCTTAGCGGAATAAGTATCGTTGAACAATTGTTGTTAGGAAATCGTTGTAAAATCATCCTTATAAGTTTTAATTTTACATGGATAGAGAGCAAATAGTTCTTTAAATTAAAGTAACAACAAAATTTGAGTGGGATAAAAAAAAGGGGGGGGGGGGAAACAAAAAATTATGAAATACAATTTAGGGAATATTTAAATTGTGCATATTAAATTATTTGATTTGGTATAATATGTTTGAGTTTTGTTTTAAATATTTAATTTAATTCAATAATCAGAGGAAACACGTTATATGATTATCTATTTAATTCAATTAAAATTCAATTCGTAATTAGAGGAAATGAATTTGTATTTTCCTCCAAATATTAGTCGGATTTTCGAGTTTAAAATTGGCGAAGTTCTAAAATTGTCTAAGCATGGAAATCATTCAAATTGGGAAAAAAACCATTTTAAAAATAGTCGGATTTTGGAGATTGCTCAAATTTGGAAATGGTTGTAATTCAAAAAGAGATTACGTTTTGAAAACGTTTAGATTTTAAAAATTGGTTAAAGTGAAACCGTATTAAGGTCTGAATTCTTTTGTCCTTCATAAAATTATCGGATCTGAAAGAATTTTAAAATTTCTGGAGGTCTTAAATTTGAAATTTGGATTGAGACGGCATACGCCGCGGTCGTGTGGAGTAAAATATTCAAATTTTGGAAATGTCCGCATTCGAAAGCGGTTTAGATTATAAAATTGTTGAAATTCAAGAAATCTCTATGTTGAGAAGTTGTTCAAATTTTTGAAAATGGTCAATTTGGGGAGCTTTTCATATTTGAATTATTTTGACGTTTACTAAATGCTCAGATTTTGTGGTCATGTTGACATGTTTGTCATATTTGGGAATACCGCGGTGTAAAAAATTTAAATTTGTTAATGTCCACATTAAAATTTGTTTATATTTGAGTATACTGAAATTCGGAAGAAGTCTGTAGGTAAAATTTGTTTAAATTTCAGTGTGAATACCGGGGTGTAGAAAATTCAAATCCGGAAATGTTCACACGCTCAGATTTGAAAGGCATTCGAAATCTTGGAACTTTCAAATTTGAATTTTGATCGAACGACGTCGATAGTCAGCGTTTATTGGTGTGTTCATGTTGGTATTTTTGTCACATTTGTAAATACCGTGGTGCAAAAAATTTAAATTTGGAAATGTCCATGTTCAAAATGTGTTCAGATTTGGATGTATCGAAATACAAAAAAGGCTTATATTTATGATTTGTTTGATTTCCAAAAGTTGGTGGAATAGTTAGATTTGAAAGGCATCTGAAATTTTTGAAATATTTAAATTTGCATGATTTTTTTTGGTAAAAGTGAAATTCGAAAATGTCTACATTTCGAAATTGTGCAGGTTTATAAATTATTGGAGCTGTATTTGAAAAGATATAAATGCTTTTAAAAAAGGGAAGTAGAATAAGAAGAACAGGGGGAAAAACAGAACGAAAAAAACAGGAAAAAAAAGGGCCGAGCCAGCCGCACAGCTGCCCAGACCAGGCCAGCTGGGACGTCATGCTGACGTCACCAGCGGTCGTGCTCTGCCGCGGCGGTGTCGAGCTCGACGGAGGCGCGCCACCGCGAGCCGGGACACGCGGGTGGGGGCATTCGACGCGCCTCGACGCGGGCTGCTCGCAGGTGGCGGCGCCGCCGCTTCTGGGTCGCCGGAGCGGCAGCGGCGGCGTGCGGACACGGCGGAAGGAAAGCGGCACGGCGGCGGAGATTCCGGCGACGGCGTGGCGCCCTGGCAGCTGATCTGCGGCGAGGAGGTGGAGCACCAGACGGCGGAGCGTCCCGCGTCCGTCGATCTGACCGGGGAGCGGCGAAGGGGCGGCGCGCCGCGGTCGGGGGAGAGGGGAAGAAGGAGAGTGATTTGTGCTGACAGTTTTGCACGAAGGTCCCTGGAATTTTTTGGAATTGCGAAACAGTCCTTCCGAGGTTTTTTTTTGTTAATTTTGTGCACCAAAATCCGTGCGCGGAGAGTGACTGGCTGGCAACCGGTGGAAGCACTGATACGTCTCAAACGTATCTATAATTTTTGATGTTCCATGCTGTTATTATATCAATTGCTACATGTTTTGGCTACACTTTATATCATTTTTATGCATTTTCTGGGACTAACCTATTAACAAGATGCCACAGTGCCAGTTCCCTGTTTTCTGCTGTTTTTGGTTTCAGAAAATCTATTAAGGAAATATTCTCGGAATTGGACGAAACAAAAGACATCGTCAATAATATCACGAGGAGATCACGGAGTCCAAAGGGGAGTCGGAGCAGACCCACCAGGGGGCCACGCCACACTAGGGCGCGGCCCAGGGTGGGCCCGCGCCCCCCTATGGCGTGGTGGCCCCCCTCGGCCACCGACGCCGCCTCTTCGCCTATATATTCTCCGCGACGCGAAAACCCTATTACGGTCGATCATATTCCACGAAAAGTTCCGTCGCGGCCGTCATCGTCAATCTCAGATCGGAGGAGTTCTGAAGCTCTTCCCGGCACCCTGCCGGAGGGGAGATCATCACCGGAGGGCTCTACATCACCATGCCTGCCTCCGGAGTGATGCGTGAGTAGTCCACCCCTGGACTACGGGTCCATAGCAGTAGCTAGATGGTTGTCTCTCTACCTTGTGCCTCCATGTTTAGATCTTGTGAGCTGCCTAACATGATCAAGATCATCTTATTGTAATGCTAGATGTTGTGTTTGCTGGGATCCGATGAATATTGATACCATGTTTATTCAAGTTGTTTATCTATGTGCTCTTGATCTTGCATGCTCTCCGTTGCTAGTAGATGCTTTGGCCAAGTAGATGCTTGTGACTCCAAGAGGGGTATTTATGCTCGATAGTGGGTTCAGTCTCTAGATATCTGGATCAGTGACAGAAAGGTCTAAGATGGTAGATGTGCTGTTGCTACTAGGGATAAAACATTGGTGCAGTGTCCAAGGGCACTTGTATTGATTACATTACACACTTTACTTCATGCAATAATCTGTTGTTAGCAACTTAATACTGAACAGGATGCGGATGCTGCCTTGAAGGTGGATTATTTAGGCATAGATGCTGTTGGAATAACGGTCTATGTACTTTGTTGTAATGCCCAACTAGATTTCATAGTAGACATCTTGGCATGTATTGCATTGTTATGCCCTCTCTATTTGTCAATTGCCCAGCTGTAATTTGTTTACCCAACATGCTAGTTATCTGTTCTGAGAGAGACACCACTAGTGAACTGTGGACCCTGGTCCAATTTCCTCATACTGTTTACACAACCTGCTGCAATCATCTGTTTCCTGTTACTTGCTGTTTTTCCTGCTGTTTTCCACACCATACGTTTAACTCTTTGTTTCTGCAAGACCGGAGAGATTGACAACCTCTCTGTTTCGTGTTGGGCAAAGTTCTGGTTTGTGTCTGTGCAGATTCCACGTTGGTGCAAGCTCCCTAGCGCCAGGGGGAGTCAACATCAACAACCTTCCGATAGATCGTCAAGTCCTACTGGATTGATAACCTTGGGTAGATTTCTCAAGGGAAAACTTCTGCTGTCTACATCATAACCTTCCTCTTGGGGTTCACCAACACGTAGCCATCAAGCTGTTTTCTGGCGCCGTTGCCGGGGACTTGGAGGCTATTGGAAAGGGGAGTCTCTCAGTTCCAATCTCTTTACTTTGTTTTTGTCTTGTTTTAGTTTTGTTTTGCTTGCTGTTAAAAATCAAAAACCCAAAAAAATTAAATTCCTGCATCTAGTTTATTTCGGTTTGCTCATCATGTCTGGTTCTTCTTATTTTGTTTCATCTCCTGAGGTTGAGGTTCGAACTTTTAAGCAACAAGGGGGAGAAAGTTTAAAAGATGCTTGGTACAGAATTAGTAATGCTCATCATAGGTGTGCTAAAAAACATTCCACTACAATCCTTCTTAGGAACTTTTATGTTGGCATTACCAATTGGTATAGATATGTTTTGGACACTTTGACAGGGGGTAACTTCCTAGGAACACCTGCTCTAGAGGCTAGCTACATCCTTGAAAGTCTAGTAGGAATACCACCTGTTAATGAAATTAAAATTGAAGTCTCTCTTGAGGATGTTATGAAAAAGCTTGAGGTTGTAGAGAATCTTCCAAGTATTGATGTTAAGCTTGAAAAACTACTTGAGAACACTGAAAAATTTGATAAATCCTTGGAAGATCTTAATAAAAGAATTGTTGCTCTAGAAACTTGCTTTAAAAATCATGATCAAAACTCTAGGATTGAGGAGATAGAGGAAGTCATTGACACCATGAGTAATACTTTTTCCTCTTTCAAAACTAAGAAGCAAGGGTATATTCTAGATAAAGGAAAGAAATTCATGTATGTACCTAAGGGGCCTAAACCAAAACTTTCAACTTCTGATGTGCTGGATAATGGATTTTATGAATTTACTAATAAAGCTTGCAGTGGGCCTCTCAAGTTTTCTTCTCAAGAACTAGCTAAAATGAAAACCCCTCTTGTTGTGAATTATGATTTATCTGAAGCTTTTGGGAACCTTGATGTTTCTGGTCTTGACAATACTTGATGCATCTCTTCATGCCTAGCTCAAAGGCATTAAAGAAAAGCACTTCTGGGAGATAACCCATGTTTTTATTTGCTGTTTTATTTTTGTTTTCTTGAGTCAAGGATGCTTGTTTACCTCTGTAGCAACTCCTTTGTATCTTTTATTTGCTGTTTTGTTGTGCCAAGGAGAGTTACTAATGCAAAGTTGGTTTTTATTTTCGGGACTGCATTGGGACAGATTGCTGTTCGTCACCGTTTAATTCAGTAGAAAATCAGAAAAAATCGAAAAATGCTGAAACTTTTTGTGCATGTTCCTGATGATGTTACGCAACTTTCATTATTTCAAAAGTTTTTCATCTGAGCATCGTAAGTGCCTCGAAAAAATTCGTCATTACAGACTGTTCTGGTTTGACAGATTCTGTCTTTTATTTTGCATTCTCTCTTTTACAAGTTTTTAAGTGGTTTCTTTTCGTGTAAAAGTGCCCACTTGAGCCTAGTAACAGTGGCTAATGTTTAAAATAGTTGGCTTGTGAGTTTTGTCTTTGCTAGAACTTTGAAGTATTATCTTTTAGTGCACTAACCTGCTAATGAGAAAAGCTGTTAAGTTTTGGTGTGAAGGAAGTTTTCAAGTGTTGATAGAGGAGAATGATATTACATGATCAAGAAGAGTGAAGAGCTTAAGCTTGGGGAGGCTTACCTCCCCAGCATATTTCAAGAAGACTCAAGCATCTAAGCTTGGGGATGCCCAAGGCATCCCCTTCTTCATCTACAAATTATCAGGTCATCTCTAATGGTGCTATATTTTTATTGCTTCATGCTAGTGTACTCTTCCTTGGAGCGTCAGTGTGTTTTTGTTTTCAGTTTGTTTTGTTTTGTTTGCTGTGCTATACTTGTTGGATCCTAGCATTCATGTTTGGGAGAGAGACACGCTCCACTTTTTCATTAGAATACTCTTGTGCTTCACTTATACTTGTTGAGTATTCCTGTCTAGTTGCTGTTATTGCTGTTAGCTCTCAGTTTTTCATGTATCTCTTGTTAGAGCTTTCAGTTTCTTTTGAAGAAAGTACTCTCTTGCTTCACTTATATCTGTTTGGAGAGTTGTCAAATAAGTTGATTGGTGTTTGGTTGGACCAGAAAAATGCTATGCATGTGGTAGTGGTATAAAATGCTTACATGAATCTTTTTAGATCGTTGTCTTGAGTAATTTGATGCTTGCCAATTGTTTTGAGCTGTCAAGTAATTAATGTTTAAGCTTGTGCATCATGTAAGTAATGGCTATTAATGAAGAACTACTATAAGGATTTTCTGCTATAATAATCTGTTGCATAATTGGAAGTCCATAGTAGTCTAGATAATTTTTGGATGAAGGCTATGTGTTAACAAGGAAGACAGTGGGAGTCTATGGTTCGTCAAACCTTGTGTTTTATGTACACTCTTGCTATTCCAGTTGATAATGATGTTTGCTTATAATAACCTTGCTAGCCTAAACTCTGTACTAAGAGGGAATGCTTCTTGTACATCCAAAACCTTGAGCCAAATCCATGCCACCTGTGTCCACCATACCTACCTATTATGTGGTGTTTTCACCATTCCAAGTAAATTTCTTCATGTGCTATCTACTAACTACTCAAAACAATTATCCTTTTTGTGTCACTACTTGAAAAGCTCATAAGGACGTAGATAGGTGGTCTTTATTTCCTGGTTGATCAAATTTTACACACCTGGACTAGTGGCATATACATCCGCTTATCCAATAATTTTGCAAAAAGAGCTGGCAACGGGGTGCCCAGTCCCAATTAATTACAACTTTAACCAAACAATTCTCTTCACATCTTTTTGCCCCTGATTCGTCAGTCAAGCAATGTTCACAAGTGTGTAAACAAAAGAGAAGAGGGATGATCTGCCCGCTGGTAGAAATAACGTCCTTCATGGGAGCCGCTCTTGTAAAGTTTGATCAACTAGTGAAGTAGAGTATTGCCTATTTGCTGATTTGTTGACACCTGTATACACCATTACCTTACAAAACAATATTTTATGCTCTCTATATGCCTTCGGGAACTACAGCTCTAGCACATGATGTTAATCCCTGCTTCCCTCTGCGAAGGGCCATTCTTTTACTTTTATGTTGAGTCAGTTTTCCCACTTCTTTCTGTCTACTTAAGCAAACATCATTGTCAACTCCAGTATAACAGTTTTTACATAACTTTGTGTTTGGTTGATCATATTCTTTGCATTGACATTATCTATATGATATACATGTTGAAAGTTGAAGCAAAAGCTGAAGCTATTATCTTCCTTTGTGTTGATACAAACACTTTCATGTTGAAATTATTGCTGCTGTGAACTAACTATTATGTTAGACTATTATATCTCTAAATGTTTTATAGTGTTATTCATGAAAGTTTGCACTTGTGTGATCACTTATGTTTACTCTTTATTTACTTGCTTGCAAACTATAGACCATTGGCTTGGATCACTTCATTCAGATCATGTACATTGTTATTTGATCAAAGATTGTGTTGGTAGCATGTCACTTCAAAAATTATCTGTTTTTATCGTTTACCTACTCGAGGACGAGCAGGAACTAAGCTTGGGGATGCTTGATACGTCTCAAACGTATCTATAATTTTTGATGTTCCATGCTGTTATTATATCAATTGCTACATGTTTTGGTTACACTTTATATCATTTTTATGCATTTTCTGGGACTAACCTATTAACAAGATGCCACAGTGCCAGTTCCCTGTTTTCTGCTGTTTTTGGTTTCAGAAAATCTATTAAGGAAATATTCTCGGAATTGGACGAAACAAAAGACATCGTCAATAATATCACGAGGAGATCACGGAGTCCAAAGGGGAGTCGGAGCAGACCCACCAGGGGGCCACGCCACACTAGGGCGCGGCCCAGGGTGGGCCCGCGCCCCCCTATGGCGTGGTGGCCCCCCTCGGCCACCGACGCCGCCTCTTCGCCTATATATTCTCCGCGACGCGAAAACCCTATTACGGTCGATCATATTCCACGAAAAGTTCCGTCGCGGCCGTCATCGTCAATCTCAGATCGGAGGAGTTCTGAAGCTCTTCCCGGCACCCTGCCGGAGGGGAGATCATCACCGGAGGGCTCTACATCACCATGCCTGCCTCCGGAGTGATGCGTGAGTAGTCCACCCCTGGACTACGGGTCCATAGCAGTAGCTAGATGGTTGTCTCTCTACCTTGTGCCTCCATGTTTAGATCTTGTGAGCTGCCTAACATGATCAAGATCATCTTATTGTAATGCTAGATGTTGTGTTTGCTGGGATCCGATGAATATTGATACCATGTTTATTCAAGTTGTTTATCTATGTGCTCTTGATCTTGCATGCTCTCCGTTGCTAGTAGATGCTTTGGCCAAGTAGATGCTTGTGACTCCAAGAGGGGGTATTTATGCTCGATAGTGGGTTCAGTCTCTAGATATCTGGATCAGTGACAGAAAGGTCTAAGATGGTAGATGTGCTGTTGCTACTAGGGATAAAACATTGGTGCAGTGTCCAAGGGCACTTGTATTGATTACATTACACACTTTACTTCATGCAATAATCTGTTGTTAGCAACTTAATACTGAACAGGATGCGGATGCTGCCTTGAAGGTGGATTATTTAGGCATAGATGCGTTGGAATAACGGTCTATGTACTTTGTTGTAATGCCCAACTAGATTTCATAGTAGACATCTTGGCATGTATTGCATTGTTATGCCCTCTCTATTTGTCAATTGCCCAGCTGTAATTTGTTTACCCAACATGCTAGTTATCTGTTCTGAGAGAGACACCACTAGTGAACTGTGGACCCTGGTCCAATTTCCTCATACTGTTTACACAACCTGCTGCAATCATCTGTTTCCTGTTACTTGCTGTTTTTCCTGCTGTTTTCCACACCATACGTTTAACTCTTTGTTTCTGCAAGACCGGAGAGATTGACAACCTCTCTGTTTCGTGTTGGGCAAAGTTCTGGTTTGTGTCTGTGCAGATTCCACGTTGGTGCAAGCTCCCTAGCGCCAGGGGGAGTCAACATCAACAACCTTCCGATGATCGTCAAGTCCTACTGGATTGATAACCTTGGGTAGATTTCTCAAGGGAAAACTTCTGCTGTCTACATCATAACCTTCCTCTTGGGGTTCACCAACACGTAGCCATCAAGCACGCGTCAATTTTCGTGCGAGTGGTGGGAAACCGGACGTGGGAGGTTGAGTTGCACGCGCCAAAAATCGTGCAGACGGGCATGACCGGTTGTGCGGAGTCACCCCGCGCGCCTAAATTCGTGCCTGTGCGACAAATTTCGTGCAGCTACAGTAGCACATGTACTGTTCATCAGGTGGGGGTTGTCTTGAGCCGTTGATCTGTGAGCGGATGGCGAGGATGTGCTACTGTAGCTATTGTAGCAGCTGTACTAGCAGGTGGGCTGAGAGGCCACGATCCTGTCGCGCCTTTATATATAAGGTTATGTGCCTTTGTAATTCTTTTATCCTTCCCATCCTTTCATAGTTCCATCACAGAATTGCAATCCGTTTGGAGGGTGATTTTTGGAAGCCCGACTACAAGTCTATAACCAATTGAATTTTGCATATTATTTTAGACAACATAATGCATCATACATGTTATATCCTTTTGTTTAAACAATATTTTTTTTCGAGTAACCTCTCGAAGATGGCAGGGCGTTCCTGCAATTCGTATAGAAGAAGAATTGACCCAGTTTATAAGGAAAACCGGGCCCAAAAACCATACAGATGTCCTGTTCATGAGGAAAACAGGGCAAGAAAACCACACAAGCGAGAGGGTCGTCGCCCACACGACGCAAGCCCACCGAACGCCACAAAACACACCACCAACCCCGGGGCCGCCGCCTCGACATACACCACTTGGCACCAAAGCCACACACAGGCCACAACGCCGCACGACCCAGCCGTCTCGTAGTCCCTGCTACCCTCGCTAAAAACGACCGCCCGCAGACCTCAACGTCGCGCCAAATCCGGGGCCGCCGCCCCGCCGTAGCAACCATGTCAAAACTCTGCATTGCCCGGAGCTGAACCAGCCGGGTCGACACACTTGCTGCCCTCGCAGCACCAAGTCGCCACCCAAACCTCGCCAAGCGAAGGTCCTGCCCCATAGGACCGTCGATGTAGAGGGGACCGAGGCCACCGCCTCGACGTACCACCACCGTCCGAGGTCGCCATCCCGGCATCCGCCTCCCCCGACCACAGAGCCATCCCGCCCAACCGCTGCGAAACCGATGCACCGCGAGGGCCAAGAGCTCCAAGGCAACGCCTCCAAGAAGGAAATGACGTGTCCGTCACCGTCGCCCGCTCTGAGGGAGCTTAGATTTTCACCCGGAGATCTTGCAACCACCCACGTCAATCAAGATCAAAGCTCCACGATGACGCAAACAAGAAGGGGAACGACGCCAAAGACGCCGCCGTCATCGGCACCGACCGGAGTCGATGCAAGGCTTTCGCCCGGAGCTTGATCTGCCCGTGAAACGCCGGGAGCAGCGAGACAAGCCGAGGGACGCCGTGGCTCATGTCGTTGCGCGTCGGAACCAGACCGTGGCGCCTCCTGCCGCGGCGGTGATGGCCCTTGACATAGTTACCTGCGTCAAAAGAATATGGGTTAGGTTGAGACTCCAAGTGCAGAGTGTATAGTATAGGAAAGACGGTTTTCCCCACGAGGGGTGACTCGAGGGTTTAATATCGAACTCTCGGGGAATCAATAGTGAAAGATTTATCTTCTTATCCTTCTCTTGAAAACCTACAAAACAAAGAAAATTGTGTGTGCCATCAACCTCACCTAGTGGTTGTCAAGCACAAGGTGTGAGAATGATATGAAAAGATAATGAATGCAAAACAGTAAATAAATATGCAATGATGATGTAAACAATGATGGATGACATTTTTGGGTTTTGTATTGTGAATGCAAGATGTAAAAGTGTTTTTATATTTTCGGATTTTTAAATGGCAGAAAATGTGAAGTGGATAAAAGTTGTTGGAAAGGTGTTTCTTATGATTAAAAATGGACCGGGGTTCATGGTTTCACAAATGCACTCTCTCTTTAATAAAGTGATAGATAATGGAACACTAGAATTGACATATGAGATTGCAATAAAAAGGTTTCATGACAAGTTACTAATTATATGGGCATCACGTCCTAACATAGAGATCTTTTGTTTATTAATCTCTCTTATACTCCACCAAGATGCGAATTAAATCATAACACCTTAGTAATTAAGATAAATCAGAGCATAGCATTAAGTTTCATGACATGAAGTTAAAATAAGAACATGCTAGATCTAGTCATGGAGTAGTGGCAATGGTCACACCCACATCTCCGGTAGCAAGGTATTTTTCTTTATCCCTAGTGAGGTAACAAAGTAAGGTAAAAACCTAAGTGGATCGCGGAACTTTCTCTCACGTTCACCGCACTAGCCACCCCCCCGTTACTCCAACTAATGCACACGTTCTCCCCTCACACACTCTCATACACATGCTTGATCATAACAAGTACACAAGAACGGGGTACATAATATGCATCTACTTTCATAACTGAAACAAAACTATTGCAATCTCAAACATATATTAACTCATAAAAAGATCCACCACAAAGGTATTACATAGATGACCGTAATCATGTTCAACAGCTCATACGGTACTAATTAGTGAAGCTCAAAGAGAGGAGAGATACATAAGTTACTTCCACAAACCCATAGTCCAGGGGTGGACTACTCCCTCTTCATCATGGAGACGGTGGAGAAGTTGTTGGAAAAGATGGAGACCACGCCGACAGCGCCCCGCCGGAGTTTCCCCCCTCCAATCTGCAACTCCAGGTCTCTGTTTCGTGGTTTCTGTGTTTCGGCGGCCCTCCTTTCCGAAGGGCGTCGGGGACTATTTTTATAGTCGTTTTTAGGTCAAGACGGAGGCTCGGGAAAAAAGATCGACGGCAACGGAGCCTCGAGGCCCAGGTTGATGGGTCCCACGCGGCCAAGGAATCTGGCCGCGTGGGCCCACTCAACTTGGCCCTCGGGTCTCCGTTTGTTCGCTTCCTTCGCTCCCACGCTTTGTTCCTTCCAAAAACCGATCCCCGTAAATTATTAGGTCATTTGGACGTCGTTTGGGTCCCTGAAACATCAAAATATAGAAAATAGGGTTTTCTGCCTGTGCAGGGTTAATTTCAGAAAATAGGGAAACAATGAAATATTCCCAAAATCAATATAAATCAATGATATAACCCTTATATGATGCAAATATGATTGAAATATAAGTAATATAATGTAAAGTTCATGTATGCATTTTACATGCATCAGGCGGTCGCCGCCGCACCATCTTCCAAAACCTGGGGCTGCCGCCCCAGCTTGCCCGCAGCACCCAGCGCGCCGGTGCCTCCGCCTGCTCGAAGCGACGCGCGAGCGCATCGCCCCTTCCACAGCACATCGAGGCGACGCCGAGTGCCCATGGCCCGCTCGGCCCATATCGGGCCCGGGACGGCCCACACCTTCCGCCGCCCTCCGCAGCAGGTCTCCTCGAGCCGGCGGCGAGCTGCTCCACCTCGCCGGCCCGCGCGCGCCATCTCGCCTCCAGACCATGGCGAGTCCGCTCCTGACCGCAGCGCCATGCCGACCCATCCATCCCCGCGCGAGAGGAAGCGAAAACAATGCCCCACCGCCGCCATCACAGGGGCGCGCGCGGCTTTGCCGGCGGCCCCTCCGGCGGGGGCGAAGCGGGGGGTGGGTGGCAGGGCGCCCTCCGGCGGCGGCGGCTAGGGTTTTCCCCCGAGCTGCCCAGAGGAGGACGACGCGGGGGTCGGGCGGCTGGTTTGTGGACTTGAACGAGCGTTCCAGATGCAATAATCTAAGCGCTTGTTTAAACAATATAGTTCCTACAGGGATCCCCACAAACGAAAGTAGTGTTGCCGAGAAATGTATATCACAAGAAAATCCAAAGTGTAGTTCAATTCACATATCACACGAAATGATTAAAGAAACTACAAATTTTAATTTATTCTCCTCTTCCTATTAGTTATCTTGTTGGCAGTCCTTGTATTTTCTTTTGTCGCGGTCCTTGCTAAAATGTAGTGAACGCTAATTTGTAGTCCCCATCTCCAAAATTGAGCGGATTTGCTAAAAAACACAGGAAGATCTCACAAATAATGCATAGGGTGGGAAAAAAAAATGAGCTAACCCAACGAACGTTTCATGATCACGGAAATTCAAAACGGCTTCCGAGCTCATATGCTCGTAGAAGATTAGGAAATTGTAAAAAAATAGTTAAATATTTTAAAAATTCTAACAAAACATTTGGTGACAAACATAAAGTGTTCTACATACGTGTACAGTTTCGTGATGAAATGATATGTGCGGTGCTTTGTGCAAAAAAAAAAAAAAAAAAACAGTCGGCAACATGGGATTTAAGATATATTTTAGAGCACTATTTTTTCCGCATAGAGCACCACAAATGTCATTTCATCATGAAAGTTTGCACGTATGTAGAACACTTTGATATCTGTGTCACCACTTTTTTTCCAAAATAATAATAATTGTATTTCTTAATTGGCCAAGAGCACGTGATCACGGGAGCCAAAACTGCACCCCTTCATCATCAGCTCTAATCAAGGGTAGTATTGTCTTTCATGTCCTCCTATAATTGGAGGTGCTGTTTTTTTTTTCTATTCTCTATTAGGTATTTTACAAACATTGAACCAACTTTGGGTACACGGTCTAAAGACACTGAACTTTTAGGTAAATAACCAATTTTCTCCGCCAGTAATTTAAGTTTAACATGTTGGCTATTAACGATATTTTAGGCGAAGCTAATTTTCTCTTTTCTTATACACATTGTTCGAACATCCCGTGACATCTGTTCCACTTCCTTTTAACATAGACAAGATCACAAGACCACAACTTTGTGAGATTCTGTGTGATGGACGGGTAATAGAAAAAGTGGTCATTGCCATGAAAATCATCTCCCACTACAAAATTAAGCACATCATTACTAAACTAAACTAAACCCACGCCATTCCACCTTAAAACTAAAACTACATACAATTTATGTCTTCATGGGAAAGAGTAAAGTATGTCTCTCTTACCCTTTTTGGCCGAAAGAGTCTACAGAAACAAATTCCTTATCCAAGTTGCCGCTGCTTTTTTTATGCTATGCTGCATGCATTTGGGTTCTCATCACTGAACATTGAAGTGATCTGGCTTCCATCTCCTTTCCCTCTAGGAGCTGGACGGTAGTCATGGCTGTAATATCTTCCTTCTTGGACACGAGAGTCCACATGTCCGTACTCTGATATGTAAGGACTTGGCCTGTGACTATAGCTACTAGTCCGTCAACCCGTGCATCTGCACGGCCTAGCGAATGTTAGAAGAATTGACAATGAAGAGTTAAGCTATTTGATTGTGCATGTAAGTTTGTAGAATTTGAAATATCTTTAGAACATAGATCTTTCTATTTTTAATTAGGATCACTACTTTGAATCTTGTTTTTCATTGCTAAATAATCATGTATCCATTTTTATTTATAAACATCTGATGTATGCATTTTAAATAAGTTGCAACTATATGTATTATTTTTAATTCTATTGCTTTATAAGAATTACTTATCAAACAATGTTATTACTTACTTGTGAGATTCGTTTATATCAATTGTACCACATTCAGAGGATATGATATGCAGGTTTTCGATTTTTCTATACGTTTCATAGACTAATTTTAGTGGTTGGAGGGTCCTCAATTTGTTTTATGGAACATGTTACAAAAACATAATTTCATATATGCAAGAACAACGCATGCACATGCTCGCTATTTTTTGTGAGATACATAATTTTTTATAAGGCTTATAAGTACCCAAACATAAAATTATTATAAGGGAGTAGTTATTGATAGAGAAAAATGTAATTAGATAGTGATATGCTTATGAAATTGTACTATATGAAGAAACATGCAAGTATTCCCCATTGTAAGCACACATTTTCTAAGGTTGCATAGGTTCATTAGCTATTAATTATGGGAGTATGTGCAGTATTTGCTCAGGATGCCTCTGTTTCATAATAAGATAGTTTTGCTTATAACCTTTGAGCACTTTTATTGTGTCATATATTTAGAATGATAGATGGAATTGTATATTTGAACTACCCTAAATGTTTCTTTTAAAATATGATTTATTTATTTTGGCTTATAAGAATATTACAGTAGGCATTAGTTATCAGAGTCTTCATTTATAAAACCATGTCGATGTCCAAAATGTCATTATCTTTTAAACTGGAGTTGGTATCTATTATGCAGACATAAAAATTAAGATTATAATTATTTCAGTTATTTTTTATTTTTAGACCACGAATTGATTTAGTATTCGATTAGTAATTAAGGACGTGGGATTAGTTGGATAAGTCTAGATCACATTCTCACTTATATGTTTAGATAGTGGTGGTGTGTTCCGTCATTTGTTTCACTGGAAAAAAATATTGAGCACGGCCATGAAAAATATTAGCCCTTTCTTATCTGATTAATAAAGCATATTAACCTTCTGCTCTATTTTACTATTTAAAACCGAGTTAGACAGCCATGAGATGGGATTATCCACGTTCGTATGCCAACGTAGCTCTAGGCCAAATAATTTAATATCATGATTATACTATAAACTACAAATAAGGATTAATTTGAATCAGATATACTATTAGATAGATCAAATGATTTATTAATTTTGACAGACCGATCACTAACCAACCTAGAGTTAATTAAGAAATATGAATGCAGAATTATGTGCTAGGTAGAATTCGCATGTTAGGAGGATTCTAGAGTAAGGGTATGTACCAGCCTGATTGAGTTTATAGTCGACCATGCATGATGCATCGGATCAAGAAGAGTAGTTCCGCTCGTGAGGATGCATGATGCATCGGATCAAGAAGAGTAGTTCCGCTCGTGAGGAATTCTGGTGGCATGACTGCAGCTCGATGGCAGGGCTTCATCATTTGGGCGCCAACGGCAGCAGCGCCTGTGTGGCCGTGGTCGCACTCACCGATAGAAGCCAGATGCGATAGAAGGCTAGCTTATTGCGGCGCGGCTCATCCATAGAAACCAAGGGGCGGTCGGCGGCTAGAGATGCAGCAGACACTTGAACTGATTGCGTTTATATACTTGTTCTGTCTGGAAAAAAAGTCACTAAAATTAATGTATATAACACTAAAATATGTATAGATACATCAAATTTGCGACATCATTTTTTATACCGAGGGAATACATGTTTTGTGGTTGGAAAGACCTTGCATGATACATCTGCGTCGATGCAAAACGTATACTTTTCAGTTGGATTGCATGCAATACAGAAACCATAAAATTAAAATTACATACGACACTGGTTACTACAAAGAGAATTAATTGCTGACTACAATCTACTCAATGCCACCATGATGAGATAAGATCAAGTCGTAAGGAGTGATTTGCAAATTAATCACCGGATCGTGGTGTATACCATGCATGCAATTTAATAATCAAGATTATACCGTGAGTGGATGCAGCAATCAATCAGGAGCCTTGGAGAAGCTGTCGGCCACTCGGCCGGAAGGAGAGTCTCATCATCTCGCTAGATCGATCGTTGTTACGGCCAGGACGCCGCAATCACGGAGTTCAGAAGATGTGCTTCAACAGTTTTCGTTGTTGCCTGCGCCGAACGCACGCGGCGAGAGGTATCTTGTATTTTCGTAAACATCAATTAATTAGAAGATGAGCGTGCACGTATTTTGGATCGAACTCGCGATCGTCTCCACCAGATCGGAATTAAAGAGACGTGCGGGTGCGAGAGGCAAGCCTCCATCTGACGGCTCTAAATCAATTATTGATTGATCCGATGGACATAATTCTCTAAACTCCAGGATTAACGTGGTGCCTCCTACGGTGCCTCCAATTAGTAAATATAAGATATAAGATGTGCTGCATAATAAGGTGCAGTGTCATAGCTGACGCCATTAATGTTGCTAGGATGGTTTGCTCTGTGGTCTCTATGCACATGGTGGCTGTATGGGTAGTCATGCACCATGTGTATCACGGTGGCATCGGCGGCCGGTGTTTCAGCCGGTGCCGTCTCTTTGTTTTCTGGTGCGGGTTCTGCCGGCGCAGCTTCTGCAGGCGGAGGCTCATCAGCTGGCGGGTCAGCAGGTGGAGGTGGGGCTTCTCCTTCTGCAGGTGGCGCCGGAGGCTGAGCCTCCGCTGTTGGGTCAGTGTGTGAGAAGATAGTAGGAACCTTCTTGGTCTTCCTGATGGCCTTCACAATCCTCTCAGGATCAACAGTCCCGACCACTGTGATCTTGTGGTTCGCTTGATCAACATAGACCTCTCCTATACCTGCACAAAGCCCATTTCATATATAGTTTGTGTAAGATGCTGTGGAAGAGCTTGAAGCTTCCAGTAACGGGCAGATGCAAAACTCGACAAATCAATGGTGGGAAACTATAGCGTTTTTGTTTAGAAGGATTAGAATGTTTACCCTCAATACCACTCAGGGTCTTTCTGATCTTATGCACGCAGCCATTGCAGTCCATCCTAACATGTAGCTCTGTTACTCGTGGTGTCTGCAGATTCATCTAGACAGATTAGTACAACCACCGTCATGGAAACATACACTTTAGGAGGTCAGCGTCATAATATATTGTAGTTAAACCATCAGAAATTTAACCAATCTTAAACTTACAAGCATAAGAACAAAAATGTGTTTGAGTTATACATATCGATGAGCTCACAAACCTCTGATTCTGAAGTCATTATTGAAGTTCCCGATTGGACAATTAGGTTGGGGCTTCAACCTCGAAGTGCTTGTGGAGAACTCTGAAGACATTAGTACAAGGGTGTACGGAGTCATGGACCATGCAAAGGAGTGGCATTTATATTGAGAGGCACGGAGGGCTGAGATAGAATATTTGTAGGCTAATTTGTGTCTGTCACCTAAAGAATCGTTGGAAAGTGAAAGAGGACCCCTCTGATATCCCTATCTTGGTACAAGCTCCTCTACTTTCCATGAGTTGTAGTCGTGCCTCAAGTGGGTTCCAAGATGTGCTAAAAATGACCTTGGTCGGTCTGGAACAAGAATCGAACCGGTTATGGTTACACCTGTTATATGTACTCCTAGATAACTCGGACCAATTTCTTACCTAACAGATGGAAACACCATTCACCATGCAGCAACTGCTGCTATTTTTCTTTTCACACCAAAGCTTTTTTTTTTTTACTTTTTCTTCTAGTCTAGATAACACCTTTTCCAAGATTGCTCATAACAAGTTTTGAGTTGCTTGCAGAGCCTACCGCTCTGTATTTTCACACCAAAGCTACTATCGTATGAGTAGAGACTAAGTTAAAAACAAGCCGGCCATATTTCTTCAGAAGTTCATATGAAGTTATAGCCTTGTAGGATAATGTTCCCTGCTCATGTTTTAGCTATGGAGAGTAACACTGTAACAGTGGTATTTATTTAGGTAGTGTTCATATGAGTTGGATGTTATCGCCTCCATTCGTGAGCAGGTCTACTGGTTTTGAATTCTGGCATTTATTGATTGGAGTGCCGATAGGAATATTCCCTTGCCGGCCAAGGGAGAAGATAAAACCATGACAAGATGATAGATGGGGGCTCCTTTGGTGAAAAGAAGCTTTCTTTTGAGAGGTGGACGATATCCACTCCTGGAGAATCCCCTCGGCTAAAAGAAAGGTACTTGTATGTCTTTGTGGCCCCGTTAAAACCTCATATAATGCAGATTTGTAGCTCTCTAGTGATGGCAGCCATTTTCTACAAGTTGCAAATTATCGTCTCTATTGATGGCAGACATTTGGCGCAAACAAGAATATATCCAGGTCTACATTATGCATTCCCTTTGGTATTTTTTACCACGTATTAGATTTGTTTAAAGTCAAGTGTTGTAAAGTTTGATCAAGTTTATAGAAAAAAGTACTAGTCATTTCATTACATCCGATTATACAACAATCACGCACAAGCATGATGATGATTATTAAGTCATCGATCCTACTTGGTTGGACCTGATGAGCTATTTCGGGTACCAACTCATTGGTCTTCTTAGAATCCATGAACTTGGAGCAATTATCCTCTGCCTCCTCCAAAGTTTTAGCTGTTGTTGGAGAAACATGTCTCTTGTTTCTGGCAACTTCACCACGAACTATACACTCCTGTACGTCCCCTTCTGTACACTACATACCAATTCATCTAGCAACACATAAGGAAGATCTGAACATCCTAATAATAAGCTTCAATGAACATCATGACAAACATGAATCAACATAAGAACAAAGCATTGCAATTTCACACCAGATAATTAACTAAGAGCATCATGCATGATCTTTACCAAAAAGGATCACAAGTTAATCCTACCACTATGGTGTCAACCTACCGCCACATCAAACGTGAGTGCCAGCTTATCACCCCAAGTTCACCATAATATAAAGGGTTAGTATATACCACCTCATCAAAATGTGCTTGTCATGAGAGAAGTTTTTAAGCAATAGCTATCAGAAAATAATCATCATCATGATGCTGCCATCACCACCCCAGCACCGCAAGGAACCCTCACACGTAGTAGTACTTGGCCAGGAAGGTCTTGGGCCAGAGGGTTCTGCTGCTCTGCCATGCCAACAAAGTTGACACCTTTTGCCTTGTTGTCGACGAGGTGGCCTGGAGCCACCATGAGAGCCCCCTCGGTGAAGCCAACGATGTCCATGCCAGATCTATAGAGGTCAGGGTGCATGTCGGTAGGCTTGTTCACCCTGATGGCCTGGGCGACGTCCTTGACAACCTTGGTCATGCTCGTAAAGGCCTGGATCTCATCATCACCAAGAGCTCCACTCTTCCTCTTGAATGCAACAACATGTGTATGAGCATCAGTGGGCTTGTCCGGACCATCGAAGATGATGGTCTCGGACTCCAGCATGTCTACATAGCCTGACGAAGGCGTACCGAGGGGCTCACTTGATCCCATGGAAAACTTTCCGGTGTCGAGACCGAAAGATAAGATGGTATATATGCATATGGGATAATGGGCTTGTGGAGAAACTCAACGTCCTTGAGGTGATGATAAGATTCAAATCACTGTTCAAGATAACTTCCGATAATCTGCTAAAGCTGCCGATTTATCGCTTCTCAGTGTCTTACCGCTAAGATAAATCGGCAGATATGCCGATAAACCGGCCGATTTACCCCTTATCTTGGGTCAACCGATAAGTTCCCGATAAGCGATATCCCCAACATTGATTCAAATACAGTGTGTTAGAAGGGATTGTCAGTGATGATCAAGGTGAAACAACTAAAAGGACGGTGTGCTAAGCGTGAAGTGGCCTTGGTAGTGGTCATTTTCTATGATGATAGTGAAAGTGTCCTCACACCATTGTTCTTTGTGAGGTCTCTGAGCTTGGTCACCTTGAGCCACCTGAGGCTTCACTTGCTTAGGTGGTTGTATAGCTGAGTTGATGTGACCTCATCCCCACAATGAACAAACGGAGACTTCACAAAGGCAGTCATATGGAACTCTTTGAATCCCTTGTGAGTCCTCACATCGCTTTTGATCCGCAAACTGAGCTGATCCAAGATGAAGGTGGAGATACAAATGTAGAACCCTCTAATCTAATTAAGTTTGTTGTTAAAGGAAACAACCACACACTTTATCAAAATGGATATTCAAGGTCACTTTGATTAATTTATCTCAAACAAAGCCTAAGATATAAGCCAAAGCCCACAAGATTACTTTTTCAACAAGTTAAAGCCCACATGAGAATCCACCTATCGACGTGTGTTAGCAGGGAAGCCACATATCTCGTAGTCGATGTCGTACGTGAGAGAGAAAGAGAGGGACAGAGAGAGAGCGAGAGAGAGAGAGAGAGAGAGAGAGAGAGAGAGAGAGAGAGAGAGATGTGGGGAAAGTGATCATGGATGTCTAGTAACTGGATTGACACGTGAGATTTACCCACGTTCGGCCCCTCTGATCGAGTTAAAGACCTACTCCCGCTTTTCTAAGGTATTGTGTCGAGAGCTTGTCCCGATCATCTCATCAACCACACCTACTCAATGAGATCGGTTTACAATGAATGTATACATCAATGGGGTAATTAAAGATCTACAGTTACAAGAGAATCAAGACTTAGTGGAGTCTAGTAGTAACGCCTTCTTGATTTCATGTCTCGTGTTGCCTTGGCGTTGAGGTCTTTGCTTAGTGGAGCCGAGTAGTAATGCCTTCCTTGATTTTAGAGAGCTGTCAGGTGATACGTCTCAAACGTATCTATAATTTCTGATGTTCCATGTTGATATTATACCAATTGCTACATGTTTTATATACACTTCATAGAATTTTTATGCATTTTTTGGGACTAACCTATTAACAAGATGACACAGTGTCAGTTCCTTTTTTTTGTTGTTTTTGTATTCCAGAAAAGCTAGTCTGGAAATATTCTCGGAATTGGACGAAACTTGGACAGGACCTCCTATTTTTCCAACATGTACACGGAGTCCAAAGGAGAGACGGAGGGGGCCGCGAGCCAGCCACACCATGGGGCGGCGCGGCCCCACCCCCTGCCGCGCCGTGGGGTTGTGTGGGCCCCACGGGCGTCTCCAGCCGCCGCCCTTTCGCCTATTTATTCATCTTCACGGGAAAACCCTAGACACCCGAGCCATTATCCACGAAAAGTTCTAGAGACGCCGCCGTCAACCCTAGCTCGGGAGGGTTCAGAAGCTCTTCCCGGCACCCTGCCAGAGAGGGGAATCATCACCGGAGGGCTCTACATCATGCCTATCATGTTTAGATCTTGTGAGCTGCCTATCATGATCAAGATCATCTTATTGTAATGCTACATGTTGTGTTTGTTGGGATCCGATGAATATTGAATACTATGTCAAGTTGATTATCAATCTATCTTATATGTTATTTATGATCTTGCATGCTTTCCGTTACTAGTAGATGCTTTGGCCAAGTAGATGCTTGTAACTCCAAGAGTTATTATTTATGCTAGATAGTGGGTTCATGCCTCCGGTAATCTGGGAGAGTGACAGCAACTTCTAAGATTGTGGATGTGCTGTTGCCACTAGGGATAAAATAACCGATGCTTAGCTTAAGGGTGCACCGTTAGGTCTAATGCATTTGTTTACATTACGCACATTACTTAATGTGATTATCCGTTGTTTGCAACTTAATACCAACGGGGAACTCGGTATGACAACCTGGAGGTGGATTATTAGTCATAGACGCTGTTGGATAACGGTCTATGTATTTTATCGTAATGCCCGCATGAATATCATAGTAATCATCATGTCATATATATGCATTGTCATGCGCTCAATATTTTGTCAATTGCCCAGCTGTAATTTGTTCACCCAGCATGTTAGTTATCTTTTATGGAGAGACACCACTAGTGAACTGTGGACCCCGGTCCATTCTTTTACACTGATAATACAACCAACTGCAATCATTGTTCCTTTTCATTCTCTGCAATTTACTACTGTTTTCCACACCATACGTTTAATCCTTTGTTTTCAGCAAGCCGGTGAGATTGACAACCTCACTGTTTCGTTGAGGCAAAGTAGTTTGATTGTGTTGTGTGCAGGTTCCACGTCAGCGCGCCACTGACAACCTTCAGAAGTGATTTCTTGCTCCTACTGGTTCGATTAAACCTTGGTTTCATACTGAGGGAAACTGCTGCTACACTGCTTCATACCTTCCTCTTGGGGTCTCCCAACGAACGTGTGATCCACGTCATCATCAGGCGTAACGATAGCCAACCCTGGGGTGTTTGGGGTGTTACATCTGAAAGTGCATGGTGCCCCCATGAGTGGTTTTGGTAATTAATGACAATCCTTATGGACTAATGTTTGCATTGAGATATTCTTGTAGATCTTGTCCATAGGAAAACATTGGAGTTCATGTGTTGGACTCTAGAAGATTATATGATGACCAAGGTTCTATCCAAGGGTTTATATGAAGAATGGTCATGTGTGGAGTTGAGCATATTGCAAGTATGTCTTGAAGGATTCAAGACATCATCTTTGTGAAGAGAGAGAAGATTATGAAGTGCAAGTTCAAGAGAAGCATCCCGAAGAAATCCTATGCTTGAAGCTTGCCACCCATGTGGAGATATTGGTCAAGTGAAGATGTGCCTATGAGAGGCTCTCCCACATTGGAGTATGGGGGAGCAACATGTGAATCTTCATCAAGCGAAGCGTAATCAAGAAAGGTGGTCCACTTGAAGAGATCAAGATCGTCATCATCTAGCTCAGGTGGAATGCGCAAGGCAAAGGTATGATCTTGATATGGTTTCTATTTTACCGGTCTCATGGTGTTAGTGGGAGGCCGGGTTATAGGATAGACGGCATACTATCAAGAGGGGCTCTCAAGTGAGTAACTTGATCGCATCTTTGTGGAGAGCTCAAACCTTTGCATACTTGGCATATCATCTTTCTTGGTTCTTATTTGGCTTTTATCCATGTGAGGATTTAGAGCTTGTGTTCATCTCCATACCAATCTCTAGTTAATCAAAAACGGATTTCATATGAATATCTTGTTGAGTTTTTGATGTTGGAGGATTTACCGGTTGTTCTTTTTTAGAGAAGGTTTACCTTTCTACTTTTGGTTTTATCCTCCCATGTTGGACTATGATGTTTCTCTACACGATCTTGTAAAGCTCTTTGTTGTGATTCCAACGAGCCCAAGAACATCGAAAACGGAGTCCGGATGATCAAGATATATTCGTTTTCGTGTTAGGTGTTTTTGCAGTTTTTATAGGCCGGCCTGGCCGGGCCCAAGGCCGGGCCTCAGGCCGGGTGCCTCGGGTGGTCAGCCGGCCTAGGCCGGCCCCAAGGCTGGGCTCGCGTTTTGGGCATAACAGTTGGATTTTGGGGGGTCCTATTTAAGGGGTCTTCTTCCCTAACGACCCCCAACCTTTAGAGCTCGTGTTTTGCCCCCATTGTTGACCTTCTTAAGCTTTGCTATCTCTCTATTCCTCCATGATTCTTGCCTCAAATTAGAGGGAAAAGAGAGAGGAGATCTAGATCCACATTTCCACCAATCCTTCTCTCCTCTAAGTGAGGGGAACCCTTTGGATCTAGATCTTGGAGTTCCATTTGTTGAGTTCTTCTTTGGTCTTCCTCTCTTCTCCCCCCATAAACATTAGTTGATTTTGGTGGGATTTGAGAGTGAAGGATTTGAGCACTTGTGCTCTTGCCATTGCTTTGTGCATCGGGTTGTGCTCTCCACGAGGATTCGTGGAAGTTGAAAGTTCGTGAGCTTGTTACTCTTGGGTCTTTGGACCCTAGACGCCATTGTGGTGGTTGAGACCTTTTGTGGTCACTTGTAGCCATCCGGGAGCCCCCAATCCAGTTGTGGGTTGTGCCCTGGGTTGTTGTTGTAAAGGCTTCGGATTCCGCCTTGAAGGATTCCGATAGTGGAAGGTGAACCAAACCTTTTGTGGTGCGGTTCATCGGAGAAGAATGTGAAGCCTTTGTGGCCTTGAGACCAACCTGTTGTGGTGGCTCACACCTCTCCAACAAGACGTACTCCCCTAAAAAGGAGGAACTCGGGAATACATTTCGTCTCCGCGTGCCTCAGTTATTTCTATATCCAAGCTCTTTACTTATGCACTTTACATTGTGATAGCCTTCGTGCTTGAAGTATTCTTTTTGCTATCACCTTGTTGCTTGTCTTGCTTAGCATAAGTTGTTGGTGCACATAGGTGAGCCTAATATATTTAGATTGTTGGCTTGTTAATTTAAACACCTAGTTTTATTCCGCAATTATGAAGCCTAAACCGGAAAAGTTTTAATCGCCTATTCATCCCTCCCCCTAGGCGACATCCTTGTCCTTTCAACATCCCGACTTTGCACTTTTTAACGACCTTATCTAATAATATCTACACGACTGAAGATGCGTGAGACACTCAAATTGGTCCCCCTTAACCCATCAGCGCATGCGCCCAAATACCACACGTGGACCATGCCCATCCACCCGTTCGCTCTATTCCAATCTAAAAATGCCGCCGTATGGGACCGCTTCGTGGGGCACCTCCCTTACATATATTAATCGTTCTTACAATAGTAACCCTAAAACCTAACCATATAAAACCCTAAAGCGGATGTGCACGGGTGAACACAGATTAAATGCGCAGGAAAGAATAGTGTTGCTCTGTGGGGACAGTTTAAAGATCTTAGAGAGCTGTCAGGCATAACGACAACCAACCCCGAGATGGCTGGGGTGTCACATCATGCATTCTCGGTTTTTACGACCTTAAATAATAAAATCTAGATAACTAAAGATAGGTGAGTCATTGAAGTTGGTCGCCCCCTTAGCCCGTCATCGCCGGCGCGCCCGAATACCACGCGTGGACAATGCCCATCCACCCCTTCTCTCTATTCGAATCTCAAAGCGCCACTCTACGGGAAAGCTTCGTGGCCTCGTGGGGCACATCCCTTACATATAGATTAATTTTTTTATTTCAGTGGTAACTTCAAATTCAAAATGCAAGACATCATTAACTAGAAAGCAGACAATAAACCTTTTCAATTTGTCTATTTGATAGTAACCGCCAATCATAAACGTACACTTATCCAAAGCTTACCAATAGTTTTACATATACAAGTGCTAGAAAAAAATGCTTTATTTGCGCATAGATTTCGAGAGTGGATTTTTAGAGCCCGGATTTTTCAAAATTCGAAAACGACATTTTGAAGTTTCAGAAAATTCTGAAACAAAATCCTGAAACAAAATCGTAGATGTAGATAATGATGTATCTTAACAGTGTGCAAAATCCAAATCGAAAAACTGTATTTTGGGCTATGCAAAATTGTCAAAATCATGGAACTGAAAAATTGAACAGTGCATATTTTGAAACCTCTAACATTTATCAGATTTTGTCATTTTTGTGTAGCCAAAAATACAATGTATTTCAGCTTGAGATTTTTCCCGTTGCTAGAATGCATCATTGGCCACATCTAGAAAAATTCATAATTTTTTAAAACTTCAAAATGTCAAATTTGAATTTTGAAAAATACCAGGAGCCATGTAGCTCGGGTTTCCGATAAATTTCCCCCTACAGTCACCCCTTCTTCATGCACAAGATATATACACATTTTTAGTTATGCGTACGCAAGAAAGAAACGTCTCTTGCCTGAGTGGAAGCAAGCTGTGTGTTGCTTGGATGCTTGCGTTAGGCTTTGGAGCTCTGACAAAGCGATGACAACCTGGATTGTGTGTCTTCCACTTCTATTTTAGTCGGCAACGTGAGAACCTCACAGATCCACCAACACTTGCAAATAAAATAAACTACTTGATCACATGCGCATGGTTTTTATTCCAGTCGTCACTCACCATCTTTTCAGGTGTAGTATTACTGCCGTGGAGTATCTGAAAAAAGTTGTACGGTGTACAATCTGCGCAGAGGTCGCTGCCTGATGCAAGCATGTACTCCCCTTCAGTGAGGAACTTTCAGAACAATCAACCAGCTCTCAGCTGCAGTCAGCACAGACATTTACATCAGAGAGGACAAGTAATGCATATGCTCTATGCTGTACTATACATTACCAACATCTCGAATCAGAGAAAATGAACAGGTTTCTATGGTATGAGCATTTCAATTGAGATCAGATCCATCTACAATAGTACTGGTGCTTATTACTTACCCTTGTTTTACACTTTGCTACTGATATTTATACCGGCACATATAATAAATCACAGAGAGAGAAGACGGAGAAGCGAAAATATTACAATAATTAAAAAAAAAAATGAAAATTACAGGTGAACCCAGCCAGCTGACTCAATAACAGCCTTCCTAGTGTGAAAAAACAGCGAGCAGATCTACCTCACACTCCCACCACCCTCACCAGAGTAGGAGCCCGGAGAGCGCAAGAAGCAGGAGCGTTGGCGCTGACGTTGAAACGGCCGGGGCGGAGCTTTTGGCAACCCACTGCGGTGGCGGGCTGTAGTAGTAGAAGGGGAAGTAGGGCAGGAATGGGTTGGGCGGCGGCGGCGTCGGGTAGGCACCGCCTCCACCTCCACCTCCTCCTCCGGGAGAGCCACCAGTGGGGGGAGGGTAGAAGTAGCCTCCGCCTCCTCCACCGCCGGTGTAGGGAGGGGTACCGCCGCCGCTGGAGGGATCGGAAGGGGGAGGCGGGCACAGCGGTGTGGGGGTGACCGGTACCGGAGGAGGGGGCGAAGGGTAGGAGTAGGATGGGTTGCAGGGGTTGTCGCAGGAGGCGCAGAGCGTGCATGTGGTGCCGTCCTTGAGCACGATGGTCGCATCGCCAGCGCGCGCCGCATTGGGGAGCATAGACGAGAGGAGGATGAGCGGGAGGAGGACGGCGAGGTGGGGAGCCATGGCCATGTGGGAGGGAGCAGAGGGGTTGGTGATGGGGATGGGAGTGTGGGGAGTGGGAGCGTGCGAGAGTGAAGCTGACTGTCTGGTGGATGGGTGTACTTAATCTGGAGGGCGACGCCGCGGGAGCCGGAAAGCAAGGTGGCGGGCGTTGGCTTTGGTCGGCTTACTCCTCGGTGTGCTTACTTAATCACAAGGAGTTTGTCAGTTTCACGCTTTCTCCCTGCTTTCGCCCAGGGCTCCTGCAGTCCCGCTCGCTACACTTTGCGTGCTTAATCTGGATCGACGCACGGGGCGTCAAGATTAGCGGTCATGACGTCATTTTTTCATTTCAAGAACCGGTGACAGGCACGAACTTTGGCGTACTTCTTCGTCGGTCCTCAGCTAGGGATGACGGAGTGTAACCAGCAGATGCCTCCATGCCGGTGTTGGTGTATGCTTGTACGTTCTCGCATCGTGTCCCGACACTTGGATCCTTCCAGATCAATCCGCTGGCTGTGGAAAGAAAAGATGCGGTGCTGCGGCCTGCGGGAGGCCGTAGACGGCGGATCCGTGGACGTCAGGGAGCCGCGCGCACCCACACGTGGCTGGGCTACCCTGCGCTGTGCTGCTGTGCGCCGGTACGCCAGATGCGCTGCGGGGCCGGGCACGCACAACTACGCAGTAGCAGCGGGACGAGGCGGCGGTTGTCGTCGTTGTTCGTTGACACCTGCGGTGGCAGCGCGCGGCAGGAAGTTGCGTCCGTCGACTCACCGCTCGCGGCAGCAGTGCTGGCCCTCGCATTTTACACGAGCGCAGCTAGCGGGCTTCGGAGATCGGTCGGTGGGCGTGAATGATCGCCGTGAGTTGGAGCAAGTCGGGAGTAGTTTCACTTGCCTCGCCAACAGGCCAGCGTGTTTGCGATTGGTTTAGCGATGACACCAAACCACGGATCGACTCGGGGGCACAACGGCAGGACGTGCGCATATCAGCGGGTCCATGTGCACGCGGTGTAGTGTAGCCTGCATAATTGCACACATGCATGCCACATCTATTTCCGGTAGCAAGTACAGAGAGCAGTTCTACAGTAGTTGAACACGAACACCTCGAAGAACTTATATATTTGTCGATGGGGCAGGTATATCACATCTCTTTTTTTGCTAATGATAAACCTCTTTTCTAAGGCTAACCAACAACAGGCTACACGGCTCCCCATTAAAAAAAAGGGCTACGCAGCAACTTGGGCATACAAACTACGGGCATTTGGCTTCCGAGTAACAGTGATTCTGATTTTTTTTTAAATAAAATAAAACTAATGAGTTTAATAAAAATAAAAAAATCGAGAAGGTACCCTTTGATGTATCTCATAAAGTGCAATAACTCAACTTCAAATAATTTGTATTCTCTGCTACACAAAATGATAAAATCTGATAAATTTAGAAATTTGAAAATATGTATGTTCAGATCCACACTTGTCAATTTTTGTGTAGCTCATAATAAAATTATTTGAAGTTCATTTTTTGCAAGTTTGTGTAATAAATCATTGGTTACATCCGATATTTTTTTCCAATTTTTGAAACTGGTAAACTTTTTTTAGATTTTTTTAGAAGACAGGATCATTGGAACTCGGGAGCACGAAATATCCTCTCCACTTTAGAATTAGAGGGTTAATCGTATGTGTTTTCTGACTGTATATGCTTATGGAATGGGTTGTGCTCAGAATTATTTTAGCGAGAGCTTGTGCTTAGTAAGTCAACAAGAAGCCACATGGGAGAGATACCCCTTGATGGGCCTTTTCCACTTAAGCAGGAACATCCAATTTTGGCCCATTTCGGCAGTATGTTTTCTTCTCTCCCATACTCTCTCCTGGATACAAAGCTCCCATCAATTGATACATAGCGCGAACTTCGCTCGGCCGCCGGACGCAAAGGTAGCGGTTACCTTGCTCTGTCACAGGAGACCGGGCAGCCGCCTCTGCTCGCGCCTAAGATGGACGGAGCGGTAGGACGTGTAAAGTGTGATAGTGGGACAAGTGAGATAACATAAATTAGGTGAAATGCCATCTAATTTGTACTATCCCACTTTCGCATCCTTGGTCACCGTGCGCTGAGACAATCAGAACTGATAAGAGTTTCGAGCAATGTTGGTTGCCGGCTACTTAGTAGACATACGCAATAGAGTCTGGTTGAGATAAACAAGCAACAGACTTAGGGTGTATGTATGTGTTGTGGAATCTCACCGTTTATTCACATCGCGAACTTACCTCACACCACCTCTGACACTGGTGGCACTGCGGTAGTGGATCTGACATGACAGATGTTGAACAACATAGGTATATGATGGCGTGTACAGCACACGTTCGTTGGGAGACCCCAAGAGGAAGGTATGATGTAGGACAGCAGCAGTTTTCCCTTGAAATATGACCAAGGTTTATCGAACCAGCAGGACACGGAGGCTCCTCAGAAGGTTGTTGATGGGCTGGCACGGCGCAACACCAGTCACCAACGTGGAACCTGCACACAACACAACCAAACTACTTTGCCCAACGAAAACAGAGAGGTTGTCAATCTCTCCGGTCTTGCTGACACAAAGGGTTAAACGTATTGTGTGGAAAACAGTAGTAATTGCAGGAAGTAACAAAGAACAGATGATTGCAGTAGGTGTTTAACAGTATGAGGAAAATTGGACCGGGGTCCACAGTTCACTAGTGGTGTCTCTCCAATAAAGATAACTAACATGCTGGGTGAACAAATTACAGCTGGGCAATTGACAAATAGAGAGTGCATGACAATGCAATATATGACAAGATGTTCATTATGAGATTTAATTGGGCATTACAACAAAGTACATAGACCGCTATCCAGCATGCATCTATGCCTAAATAATCCACCTTTAGGTTAGCATCCGCACTCCTTCCAGTATTAAGTTGCAAACACAACAGATTATTGCATTAAGTAAAGTGTGTAATGTAAACAACGCAAATGACACGTAGACGCTGCATCATTGTTTTACCCCTAGTAGCAACAGCACATCCACAACCTTAGACCTTTCTGTCACTGGCCCAGATTTCTGGAGACATGAACCCACTATCTAGCATAAATACTCCCTCTTGGAGTCACAAGCATCTACTTGGCCAAAGCATCTACTAGCAACGGAGAGCATGCAAGATCATAAACAACATAAACATGGAGATAGATAAACAACTTGCTCATAGTATCAATATTCATCGGATCCCAGCAAACACAACATGTAGCATTACATAAAGATGATCTTGATCATGTTAGGCAGCTCACAAGATCTAAACATGGAGGCACAAGGTGGAGAGACAACCATCTAGCTACTGCTATGGACCCGTAGTCCAAGGGTGAACTACTCACGCATCACTCCGGAGGCAAGCATAGCGATGCAGAGCCCTCCGGTGATGATCTCCCCTCCGGCAGGGTGCCGGGAAGAGCTTCAGAACCCTCCCGATCTAGGGTTGACGACGATGGCGGCATCGGAACTTTTCGTGGAATATGATCGGGTGTTTAGGGTTTTCGGGATATCGGGAATATATAGGCGAAAGGGCGGCGTCTGGAAGCTTCCGGGGGGCCCACGCCACCCCCCGGCGCGGCTGGCATGTGGGCCGCGCCCAGCCCTGGCGTGGCGGCCCCCTGGCTCCTCTCCGACTCCCCTTTGGTCTTCGTGAACGTGTCGGTGAAATATTGACGGTGCCTTTTGTTTCGTCCAATTCCGAGAATATTTCCTTAATAGATATTCTGAAACGAAAAACAGCAGAAAACAGGAACTGGCACTCTGCCATCTTGTTAATAGGTTAGTCCCAGAAAATGCATAAAAATGATATAAAGTGTAAATAAAATATGTAGCAATTGTTATAATAACAGCATGGAACATAAAAAATTATAGATACGTTTGAGACGTATCAAGCATCTCCAAGCTTAGTTCCTACTCGTCCTCGAGTAGGTAAACGATAAAACAACATAATTTTTGAAGTGACATGCTACCAACACAATCTTGATCAAATAGTAATGTAATGCACAAGAGCTGAATGAAGTGATCCAAGCCAATGGCCTATAGTTTGCTAAAAAGTAAACAAGGAGTAAACAAAACGAATCACACAAGTGCAAACTTTCATGGATAGTACCTTGGAGACATTGGAGCTATAATAATCTTGCATAAGAGTTAGTTCATGAAGCAACAAGTTCTAACTGAAAGTGTTTGAATCAACACAGAGGAAGATTTAGCTTCAGCATTTGCTTCAACTTCAACATATTTATCACACAGATAATGTCAAGGCAAAGAATATAATGAATCAAACACATCTCTTATGTAAAAACTGTTATACCGAGGTTGACACTGGTGTTTGCTTAAGTAGACAGAAAGAAGTAGAAAACTGACTCAACAATAAAGTAAAAGAAAGGCCCTTCGCAGAGGGAAGCAGGGATTAAATCATGTGCTAGAGCTTTTTAGTTCCCGAAGGCATATAGAGAGCATAAAATATTATTTGAGAGGTGTATTCAAGTAGTCAACGAATCAGCAAGTAGGCAATACTCTAAGTCACAAGTTAACCAGACTTTACAAGAGCGGCTCCCATGAAGGACGTTATTTCTACCAGCGGGCAGATCATCCCTCTTCTCTTTTGTTTACACACTTGTGAACTTTGCTTGACTGATTTCTCAGGGGCAAAAAGATGTGAAGAGAATTATTGGTTAAAGTTATAATTAATTGGGACTGGGCACCCCGTTGCCAGCTCTTTTTGCAAAATTATTGGATAAGCGGATGTATATGCCACTAGTCCAGGTGTGTAAAGTCTGATCAACAAGGAAATAAAGACCGACTACCCACATCTCCATGAGCTTACAAGTAGTGACACAAAAAGGGAATGTAACAGTTTTGAGTAGTTAAAGGTAGCACACGAGAAAATTTACTTGGAGTGGTGAGACACCACATAATAGGTAGTTATGGTGGACACAGATGGCATGGATTTGGCTCAAGGGTTTCGGATGCACAAGCAGCATTCCCGCTTAGTACAGAGTTTTAGGCTAGCAAGGTTATTTTTAAGCAAACACCAACTATCAACCGGTATACCAAGAATGTACATAAAACACATGGCTGAAAAACCATAAGACTCTACATTGTCTTCCTTGTTAATCCAAAGCTTTCACTTAGAAATTATCTAGACTTCTTCGAACTACCAATGATACAAAGAAAATCATTACAACAACAGCTTTACAGTAGTTCTTCACTAATTGCCATTACTTACATGATGCACAAGTTTAAACATTACTTACTTGGTAACTCAAAACAATTGACAAGTATCAAATTACTCAAGACAATGATCTAGAAGATTCATGTAAGCATTGTATACCACTACCACATGCAGCATTTTCTGGTCCAACCAAACACCAATCAACTTATTTGACAACTCTCCAAACAGATATAAGTGAAACAAGAGAGTACTTTATTCAAAAGAAACTAATAGCTCTAACAAGAGATACATGAAAACTGAGAGCTAGAAGTAATAGCAGCAGCTAGATGATACGTCTCCAACGTATCCATAATTTCTGCTGTTCCATGCTTATATTATACCATTTGCTACATGTTTTATATACACTTCATATCACTTTTATGCATTTTCTGGGACTAACCTATTAACAAGATGCCACAGTGCCAGTTCCCTGTTTTCTGCTGTTTTTGGTTTCAGAAAGTTACTTCTAGAAATATTCTCGGAATTGCACGAAACAAAAGGCCAAGTCCCTATTTTTCCATCACGTACACGGAGTCCGAAGGAGAGACGAAGGGGAGCCACGAGGTGGCCAAACCACCTGGCGGCGCGGCAGAGGGCCCCACCGCGCCAGCCTGTGGTTTGGGCCCCTCGGGGGTCCGCCGACATCGCCCCTTCGCCTATTTATTCCCCGAGATGTGAAAACCCTAAAACACCGAGCCTTTCATCCAGAACATATTCGCTGCCGCCGCCGTCGTCAACCCTAACTCGGGGGTTTCTGAAGCTCTTCCCGGCACCCTGCCGAGAGGGGAATCATCACCGGAGGGCTCTACATCGCCATGCCCGCCTCCGGAGTGATGCGTGAGTAGTTCATCCTTGGACTATGGGTCCATAGCAGTAGCTAGATGGTTGTCTTCTCCACTTGTGCCATCATGTTTAGATCTTGTGAGCTGCCTATCATGATCAAGATCATCTTATTGTAATGCTACATGTTGTGTTTGCTGGGATCTGACTTATATTGATACCTATGTGGAGCTGAATATTATATTATCATGTCTATGTCATTTGTGATCTTGCATGCTCTCCGTTACTTGTTGAAGACTTGGCCAAGTGAATACTTGTAACTCCAAGAGGGGGTATTTATGCATGATAGTTGGGTTCAACCTCTATTTAACCTGGGATAGTGACAGCAAGTTCTAAGGTTGTAGATGTGTTGTTGCCACTAGGGGTAAAACAGCAATGCTTTATTCAAGGATGAATGTATTGTTTACATTACGCACATTACTTAATGCAATTGTCTGTTGCTTGCAACTTAATACTGGAAGGGGTACGGATGTTAACCGGAAAGTGGACTATTTAGGCATAGATGCATGCTGGATAGCGGTCTATGTACTTTGTCGTAATGCCCAAATGAATCTCATAGTAGACACCACAACTCACACATGCATGTTATATGCACTTATCAATTGTCAATTGCCCAGCTGTAATTTGTTTACCCAGCATGTTAGTTATCTTATTGGAGAGACACCACTAGTGAACTGTGGACCCCGGTCCATTCTTTTACATCTGAAATACAATCTACTGCAATCATTGTTCACTACTGTTTTATGCAAACAAACATCATTTTCCATACGATACGTTTAACCCTTTGTTTTCAGCAAGCCGGTGAGATTGACAACCTCACTGTTAAGTTGGGGCAAAGTAATTTGATTGTGTTGTGCAGGTTCCACGTTGGCACCGGAATCCCTGGTGTTGCGCCGCACTACACTCCTTCACCAACACCTTCGAAGCAACCTCGTTTTCCTACTGGTTCGATTAAACCTTGGTTTCATACTGAGGAAAACTTGCTGCTGCACTCATCATACCTTCCTCTTGGGGTTCCCAACTGACGTGTGACGTACAAGCATTGTTTCTGGCACTGTTGCCGGGGAGATATTCCCTCGTCAACTTAGAGCTAGCAACACGTTTTCTGGCGCGTTGCCGGGGAGATATTCCCTCGTCAACTTAGAGCTAGCACTAGACAGGAATACTCAACAAGTATAAGTGAAGCACAAGATTATTCTAATGAAAAAGTGGAGCGTGTCTCTCTCCCAAACAAAAATGCTAGGATCCAACAAATAAAGAGCAGGAAACAAAACAAAACAAACTAAAACAAAAACACACTAACGCTCCAAGGAAAGTACATAAGATGTGAAGAAATAAAAATATAGTCTCACTAGAGATGACCTGATAGTTTGTTGATGAAGAAGGGGATGCCTTGGGCATCCCCAAGTTTAGATGCTCGAGTCTTCTTGAAATTTGGTGGGGAGATCCATGGGAGCCTCCCCAAGCTTTAGCTCTTCACTCTTCTTGATCTTGTAATATCACCCTCCTCTGTTAACACTTGAAAACTTCCTTCACACCAAAACTTAAACATCTTTCTCATTAGCAGGTTAGTGCATCAAAACAAATACTTCAAAGTTCTTGCAAGGACACAATTCATAAGCAAAAAATTCAAACATTAGCTACTGTTACTAGGCTCAAGTGAGGCTCTTCCACCATAAAAGAAACTCACTTAACACTTGTAAAAGAGAGAATGCAAAATAAAGACAGAATCTGTCAAAACCAGAACAGTCCGTAAGACGATTTTTTTCGAGGCACTTCCGTCACGTAAATCAAAAATCTCTAGTCGTACGAAATTTGCGTACAAACGTCAGGAACACGCACAAAAAAATTCAGATCAATACGATTTTTTTCTGATTTATACCGAATTAAACGGTGACGTCCAGAGATCTGTTTCTGCAGCAGTTCCGAAAATAGGTACCATCTTGTCATAAGTGACTTTCCTTGGCACAACAAAAAGCAAATAAAAGATACAAAGGAGTTGCTACAGAAGTAGACAAGACTCCTTGACTCAATAAAAACAAAAGAAAACTGAAAGTAAAAACAATGGGTTGCCTCCCATAAGCGCTTTTCTTTAATGCCTTTTAGCTAGGCATGAAAAATGCATCAAGTATTGTCAAGACCAGAAACATCAACATGGTTACCTTTAGCTTTCTTATTCCTATTTCTGACCTTGGTCTTAGGAAAAATGTGTGGACCATATGGGGGTTTACATCTCAGGGTAGCTTCGCTCATGTCAATGACAGCTCCCAATTGTTTCAACAGTGATCTTCCTAGTGTGATGTTCCCAGTTCCTGCACATTCAATGACATGATAATCAGTAGGTGTAGACACTCCCAATAGTTTAGTAATAACTCCTTCAGTAGTCCCAAAAGACAATTTAATTGAGTTATCAGCTAGAGTTACAAAAGTTTCACTTTTGGAGAGTTCCCACAGATTTAAAGAGTCATAAATCTTTTTAGGCATTAGACAAAATTCAGACATAGTATCACAACGAGCATGAAAAGTTACCCCATTGATTGTAATTTTTACTGAAGGAACCCATCCTGAAGATTCAAAATGCAAGGGAACGTTTTCATAGTTTTTTAAAGCTTCTTTCAAGCTAGCCATTTCTGACTCAAGGGAATTCAGTATTGCATAAATGTTCTCAAAAGCTGATTCTATTTTACTGTTTGAAGAAGTAGATGCTGCAATTAATTTTTTTTATGGCATTAAAGGCTTGATCCCCATCATAACGAAGGAAACCTCCCCCTACTACAGCATCTAAGGCATATCTGTAACAAAGAACCAGATCAAAATAGAAGCTACTAAGAAACAAACTTAAAGCCATTTTAGGTTCAGTTTTCCCATAAGATTCAGAAATTCTAGACCAAGCATCATTAAAACTCTCCCCACTTCCTTGTTTAAAAGTGAAAACTTCTTCCTCAGGAGACATGATATAAGGAACAGGACTAGACATGGTAACAAGCAGGTAACAAGACTGAAAATAAACTAAGATGCAGGAATTTAATATTTTTGTGTTTTTGATTTTTAACAGCAAGCAAAACAAAACAAAATAAAACAAGCAAGACAAAAACAAAGTAAAAAGACTGGAAGTGTGAGACTCCCCTATCTGAAGATCTCAGTATCCCCGGCAACGGCGCCAGAAAATATGCTTGATGTCGTGTACAGCACACGTTCGTTGGGAGACTGTTAGCACCCGTTTTTGGCAGATTGCCAGTTTGCAGGTTGAAGGAAGACTTGGCAGCTTGAAGAAGGCAGCAAAGAAGGCTACAATGATGATCTGAGAAGTTTCCAGGAAAAGACGCCCAGAAGAAGGCAGCCAATAATCCATCAACTGGAACAAGGCGGAAGCTGTATTCGGGAGTGCAAAGTTTCCAAAAAGAACCTAACAAGCTAAGTCAAAGGAAGGCAATAAAGGTGGCAGAAAAGAAGGCAGCCAAAGTCAACTTTGTCAAGACAAGGTGGGAAAAGTCAACTTTTTCAAGACAAGGCGGAAAAGAAGCCAACTTTGTCAAAACAAGCCGGCTCAGGAGAAACCAACTTTGTCAATACGAGCCGGCAAGTTGGAAGACAACTTTCCAAGATCAAGGCTGGAAAATGAAAGGCAACTTTCTAAAAAGCCGGACGGATGCTGAAGTCCGGGTTTGAAATGAAGCCGGTCAAGATATCACATCTCTGAGGAAGGAGGCAAGTTTGAAACCAATATGGAAGACAGAAGGCAACTTTCCAAAGTAGCCAACAAGTTTGAAGCCGACACGGAAGGACAAAAGGCAACTTTCCAGCAAGTTTGAAGCCAACGTTGTCGGCAAAAAGTTGCCTATTTTAGAGATGGATTCGACTTAGACTATGATTTGTAAGCCTTGTAGAAGTCCAATACTTGTACGGGAAGTCCAGCCGCCTCATATATATGTGAGAGGTGATGGCCGATTGAAATTAAGCAAACAATCGACAACCTATCAATACAACCTACTTTTTTCCCTCAAACCCTTGTTCATGCTTCCGTTGTTCAGTGACTTCGCTTAGATTTCACTGGATATCAAAAACCGAGCTAAGAGCGGCCAAGCCCGGCTTAGTTCAGCTAATTGTTGCCGGCTTCCTCAGGCGGGGCTTCCCGAGGGGCTGGGACATCTGGTATCAAAAGCGCCGGCTTACTGTCTTGCGTATCGCGCTGGAAGCCGGCCTCCCGCGGGGCGAGTTGCGGAGTATCTCGCCCGGTGCCGCGGGTACACGAGGACGTGTTCGTGTGACGCGTTTCGAGCGCAACACACTTTTTGGCGACTCCGCTGGGGACGGTTCGATCTGAAAATTGGACAGCAATGACCAGTTCCAAGACCGACGCTGCCGGCATCAATGCTGACAACATCATCAAGCCAACTCTCGAGAAGTTGTTAGAAGACCAACGCCAAGGTCTGGAGGCGTGGAAGAAGAAAAGAGACGAGGAGTTCGAGGCGCTGCGAGCCAAGCGGGACCAAGAAGACCAGGAGCTGTACTTAGCCAGCTTCAAGGTAGATCGGCAAGGAGTCATCTCGCCGATCAAAGAGCCAGAGTTCGTACCCCTGGACGTCAACGTTGACAAACCCGCTGTAAGTAATAGCATTTTTTCCTATGAACAGATAGCTGAAATTCAATTTCATGTTTCGCAAGGTACTGCCAATGTTTACGATCTTATGCTAGAACATGAAAAGGCTAAGAAAAACACGCTCCATGATCAGCCATCGGACAAACAGCCGATCGGCCAAAGCGGGGAAAACCAACTTGTGCCTACGCTGCCATGTCCAACTCCTATCCAGAGTATGCCTAATCCGGCAAGCCAGCCGGGTCAACGGCTCCTAGGTCGCGAGTCAATGCCGAATCAAAATTCGGCAACTTGGGTGTAAACTGGCCCTGCTGCCTACTCTTCTCCTATGCCGGCTCAATCGGCCAATATGGACGATTTGATGGCCGAGTTCAGGAAAAAATTGGACCAAATAGCCTATGACAAACTTGGGGTTATGCCAAAACATAGGACTTACATTAAGCCCTACCCCGATTATTTTGATCTGCAACCTTATCCACCTGGTTATAGAGTTCCTGAGTTTACTAAATTTAATGGTGTAGATAATAAGTCAACATGGGAGCATATTAGTCAGTACTTGGCTCAATTAGGCGAGGCTAGTCATGATCACATCAAAGTTTGCCTGTTCTCGTTGTCTTTAACCGGCATTGCGTTTTCATGGTTTTCGGCTTTAGCTCCTAATTCTATACATACTTGGTTTCATTTAGAGCAGAAATTCCATGAACACTTCTTTGCCGGCGAAATAGAACTCAAGTTGTCCCACCTTACATCGGTTAAGCAGAAACAAGATGAATCGGTATCCGATTACGTCAAGAGATTTAGAAATACCAGGAACCGATGTTATAGTTTGGCAATAACCGAAAGAGACATGGCTGACTTGGTTTTCAATGGGCTAAGGTCCTACCTGAAAGAGAGGTTAGAAGGACATGAATTTTTGTCAGTTGGCCAAGTCCAGGAGAGAGCGTTGGCTCAAGAGAGCCGGGTCAATGAGTCAAAAGACTCGCATCGGATAGGCAGGAGCCGGCTTAATATTGTTGACAACGATGCCGACTCCGGTGATGAAGCCGATGTTTATTCCGCTGAGTTTGTTTGGCCCAGCAAGGCCAAACCATACATGTGTGATGATCTAAAGCCGATTCGTAAAAATTGGGATGACGAAATAAAATGCAGCTTTGACGTAGGCAAGTGTGATAGAATATTCGATAAGGATCAATCATGTTATACCATCGCCTGATGAATTAAGGCGGCGGGCTTATTGCAAGTATCACAATTATTTCTCTCATGCTACTAATGATTGCAATATTTTTCGTCGACAGATCCAATCGGCCCTCAATGATGGACGATTGAGCTTCGCTGGCATGGCGATTGACACACAGCCGTTTCCAGTAAACGTGCTAGACTTGGAGGGAAAGAAAGTTCTACTTCGGTCAGAGGCGGCCGAAGCCGCTAATAAGTCTAATGTTGTTGTTGGTGAACCTAGGAAGGTGGCCAGCAGCAAGGCGGCAGGAAGACAAGTTATAGTGAGCCGGCAACCCTATGGAGGTGAAGTCATCAAGATTACCATCAACAACCCTGCACTCGAGGGGCAAGGACCACGATCAGACAAGTCGCCGCCTAGATTTATCAAGCCCAAGAATCCAGAAGTTGGCAGATGGAAGACAAACCAAGTTGAATATAGACCGAGGAAGATAAAGCCAACTTTTGACATGGTGCTGAACAAGTACGTGTGTCAAGCCGGGTAAAGGACTCGCCAATGGCAGTATGGGAAACGGCCAAGGTCGCCATCTGCTGAGGAAAGTAGTCGGCATGGGAAGCCGGCTGATGAGTTCAAACGCATAGCAACCCGGCAGTCCGTGCAAAGTCGACTTGTGTACCCCGGGGACTCGTCATATTGGCGGATCAAGGCGCAAGGCTCTAAAAAGGCGGAGCCAGAAGGCAGATTGGTCTCAGGCAACTTATTGATCGTTGGAACTCATGTGCTAAAGTTGAAGGACCCGGTCATAGAGCCGGCAACCAGCGAGCCGATGCTTGTCATCGCGCCAAAGGCAACAACCAATGATCTTGAAGCTGGCTCCAGTCAAGCCGCGGCAGCCCAACCCAGGGATCCAAAATACACTAAGCCAAAGTGGTGCCCGCCAGGTATAACAAAGACACAAAAGCGGAAACTGCAAAGGCAAGGAACCGAGAGAAGGCAGAAGAAGGAGCTGAGCGATCCGGGGATGTCAAATTCAATGTTGAGCGACCAATGTTGCCAGCTCAAATGTGGATTCCTAGGCCTGTCCTTATGGCAGCTTCCACGCCAACTACCCTGAATACTGTTGTCAACAGCGAAATAGAGCCGACAATTACGCCGGCTATCACTTATTCTTCATGGCCGGGCTGATGAAGTAGAAGCAGCAGACTTGGTAATGGCAGATCCGGCAAAGGAGATGGCAAACCAAGGCCCGGTCACAGAGATGTCGGCAAGTGAAGACCTCGCGATGGAAGAAAAGGCAGAAGAAGAACCAGCAATGTCGGAGTTGGCAGTGGATGAGTCAGGCAATTTGACAGATGATGAAGATCTGCTAGATTATGAAGAATCGCCGGCTCGAACGGGCATGGACATCAACATGGTGTATTACTTGTCGGCTGAGTTTCGTGCTGCTGAAGAAGAAGGCGAGGTCGCTCAAATCAATTTTGGTCCCAAAAATGTTGTCTTGAAAAACCAGACAAGCCGGTGAAACACCTCAAGCCTCTGTACGTCACAGGGCATATTGATAGTAAGCCGGTCACCAGGATGATGGTTGATGGCGGCGCTGTGGTAAACCTGATGCCGTATTCTGTCTTCAAGAAACTACAACTAGATGATGGGGACTTGATGAAGACGAACATGGTGCTGAATGGGTTCGAAGGTGGAGAAGGGGTAGAAGCCAAAGGGGTTATCAGCTTGGAGCTCACAGTAGGAACCAAGACTTTGGCTACCGCCTTCTTTATTGCTGAAGTGCAGGCAAACTACAATGTGCTGCTAGGACGGGATTGGCTTCATGATAACCAGTCTGTTCCGTCTACTATGCACCAGCAACTCGTGCAATGGGTTGACGACGAAGTAGAAGTTGTCCATGCTGACGAATCGGCATGCATTGCATTAGCCGAGTCGATTGTTGACTGGCAACATTCTAATGTCACATGACTTTCTGGGCGTGATCTATCCGGATTCGACTTCCTGAGTGCTACCAGGGACAGATTCGTGCCAGTATCTCTAAAGCCGATTGGTGGCAATCGGCTATCTCTAGTAGATGGATCAAAACGACGAGTGGCTGCAGAAGCGTCTGGACAAGTATCGGGCCGAAAGGAACGATATGTACGAAGCAATTGAAGAACCAGACGATATGGACAAGTTGGGACAAGGCTTTACATCGGCCGACTTGCTTGAAGAAGTAGACATTGGGGATGGCACTGTCCCTAGGCCAACATTTGTCAAGCAAAAGTTGGCGGCCGATTACAAGTCTAAGTTAATCGATGTCGGCGTTCCGGGGACGGGGGTACCTGATGACCCACAAGTATAGGGGGTGTATCGTAGTACTTTCGATAAATAAGAGTGTCGAACCCAACGAGGAGCAGAAGGTGTTGACAAGCGGTTTTGATGAAGGATTCACTGTAAATGCTCTCAGACAAGTTTTTAGGAGTTTTTGATATGACAGATAAATAAAGTACAAGTAAATAAAATGCAGTAATAATAGTTGCAGCGAGTGGCCCAATCCTTTCTACAGCAAAGGACAAGCCGGTTGTTGTACTTATAATGACCAAACGTTCTTGAGGACACACGGGAATATTGTCAAGTGCTTTCGCTTCATATAGTTGATTAATCTTCATTGTTTTGATAAGTGTTGTGTGGGTGAACCTATGCTAATGCACCGCCCTTCCTAGGACTAATACATACTTGTGATTATACCCCTTGCAAGCATCCGCAAATACAAGAAAGTAATTAAGATAAACTAACCACAGCCTTAAACTTTGAGATCCTGCTATCCCTCATGCATCGATATACCAACGGGTGTTCAGGTTTCTGTCACTCCGGCAACCCCACAATTGGCAAACGAATACACAATGCATTCCCCTAGGCCCATAAAGGTGAAGTATCATGTAGTCGACGTTCACATGACACCACTAGAAGAATAACACCACAACTTAAGCATCAAACCATTAAATATTACTCAACATAGTTCACTACTAACATCAAGACTTCTCCCATGTCCTCAAGAACTAAACGAACTACTCACAAGACATCATACGGAACATGATCAGAGGTGATATGATGATGAATAACAATCTGAACATAAACCTTAGTCCAATGGTTTCACCCAATAGCATCAATAACAAGAGTAATCAACACCGGGAGAGTTTCCCCTATGAAATAGACAAGATTCAGCCCTAGATGTTATAACGGAGACGGGGTGCAGCGGCGGTGATGATGGTGTTGGCGGTGGAGATGATGATGATGATCCCGATGAAGTCCAGCTCGATGACGGTGATGATGGCGACGATTTCCCCCTCCGGGAGGGAATTTCCCCCGGCAGATTTCTTCCTGCAGGGGAGCTTTTCGCTCTCTGGTGTTTTCCGCCTCGTGGAGGCGGCGGAATATTTCGATGGCCGTCCTCTGTGTTAGGGTTCCGAGGGGGTCAAGTACGCGAAGGGGGAACGGCTGAGGTGGGCCAGGGCCCCCAAACCACCTGGCGGCGCGGCTGGGGGCCCCCGCGCCAGGGTGAGGAGGGCCCACCTGGCCCTTCTCAGCTCCCCTTTTGGCCTCCTCCATCTTCTGGTAAAATAGGAACTTCCATATGTCTCCTTCGATTTATTGATCTTCAGAAATAGTGCATCTCGACGGTGCTTTTTCCAGCAGAATCCTGACTCCGGTGTCCAATTCTCCATTATTCATCAAACATGCAAAATAGGTAAAATAACATAAGTAACACTTCTAAATATGAAATATATCGATGAATAGCAGTAAATTATGATATAAAATAGTGATGCAAAATGGACGTATCAACCCCCCCAAGCTTAGACCTCGCTTGTCCCCAAGCGAAAACTGAGCTCAGTAAACATGACCACAAGTTTATGGAGCAAAGTGTCGATAAATAAAATACGGACAAGAAGCATCACATTCATTGATACACAAGTCATTCTAGACAGCAACTTCCCTTCATATAATCTAACTTGAAATAAGTAAAGGGAACCACGATGAAGTGCATAAAGAGAACCATGATTGGTGAAGGCAAACTTAAACTCTTGGTCAGAGAACAATTAACAGATCATACTTATCTTTCGAGAAGAGTCTTTATATCAGAGCTTATATAGCAGAACTTACATGCCTTAATCATAACAGTCTCCTTACAGTCATTGATAACTTTCAAAGTTATATTCATTCGGATAAAAGCTATTGTGCGAAACAAGGAAATGAGAGATATGATTAGAAGTATCAACACATATAACTAATTGGATCTCAACAACTCAAATGCTTGCTTGAGATAGAGAGGAATGGGTTTACTGACTCAACAATAATGTAAAAGATAGGCCCTTCGCAGAGGGAAGCAGGGATTAAATCATGTGCTAGAGCTTTTAAGTTTTGCAAAGCATATAGAGAGTATGAAAATAGTTGTTTGAGCTATGTATGTCGTTGTCAACGAATCGTAGTAAAGTGAACACTAACCCCTTGTCAACCAGACTTTCAAGAGCGGCTCCCATGAAGGACGTTATCTCTACCAGCAAGGTAGATCATCCCTCTTCTCTTTTGTTTACACATGTATTTTAGTTTCTTTATAGTTGACACTCCTCCCAACCTTTTGCTTACACAAGCCATGGCTAACCGAATCCTCGGGTGCCTTCCAACATTCACATACCATGGAGGAGTGTCTATTTGCAAATTAAGTTGCTTACTGATAAATCAGGGCAAAACATGTGAAGAGAATTATTAATGAAAGTTGTAGTTAATTGGGACTGGGCACCCCATTTGCCAGCTCTTTTTGCAAATTGTTGGATAAGCGGTGTATATGCCACTAGTCCATTGGTGAAAGTCTGTTTGACAAAAGTGCTAGAGAAACTCTACAGAACCCTCATGAGCTAATAAACAGTGACACAAAACTAGGAGTAATAAGTTTTGAATAATTTAAAGGTAGCACATGAAGTATTTACTTGGAATGGCGCAAAATACCATATAGTAGGAAGTTATGGTGGACTCGAATGGCAATGGTTTGGCTCAAGGTTTGGATGTATGAGAAGCATTCCCTCTCGATACAGGTCTTTGGCTAGCAAGGTTATGTAGCAAGCATAAGAGTTGAGGGATACAAACAATTATACAAGTGATAAGAATAATCATGCAATCTTCCTTAGAAGCACAAATAGTTTAACTTAAGAATACTAAGCTTATGAGCTACAAAGAAAGAAAGATCATGGAATAATATATTTGCATGCACTCCCTCTCTCTACTTAAGTCTCAAAGTATTGTCTACTACTGACCAATGCTAAGTTTGCCAAAACCAAAAAGATTAACTTGGTGCTCTAAAAAGTGATCCCTATACTAACAACAAGGTTATCAATATGAAAGAGAATTGCAAGCTAAAATAAAGTATGCAGAAAGTAAATGATAAAACTTCTCATTAATATTTCATAACGGCAACTCACACCAAGGGATACATAGATAACCAACTAAAAGAGAGATACTTCCACATTGCAAACCATCATATAAGATAACTTCCCTACTCACGATATGACTTTATGGAAAAGTAAAAGGTAAAGATAATGATGTGATACCGCGGCACTCCCCCAAGCTTGGAACAAACCAAGGGGATGCCAATACTTATGATGAATTACTCCTTCGGTGGTGGTGGCGGTATGACTTGGATTGGAGTAAGAAACCGTTCCAGCATTCGGCGGAGTCTGATATTCTCTTCCTGGAGTATTTCCACCTCCCTCCGCAGGGCTCGGTATTGATCACAGAACTCATCTGTAACTCGAAGTACTTCCGTCACTGCCGGAAAAGAGCTGTAGTCCGGAATAGGTGGTATTGCTCCCTGCAGGTTATGAGAAAAAGCACGTTGAGCGTTAACCGATCCCACAAAGGTGGGCTTCCTGACTGCAGGCTGTTCTCCCTTTGTTGACGGCATCCCCTTTACTTCCTTCATGACGCTTTCATCTTTGCTCTTGACTTCCTCCTTCAGCTTGGGGTCTTGAGTCTCGTCTTCCAAAGGCTCCTTGCCCTTGTTGTTGTTGTTGGAGACCATGGCGCTTCTAAATCTGAAAACAATATCTGGACAGAAACAGCTCGAAACGAAACACGATGAAAAGGCGAGATACGAACCTCGGGGGTTCGGGTGAGTTATATAGCAAAAAGTTTTACAACATAAGGAAGGTACAGGAGGAAACCTGATCGGAGACGAGCTCCGGGGTGCTCAAACCACCAGGCGGCGCGGCTGGGGGCCCACCGCGCCGACCTATGGTTTGGGCACCACGGGTGCCGTCTCCCATCCGGTTCGGTCTCTTATTTTTCCATATTTAATAAAAACGACGAAAATATCTTCTAGAAAGTTATTCGCGAAACTTTTCTTACCGAAACTGTTACCTATTCGAATCGAATTCTGCAGTCCCAGAAAAATGTTCTTCAATGAAAGTTTCCGGAGTCACCACTTTAATTGTATCAACCTCTTCATTAATAGAATCTCCAGAAATATAATGCTTGAGTCTTTGACCATTTACCACTTGTGTAGAGTTATCTTTCAATGAAGCAATTTTTATTGCACCTGAACGATACACCTCCACAATAACAAATGGTCCTTCCCATTTTGAGAGTAACTTTCCTGCAAAAAATCTGAGACGAGACCTATACAATAGAACTTTCTCACCAACATTAAATTCTCTTTTAAGAATTCTCCTATCATGCCATCTCTTAACTTTTTCTTTAAAGAGTCTAGCATTTTCATAAGCCTCACTTCTCCATTCATCTAAAGAACTTAAGTGCAACAACCTTTTCTCACCGGCAAGTTTAAAATCTCTATTAAGTTCTCTCACTGCCCAATAAGCTTTGTGTTCTAATTCTAAAGGCAAGTGACAAGCTTTACCATAAACCATTTTATAAGGAGACATGCCCATGGGGTTCTTATAAGCAGTTCTATAAGCCCATAAAGCATCATTTAACTTACTAGCCCAATTTTTTCTAGATTTATTAACAGTCTTTTGCAAGATAGATTTAATCTCCCTATTTGACAATTCTACTTGTCCACTAGTTTGAGGATGATAGGCTGAAGCAATTCTATGATTAACACCATATTTAGCAAGAGTCTTTCTAAAACCACCATGGATAAAATGAGAACCTCCATCAGTCATAAGATATCTAGGTACACCAAACCTAGGAAAAATGACATCTTGAAGCATTTTTAAAGAGGTCTCACCATCAGCACTTTTAGTAGGTATAGCTTCTACCCATTTAGTGACATAATCAACAGCAACAAGTATATGAGTATTACCTTGTGAAGAAGGAAAAGGACCCATGAAGTCGAATCCCCAACAATCAAATGGTTCAATAACAAGAGAATAACTCATAGGCATTTCATTGCGTCTAGAGATATTACCAACCCTTTGACATTCATCACAAGATAAAATAAACTTTCTTGCATCCTTAAAGAGGGTAGGCCAATAAAAACCTGATTGTAGAACTTTCTGCGCAGTTCTATCTCCAGCGTGATGCCCTCCATAAGCACTTCCATGGCATTTCCTCAGTATTTCCTGTTGTTCATATTCAGGAACACATCTTCGCATAATACCATCGACTCCTTCTTTATATAAGTGTGGGTCATCCCAAAAGTAATGCCGCAAGTCATAAAAGAATTTCCTTCTTTGCTGAGCTGAAAAGGTTGGAGGCAAGTACTTGGAAACAATAAAGTTAGCATAATCAGCATACCAAGGACTATCTCGCGAACTTACACTTATTGCAGCCAATTGTTCATTTGGAAAGCTATCATTAACAGGAATAGGATCATAAGGAATGCTTTCCAATCTAGACAAATTATCAGCAACAGGATTTTCAGCACCTTTTCTATCTATGATATGCAAATCAAATTCTTGCAAAAGAAGTACCCATCTAATAAGCCTTGGCTTAGCATCTTTCTTTTCCATAAGGTATCTAATTGCAGCATGATCAGTATGAATAGTGACTTTCGAATCAACTATGTAGGGTCGAAATTTGTCACAAGCAAAAACTACAGCTAGAAATTCTTTTTCAGTAGTGGCATAATTCTTTTGAGCAGAATCAAGAGTTTTACTAGCATAATGAATAACATTTAACTTTTTATCTACTCGCTGCCCAAGAACAGCGCCTACAGCATAATCACTAGCATCACACATAATTTCAAAAGGTAAATTCCAATCAGGTGGTTCAACTACAGGAGCGGTGATTAAAGCCTTTTTCAAAGTTTCAAAAGCTTCCTTACAATCATCATCAAAAACAAAGGGTACATCTTTTTGAAGAAGATTAGTAAGAGGCTTGGAAATTTTAGAGAAATCTTTAATAAACCTCCTATAAAAACCAGCATGACCAAGAATACTACGAATACCTTTAACATCTTTGGGACAAGGCATCTTTTCAATTGCCTCCACTTTAGCTCGATCAACTTCAATACCTCTTTCAGAAATTTTATGTCCAAGAACAATTCCTTCATTAACCATAAAGTGGCATTTCTCCCAATTAAGAACAAGGCTAGTTTCTTCACATCTCTGCAAAACTTTGTCAAGGTTGTGCAAACAATTATCAAAGGAAGTTCCATAGACGGAGAAATCGTCCATGAAGACTTCCACAATTTCCTCACAAAAGCCATGAAAAATAGCAGACATGCATCTTTGAAAAGTAGCAGGAGCATTACATAAACCAAAAGGCATACGTCTATAAGCATAAGTTCCATAAGGACAAGTAAAAGTAGTTTTCTCTTGATCTTGCGCTCTCACAGCAATTTGAGAAAACCCAGAATACCCATCAAGGAAACAAAAGTGAGTTTTCTTGGACAACCTCTCAAGCATTTGATCAATAAAAGGCAAAGGATAATGATCTTTCTTAGTTACTTTGTTAACCTTTCTAAAATCAATGCACATCCTATAACCAACTACTACTCTTTGAGGAATTAGTTCATCATTTTCATTAGGAACAACGGTAATTCCTCCTTTCTTAGGAACACAATGCACAGGACTTACCCATCTACTATCAGCAATAGGATAAATAATACCAGCTTCAAGAAGTTTTAATACCTCATTTCTTACCACTTCTTTCATCTTGGGTATTAAACGACGCTGATGCTCAACAACAGGCTTTGCATCAGGTTCCATGTTGATGGCGTGCTGACATATAGTAGGAGAAATTCCCTTCAGGTCATCAAGAGTATATCCCATAGCTCCGCGGTGTTTCCTCAACACTCCCAATAACCTTTCCTCCTCTGTACCTGAAAGTTTAGAGCTGATAATAACAGGATATATTTTCTTATCATCAATATAAGCATATTTAAGATTATCAGGCAGAGGTTTCAAATCAAAAACAGGATCCTCCTTGGGTGGCATTGTGGTACCCAAATCTTCCACAGGTAAATTGTGTTTGAGCATAGGTTGACGAAGGAATACTTCATCAAGCTCATTCCTTTCTTCCCTGAAGTTCTCACTTTCATGATTCTCCATATGTTGCTGCAAAGCATTGTTAGGAGCAAGAACAATAGATGCAAGTTGAGCAATTTCAAAATCCTCACTAGGCAATTCAGTTTCATAAGGTGCTTTAGCAAATTTAGAGAAATTGAATTCATAAGATTCACCAGCAAATTTAGTAAAGATTTTCTCTTTCTTACAGTCTATAACAGCACCACAAGTATTCAGAAAAGGTCTACCAAAAATAATAGGACAACTATCATTGGCAGCCGACCCAAGTACAAGAAAATCAGCAGGGTATTTAGTCTTACCACAAAGGACTTCGACATCTCTAATGATACCAATTGGAGAGATAGTTTCCCTATTAGCAAGCTGAATAACCACATCAATCTCTTCAAGTTTACAAGGAGCAATTTCGTGCATAATTTCCCTGTAAAGCTCATAAGGAATAGCACTAGAACTTGCACCAATATCACATAAACCATAATAGCAATGATCACCTATCCAACAGAAAGCACAGGAACACTAGACTTCCTAGAACTTTTAGGATGTGAGACAATATTAGAAGCATCCTCACAAAAGATAATGTGTCTATCTTCTAAATTTTCAGTGACAAGATCTTTAACCAATGCTACAACAGGTTCAACAGTTATTTGCTCATCAGGTTTGGTAGTTTTCTTATTACTTTTACTAACAACACCAGTTATGATAGTATGTTCCTTAATCTTATTAGGAAAAGGAACTTTTTCAATATAAGGTTCTGGAATAATGCGATCAGCAACATTAACCTCAACACCTTTAGATATATGAGAAACAGATTCATCTTTATATGGTTCATGATAATTTTTAAAACCCTCCTTCGGCAAACCGAAATAGGAAGCAAAGGCTTTATAAAAGTTTGCAACAATTTGAGAGTCAAGACCATAAGTAGTGCTAATTTTGCGATAATCATCAGTATCCATAAATTTTTAACACACTCAAAGTCATAGTTTATACCTGACTCCCTACCTTTGTCATTCTCCCATCCTTCAGTGTTCTCCTGAATCCGATCAAGAAGGTCCCACTTAAACTCTTCTTTATTACGAGTGAACGATCCAGCACAAGTGGTATCCAATAGAGTTTTATCTTGAAAGGAGAGTCTTGCATAAAAGTTATCAATAACAATATTACCAGGAAGCTCATGAATGGGACATTTGAGCATTAATGCCTTCAATCTCCCCCACGCTTGAGCGATACTCTCTCCATCATAGGGCCAGAAGTTATATATGAGGTTCCGATCCTTATGAATCTCACTTGGAGGATAGAATTTGGAGTAAAAGAGAGGTACAATTTCCTCCCATCCAAGAGAATACCCATTCTTCAGCAGTTTATACCAATGTGCAGCTTTACCAGACAGTGATAGAGAGAATAATTTCTTCTTAACTTCTCCCATCGAGATACCTGCACACTTAAATAACTCGCACAATTCATGCAGAAATAACAAATGATCTCCAGGATGGACAGTTCCATCTCCTGCATAGCGGTTATTTGTGACACGTTCAACAATTTTCATAGGAATTTTGAACGGTATTACCTGCTCATCTGGCGCCTCCTCTACTACCTTAGCAGTGGTAGTTGTTTTCCCAAATAGGAATTCAAGAGAAGACCCCTCCATAATGAGATATAGCAGCAGGCAAAAATAAAAACAGCACGTACAATAAATGTTTCCCTTACCAATTCCACTTACCAATAGCGCTACACTCCCCGGCAACGGCGCCAGAAAATAGTCTTGATAACCCACAAGTATAGGGGGTGTATCGTAGTACTTTCGATAAATAAGAGTGTCGAACCCAACGAGGAGCAGAAGGTGTTGACAAGCGGTTTTGATGAAGGATTCACTGTAAATGCTCTCAGACAAGTTTTTAGGAGTTTTTGATATGACAGATAAATAAAGTACAAGTAAATAAAATGCAGTAATAATAGTTGCAGCGAGTGGCCCAATCCTTTCTACAGCAAAGGACAAGCCGGTTGTTGTACTTATAATGACCAAACGTTCTTGAGGACACACGGGAATATTGTCAAGTGCTTTCGCTTCATATAGTTGATTAATCTTCATTGTTTTGATAAGTGTTGTGTGGGTGAACCTATGCTAATGCACCGCCCTTCCTAGGACTAATACATACTTGTGATTATACCCCTTGCAAGCATCCGCAAATACAAGAAAGTAATTAAGATAAACTAACCACAGCCTTAAACTTTGAGATCCTGCTATCCCTCATGCATCGATATACCAACGGGTGTTCAGGTTTCTGTCACTCCGGCAACCCCACAATTGGCAAACGAATACACAATGCATTCCCCTAGGCCCATAAAGGTGAAGTATCATGTAGTCGACGTTCACATGACACCACTAGAAGAATAACACCACAACTTAAGCATCAAACCATTAAATATTACTCAACATAGTTCACTACTAACATCAAGACTTCTCCCATGTCCTCAAGAACTAAACGAACTACTCACAAGACATCATACGGAACATGATCAGAGGTGATATGATGATGAATAACAATCTGAACATAAACCTTAGTCCAATGGTTTCACCCAATAGCATCAATAACAAGAGTAATCAACACCGGGAGAGTTTCCCCTATGAAATAGACAAGATTCAGCCCTAGATGTTACCGGAGACGGGGTGCAGCGGCGGTGATGATGGTGTTGGCGGTGGAGATGATGATGATGATGATCCCGATGAAGTCCAGCTCGATGACGGTGATGATGGCGACGATTTCCCCCTCCGGGAGGGAATTTCCCCCGGCAGATTTCTTCCTGCAGGGGAGCTTTTCGCTCTCTGGTGTTTTCCGCCTCGTGGAGGCGGCGGAATATTTCGATGGCCGTCCTCTGTGTGTTAGGGTTCCGAGGGGGTCAAGTACGCGAAGGGGGAACGGCTGAGGTGGGCCAGGGCCCCCAAACCACCTGCGGCGCGGCTGGGGGCCCCCGCGCCAGGGTGAGGAGGGCCCACCTGGCCCTTCTCAGCTCCCCTTTTGGCCTCCTCCATCTTCTGGTAAAATAGGAACTTCCATATGTCTCCTTCGATTTATTGATCTTCAGAAATAGTGCATCTCGACGGTGCTTTTTCCAGCAGAATCCTGACTCCGGTGTCCAATTCTCCATTATTCATCAAACATGCAAAATAGGTAAAATAACATAAGTAACACTTCTAAATATGAAATATATCGATGAATAGCAGTAAATTATGATATAAAATAGTGATGCAAAATGGACGTATCAGTACCCGGGAAGCCCGCGCGTGGCGAGCCAAGGCCTCGGAAGACACTACAACTGAACAGGCGCCGGAGGCGCCTCCGCAGCAGACCAGGGGTCCCGACTCTTGAGGAGCCAACCTCGGAGCCAACCCGAGGAATTGGGGACCATCTACGTGGCGCGAGATTCCTGCACTGTCTCCCCCGGGAAGGGAGGCTTAGCAGGGAAGGAAGCAAAGACTTACGTCACCAAGCGAGGCCGCACGCAACCGCTAATGGGCGCTCACACTACATTGACAAGACCCGACGCACCGTCTCATCCCTACAGGCGCAGGGCTCAGCGCGATGCTCGGGCCGCGGACGTGACTTACCACGCAGTCACATCAAGACTCGGCGAAACCCGCGGCATGGAGGCCAGCGCGGCTTGGACGGCGCCACGCCGATGACCGACGACGGACACCTGTGCCATATGGCACGACGCGTGTTGCGCCTCGGTGGCAAGACAGCAAGGTGACCACTTGTGGCATCCCCTTGGCATATAAAAGGAGGGCCATGGTCAGCTGGAAGGAGGAGGTCCACTGTCTTCAACCCTAGCTCATCTAGACTTAGGGTTTACGCTCGGGGGCTTACTGGGAGTATCTCGGGGACCTTCCCGGGGTATCACGATCGAGCTCACGAGTGCAAGAAGAGCAAGGACTACACCATTGTACAACCACATCTCATCAATACAATCAGACAAGCAGGACGTAGGGCTTTACGCGGCGACGCGGCCTGAACCTGGGCAAAAACTCGTGTCATTGCATTCGAGCTCGGGAACTGATCTCGGAGCACGTCGCGCCCTTTACCAAACAAATACGGGGTGATCCGCACCCCTGGTGTCCGCGTTTCGACACGCGACATCTGGCGCGCCAGGTAGGGGGCGCGCGTGCTCTGTCATCGAAACTCCTTGCGTCGGATACCGTTGGGAGCAGACTCAACGCCAAGACTTCATGGCAGCACGGGCAACCTTTCCGGAGCAGTTGTGCCTCATCTCGATGGGGGCCTGCACGTCGTCGTCCAAGAGCCAGGAGAGATGCTCCGGCATTACACGCACCGGTTTCGCCACGCCTTGAGCTTCTGCCCGGGCATGCCGAACGCCGCCGCCATTCAGGCCTATCGCCGTGGTGTGCGGGACGTTCGCATGTTGGAGAAGGTTGGCAGTCACGACATCGGAAGCATGGAGGAGCTATATGCCCTGGCCGACAAGTGCGCCAAGATGGAGGAAGGAAGGCGGGCTCCAGAGTTTGCGGCGGAAGCCTCCGCCAACATACCGGTGACCCCGCCACCCAAAAACCCTCGGAAGAGGGGACTCCCACCGAGTCCCACCGCCGAAGGCGTGGGCCCTCAAGCGGCGGTGGAGACATGGTGCCCGGTCCACGGAGTTTACTCCCACGACGTGCGGGATTGTAACTCCGTTCGCAGTCTCGCCGTTGCGCGGGAGAAGCGACGCGCGGCGCGCGAAACCTGGCTCACGGCCGGGGGCTGCTTCGCCTGTGGAAGGACAGGGCACCGGCTCCAGGAATGCCCGGCCCGGCGCACGGATGAAGGAAGCCCGAGGGCTCGCACCCGGCCTCCCTCCGCCGTACGTCCAGAAGGGTGGGATAACAAGGAACATCCGCGGTCCCCGAGCACGGCCCCAGCGTCCCATGGGCGAGCCCATGGGGCACTTCGTGGACCTCGACGCCACGGGAAATCGGAAGCCCGGGATGAGAACTCTCGTTCAGGCCCGGGGGCTGGCCTACCCCCCGGGAGGTCCCTATGGGGAGCCTGGCACGGTACTGGCTGGCACTCGCCGTCGGGGATGAGGGACCCCGGGAGCCTCGGGATGGCCTTGGTCGTCGCAGGTAAGCTGCCTATCGCGGGGGTTGCCGCGACCACTCCTGATCCGCCCTCGGCGGAATGAAGGGGAGGTCACCGTCTCGCTACGAGGATGGAGCACGGTTTGCTGAGGCACCCACAAAGGGAGACCCGGACGAGTTGATCATTGGCATGGCCAGGATCTCCTTGCGTTCAACTTCGGGCGGGCCTCGCTCGGCAGGGGTCCGCCTTCTCACAAGGGGCGTTCTTCAATCAGACCATCCCGCTGCCGCCTCCCCTAAGCTGAGCCAGCTGAGGATACGTGAGGCGCCCGGGGCCTCGATCGCCACGGGAGCGGAGCGGAAGGAGACGGGCTCCGGCGCCGTGATCGAGCCACGGGGCGGCGATGGTGTGATCATGGAGGAACAAAGACGACCAGGAAGACTAGAGGAGGGGCCGAAGTCACTTCCTCTTGCAGTTTCTCTCCGGGAGAAAGAGGAAGGGCTGGAGCCGGACCTCGATGAAGACGGCGGAGGAAACGGTGCACCCCCGGCGGAGGCATCGCCGGGGGGATCCCGCTTTCCTAAATATCTACCCGGGGAAAGATGGGGGTGTTCGGACCATGAGATCTCGCGTGCCCCGGAGTACCCACCCCCCAGAACACTCTACCAGGCGTAGGGCTGGGGGTATCGACCAGGTCTGGGTTCGCCGGGTCAATCACAAAGCTCGTGTCAACTCCGCTCCCCGGAGCGGAGGGAGGACGGGGAAGAAAGGGCGCCCCGACAAGACGATCCCGCGCGCCCCGGAGTACCCTCCTCAAAACAACGTTCCACTGCGCATGGAACATGACGGCCCTAGGGACGAGTGTGTCGGCAAGGTCTGGGTTCGCCGTGCCCAATGAGACTCGTATCCGGAAACGTAACCCTAGTGGAGAGAGCGACTAATCGGCAAGGTCGGAGCTCACCGTGCCACCCCAACTTAGGCTCGGGGGCAAAAACTCTAGCGGCGCGCAAGTCGGCAAGGTCTGGGTTCGCCGTGTCATAGAAACTTGCATCCGGAAACGGAAGCCCTAGTGGTGAGCTTCCCGGCGAGGCCAAATGAGCTGGACCGGAACAAGCATGCCCCTCAGGCCCAAGGGTCCCCGCGGCACAACGCAGCTAGGTCTGGGTTCGCCGAGCCATCGTGCAGCGGGGACAAAACCTGGCAGAGGTCTCCCTGAGTCCCCCGCCGTTCATCAAAAAGACAAACCGAGGATAAAAGAAAAAGAAAGGGGGAAGAAACACTCGTTGATCATACACAGTGGTCTACAGAAGTCCTATAAACACGGGCCCACAGGCGGGCCCGACGGGATACACAAGGTACGGCCCGGAGAGGTCGCCGAGGTTAAGAGAAGCCCCGGGGTGCAAAGTCTCCAGCTGGCGCAAAGACTTCCCCATCTCCGCCGACAGGGCGGAACGCAGAGCGGCCACCTCGGCTTGCAGAAGCTCGATCGCCTCTCGAGAGTCCTTCGTCTCAGCCTGCAAGAGTATGAACGAGGATTGAGTGAGGCGAGGGAGAAGAAGAAGGAAATATGGGGAACCGGTCGAAGAAAAAGGATACCTCTAGGGCTTTATCCAGAAGACCCAGCAACTCGAGGGGACGAGCGAGGCCCACCACCTCGCTCCTCAGCTTCCCGGCAATCGCGACGCTGGAGGGGAGATTCTGAGAGGGATACATGTGAGGGCGACCTTGATATATCAGCCCAGTATAAAAGGCTATGTCGCCTAGCCAAAAGGAGCTCCGGGGGAGCAGCTGAAGGACACGCGACAGTCAGCCCCGAGCGAGGTAAAAAAAGGGGGGCATGAAGGACAAGGCAAGACATACCAGAGGAGGAGGATTCAGAGCGGCATACGCGGGCATGCCAGGCTTATGGACGACCGACCGGAAGGGCAGACATGGACCGAACCCAGTCTTCAAGTTCGTGGACCCGTAGCCCCCTCGTTGTCACTCGGGTATAATCCCCCTCCGGGGACCACTCTCCGAGTGTGTGGATGCGGAGTTGAAGAGGTTGGACCCTCCGGGCCATCCAGGTCACTAGCAAATCCAGCCCGGAGAGCCCCTTCTTCACAAGGGCCTCCAGGCGCTCGGTCAAGACATGTACTTCGGCCGGATCGCCGTGCATACTGCGGGACCAGCCCATCCAAGAAGCAGGCAAACCCTAGGAAAAGGGGGAGATTCGGACCACCTGATGAGCGGGAAAGCTCGGGGTAGTAGAAGAACGAGCGGTGCCAGTCGCCGCACGCTCCAAGGAGAGCCAGGTCAGGGTAGACGGAGCGACGCGGGACGACCCTCACCGCTCCGCATTCCAGCCTAGCATCCCCTTCCCCGACGATCCTGCCCTCCCGGTAGAAGAGGGAGCACCATAGGCCTAAATGGGCATGCACCCCCAAGAAAGCCTCGCAGCAAGTAATGAAGCAGGAGATATGGGTTACGCAATCCGGTGTGAGATGATGAAGTTGTATGCCATACAGCCGGAGAAGAGTAAGCAGGAAGGGATGAACAGGTGGAGAGAGCCCGCGCTCCAAGTGGGACGCGAACAGCACGCACTCGGTGGGCTCAGGGCGGGGGGCTACTTCCTCCTCGTCCGTCACTCGCCATGAGGACCACTGGGAGCACGGGATGAAGCCTACGGCTGCAAGAAGGTCTAACTTGCATGCGTCACGTCGGAACCCCACCAAGGGAGGCCCCCGGCACCCGACGCCGCGCGCAGAATGCAGTTATCGAGCACCGGGTGACACTAGTACAGAACGACACATCGGATACCCCTCTATGGAAACGGCAGGCGTTAGGCGACGGAGAATCGCTAACTTTCCGCGCGGCCAGTGCGTACAAACCTGACCTAGGCCGCGGCTGGCCCGTCAACATAGGTAACGGAGAAAGTATTAACTCCGTTACCCATAGTATTGGCAACGGTCTTAATTCTGGCTCCGTTTCCGATATGTGCCTCTATAGCAACGGAGACTTTTGGGTGTCCGTTTCCAATGTGGACACGTTCCATCTTGGAATTCGAAGCGAGGCGAGTAAATGCCATGGCGTAGTGGCACCGCCCACTACTCCTTGAAAACCCAATCCTTGCTAGCTCAAGACGCCACCGAATCTGCTCTCTCTCTCGCTCGCTCGCTCCCTCCTACTGATTAGCGAAGATGCCTCGCAGCAACGACACACAGGAGCACACTGAGTCGCCGCGGGACAGTCCCCCCGTCAGCGGCGAGTCCGTTGAAGGACCGACGCCGGAGACGAGCGACGACGAATACGCCAACTTCCATGATCCCACCTTGATGCTGGGCCCGCCGAAGGTTGATTCTGATGACGAGTCAACCGAAGAGGAGAAGGAGGAGGAGGAGGAGGAGGACGACGAGGAGGACGAGGCGGAGGCCCGGTCCCGAAGAAGGGAGCCCCGGCAACGGAGAAGAAAGCCGCCGCCACCGCCTCCGATATGCTGCCGCCGCCACCACCTCCAATGGCCCCCAATAAGCGAGGCCGTGAGAAGGACGAGGATTGCGCGGAAGCAGGGCGCAAGAAAAACAAGAAGTAGCTAGTAGTAGTTCTATAAGTTCTCCAACTGTAATTTACTTTATTATTATTAATATGTACTGCGTATGTAATGTAGTCTATACCTATATAATAATAAAAGCATTAAGATTTCTTCTCGTACGTCGTTGAAACTACCCTTAAAGTTGACGAAAATTACCCACCGCTGCCACCCATAAGTCGTAATGTTTTGATTTCTTCTTTTCCCCGTCTATCATCATCGCGTACGTCGTCCTGTCCCAAACCGTTTACGAGCACATGTAGGAAACAAGTCGGTTTTACTTTTACGTACCAGGTCCGGTCTCTGGTCTCTGAGCCTCCCTTGGAAAAAGAGTCCAACCTGCGCAAGGTTGACGTACATGTACAGTAGCTCTATATAAACGCTCATATATGCACCGCTCGATCCAAGTATGAAGTATCCCAACTCGATTAGCAAAATTATTGCTGGTGAGTCACGAGTCGATCGACTTGTGGAGTTCTTGGCCAGACCGCGGGGATCCGATCGAGGCGAAATTCGTTGCGACGACCTCCGTGGCGTCGTGCGCGGAGAGGGACTGGACTATGGCGTCCTGGAGCGCGGCGAACTCCGCGACGTCGTGCGCGGAGAGGGACTGGACTGTGGCGTCCGCCGCACGACTGCGTCCTGGAACGTGGCGACCTCCGTGGCGTCGTGCGCGGAGAGGGACTGGAATGTGGCGTTCCGCCGCGCGACGGCGTCCTGGAACGCGGCGTCGTGCGCGGAGAGGGACTGGATTGTGGCGTCCTGGAACGCGGCGACCTCCGCGGCATCGTGCGCGAAGCGGCGGAACTGGCGGGCCTCCATCATGGCCTCGGACTTGTCCCGATGCAAGCGGAGGACCATAGACATGGCCTCGCTGGCGGTAGGCCCGCCTTCCCGCCCTGGTGCCACGACACGGACTCGCGGAGCGCCGGCATCGCGTCGTCACCGGGATCCACCCGCACCACCATGGCTTCCAAGCGCAGGTCCCGCTTGCATATCGTGACAAGCGCGGGGCCGGGCGGATCGATTAATCTGATGATTCAGTGAAATCATCGCCGGAGGCAATGCATGCCCGTAGAGTCAACGCTTTGTTTTTCTACTGTTCTCATCATTTGTTGCTGAAAGTTCATTTAGACTGCAAATTGAGGCCATGGTGGCGGTTGCTTTGTCGTTCTCACGAAGGCTGATCAGTGATCACCCCACAAGATTCCTAGGCACAAACAGGGTTGGCGCGTTGCAGCCTGCTGGTCAAGAAGCAAGCACAAGGTTGATGTTCAGCCTGCTCAACAACGGATCGTCCTCATTATGCAAGTGCCTCGCGTGTCCGCCGGACAACGCACACCGAGTCCCCTCAGCCTAACCGAGAGAAGAGTTGGCGACTAGCATGTCGCAAGTCGCGGAAACCCGAGCGCTCGCGACTCCCGAAACCCTAGCCGCGCCGCCAGCCCGCCGCCGGCCGGCCAGCGCCGCTCCGCCCTCCCCCTCCCCTCCGCCTCCCCCCTTCTTCTTCCCGCGTCCGCGCCGCCCCCGCGGCGGCCGGGCGCGGCCTCGTTCCTCTTCGGCCGAGCACAACTCCGGCAGCTCCTCTCCCGCCGCCGTCGGCGTGACCCCCCGAGCGTGGCTCGGGTGGTGCCGGCGGCGGTGCTCCTCTTCCCGCGCACGAGGGTGGCCGCGCGGGGCGGCACCTCTCCTGGCAGCGGTGCGGCTTAGGGCGACGGCGGCCCGGCGACCCGGGTGGCTCCTCGGCGGCGTCTCCGGCGCGACGGCGAGCTCTTCCTGGTGCTGCTCGGATGGCCAAGGTGGTGGGGTGCTGCCGTTGGTGGCTGGGGCAGCAGTGGTGAATCCGGCCCTGCAGGCCCAGATCTGGGCCCTTTGGGCCCGATCTGGGTTAGGGCGGGTTTGCCTCGTTGCCCCCGGTTTGGCCTGATGCGCGGCTCGCGACGGAGATGACAGCGGTGACGCCACCCTTGCTGCAGCGTGGCGGTGGGAGCTTCACGGGCCTAGCTGGGTCCGGCTGAGCCTAGGAACCGAGTGGGTAGCGGCGGTGGCGGCCTACGTGCAGCAGCATGGCGGCGGAGACTTTACGAGCCCCGGGCTCGGCCGGGCTGCTTGGCCTGGTGTGTCCCTGCTGCCGTGTCCGGTCAGCACCCGCCGATGGCGGTGGAGGACGCCCTCTAGGTGGTTGCGCTGCTGCCGCCCTCTAGTTCCAATGTGGCTCGGTGTGCTCTTGTCATAGCGTCCGGTCAGCTATCGTTTTTGACGGTGGAGGTTGTTCCCTCCCGCGTGGTTGTGACTCTGTCGGACCTTGTCTACGGCTGCTTCGTCTCGGGCTGACCGGCCCTGCTATGTTTGCCGTGGTGAGACGACGATGGTGACTTCAAGACCGTGGTGGCGTTTGTTGGTGGGCGGCAAGATGGGTGGAGCGCTACAGCTTGTCGAGACGTGGTTTTTTGGGGGTTGGGAGAAATCCCTGCCGTTGGCACCGACGTGGTGACGCTTGAGAGTGTCACCCTTCCTTCTTGAGGGGCGCCGGGTATACCTCTTCCCCATTCCTCGGAGCGTACCGGGGGAAACCCTAGGTCTGTCCGGGTAGCAGCGTCGTCGTCGTCGCTTTCCTTCTTGGAGGTGCTGTTTGGTACGCGGTGCTTTAGTGTGCTAGGGTTGTGGTGGGACTTCGCCGGAGAGGGCGCAGCGGTTGCGGGTTACTTTTGTTTTCGTTGATCCGCCGGTGTCGACTTTGTTTTCTTTTCTGTTTCTCTTCCTTTTCGTTTGGGCTTGGTTGTGCTGTTTGCCCCAGCGGTGGTCTCAATGCTGTATCGGGTGGTTGCTATATTAATATAGCGGGGCGAAAGCCTATTTCTTCATGTCGCAAGTCGCAACACATGGTATTTCTCATCCACCTTCTTTATTTTTTTATGGCTTAATCTGGTTTGGAGATTGGGAGCAATTACATATTGTAGAACAATACACGAAGCCCTTTCACCTAATCTCCAGTTTTTCCCCTTTTTATGGCTTAATCTGGTTTGGAGTATCATGCATGTCATATGTTCCAATAAATGTCTCGGGTAGCACTACTGACTACTGACATGGGGATTGTAGAATAATCAATCTAAGTAATTCGGTGATAGGTCAAATGTACGTTCCAAGCGTATAGCACATCCTACATTTTTATGTGAATATGCAAGTGTAATTTATGGGTTGTCGATTGTAACAACTGGCTTTTCAAATGATTTAACAAAAATATATTTAAATTAAAGACTATGTTAAACCTAGAACTTGACAAGAACGATTGTAAATCATGTGTGATCCTGCAATAGAAGAGGCTCAACCACTTCTATTTTGATAATTCATTGTTTTTTTAAGAATGGCCAGGTCGAGTACTTTCAATATAATTTTGCTTTGTAAAGTTTTTGAGTGGTAATTATTTCTCAGTTTTCTTTTTATACCCGTGGCAACGCACGGGTACTTTTGCTAGTAATCACTAATATTAATATAAGTATCCTATAAGTGGTTTTCTCCATATAGTAGAGATTAGGAAAATATTATTCCAGAGAGTAGAAGAAAAATTCCACAGAGTGGGCGCGTAGGTCCCACACCTCAGTGGAAGAAACACAAAGGAAACGGTCCTTCTAAAGAACCGTTTCCTATGTTTTACCTATATATATGGGCGTACAGAGCAAAACCTAACACTCGTTTCCTCACTCTGTCCCAGTATGCTAGATCTGTTCATGGCGGCGCCTCCTGGCGTTGTGGCCATCGCCGGCGCCGTGGCGGCGCCATCTCCGCCCAGACGACGGCTATCACGGCGAGGTCTTCGCCATCTCCCCCGACACGGCGAGGTGTTCGCCATGTCCCCCGACACTGCGAGGTCGTCGCTCTGTCCGCTTCCTCTGCCTCCACCACTTCCGGATCTGCTAGATCGATCCAACGGCGACGTGAAGAAGGTATCAGATCCACATCCGGTAGTTCTATCTACATCATTTCTTGATGTAGTTAACTTGCCTATTGTGCACTTGCAACTAGTTGTACTTTAGCTTACTTGGTGATAGTAGTTCAGTTCACATCCGGTAGTTCTATCTAGATCATTTCTTGATGTAGTTAACTTGCCTATTGTGCACTTGCAAGTAGTTGTAGTTTAGCTAACTTGTTGAAAGTAGTTCAGTTCACATCCGGTAGTTCTATCTAGATCAGTTCTTGATGTAATTAACTTGCCTATTGTGCACTTGCAACTAGTTGTAGTTTAGCTAACTTGTTGAAAGTAGTTCAGTTCACATCCGGTAGTTCTATCTAGATCATTTCTTGATGTAGTTAACTTGCCTATTGTGCACTTGCAACTAGTTGTAGTTTAGCTAACTTGTTGAAAGTAGTTCAGTTCACATTCGGTAGTTCTATCTAGATCATTTCTTGATGTAGTTAACTTGCCTATTGTGCACTTGCAACCGGTTGTAGTTTAGCTAACTAGTCCATGTGAAAACAGGAGTCTATTTCGGTGACACAGCATAAAAAAGTCGGAGACACAGAACAAACAACGAACATTACTCAAGAGAGTAGTGTTTGTTGACTTTCCCATAATGGCCTCCAATTATATACACAGGTCAGTACACACTATATACTACTGTATACTTCATATTATTGTGTTAAATTGTTTGTTCTATCTAGTAGTGTCAGAACTAACATAAATCCTTATTTACATTTAGGGATATCAAGCTGTTCCCTTTCAAACTCCACCATACATATCCACCGTCGCTATTGTGACGTTTTGGTACACTGCATAAAATACTTTTTTAAATAAGAGTGTTTTATACAGTGTCGCCGAAATGTCACATCGGTGACGTATTAGATTAGATTTCGGTGACACTGCATAAAAAATCTAGAGCCGGTGGTGGCCTCCATGGAAAGGATGATCGTTGTCAGGCATCCTATGAAGTTGCTGACATCGCAATATCTTGTTGACAAGCCGTGTGTTGGCTGCTCCGGTTCATCAATAAGAGCCACCTGAAGACATAGGTAAGATATCGTTTCAGTTTGCTTAAATTCATAGTGTATTTGTTTTAGCATATGTATTTAACAATTGTAACTCTATTTACTAATGTATAGGGTCCAAACCTTCAACATCCTTCTCTCAAGAAGTTGAGATAAGAAGAGATAGCTAGAGTGACACCTGCGAGGATTATGGAAAAGGATGTAGGGAAGAAATCATATATTCTTTCCGTCCTTTGACATGATAGGCTTAGTATAGATGAAATCTGTTATCGTTTTACCTCTTATGTTTGTCACATCTTGTGATGCAATTGTAAAGGTGAAATTGTGATGGAAATGTAAAGTTACATTGTGATATGAATGAAATCTGTTACCGTTTTAGTATTTGAGCTTGTGCTGTGAGATTTTAAGTATCTAGTGGCATTTGTAAACGTGGCATCCTGTAACCGAAATATGAGAAATGCTCAGTGCAAACGGGTGGATGGCAAACTCCGTATCTGATGAAGGAAAACTAAGGAAACGGAGGTCTGCGCACAACCGTTGCCAAATGGAGACCTCATCGGAAACGGTTTTTGGCCTCCGTTACCGATGAAGGCCTTCACATCAGTGACAGAGGCACGGACACGGACCTTTTCTCCGTTGCCGAAGGGGTTTTTGGCCCGTTTCCGATGTGTCGTTCTGTACTAGTGTGAGGAACCAAGGCAGACGGAGAGAAGAAAGGAGGAACCATGTCGCGCGTCTCCCAGGAGCGGGAGTGGGCAGACTTGGGACTCGAGGAACTCGGGCCACTCGTGGAAGAAGATCGCTTAGGAGGAGCCATGGAGGAGACGAAAGGTGGAACTGCCCAAGAAGAAGACGGGCAACCTCGCCCTTATATGCTCCGGGGCAGTTGCCACTTTCATCGAAAAGGAACTATCCATAAGTGGGCATCATCACGCACCCACCACCCTCATTGGGGGACAGAATTGAAAAGACGGAACAGGCGCCCGTTCCGTCTCCCAAGGACATCAAGCCAAGACGCGCCATGTGTCCAACCCACGTTCGACGCACGGGCGGTGGTTGACCCGAGCGGGCCCGCCACGCGCTCAGACTAGGGCGCCCGAGGCGTGGGTCCCGCCACCAAGCACTCTAGGGGCACCCGGGCCTGGGGGTGCCCGGGGCTACTGTCGGCGTTCCGGGACGGGGGTACCCCGGGAATCCCGCGCGTGGCGAGCCAAGGCCTCGGGAAGACACTACAACTGAATAGGCGCCGGAGGCGCCTCCGTAGCAGACCAGGGTGCAGCAGACCAGTGAGACCCGGCTAAAGTCTGAAATGGAGACAAGGCTCAAAGAACTGGAAGCCTCCCTATCCAACTCAACAGAAGAAAACTTATCTCTGAAGAAGGAAGTGGAGAAGCTGGAAGAAACTTGGAAGACCCGGCTAGAATCAGCCGAAAAAAAGTTAGCTGAGGCCGAGAAAGCCCTCAAATCCTTTACTGACCTACTGGGTGATCTTGTCAAGGCAATCTGGGGTATAACTCTTTTATCTTTGCTCTTGCCTGAATCTGTATACTTTTTTTTATCATACTCATGAATACCTTGTTAAATATTTTTGCAGGAACCCGGAACCATCTGAACCTGGAAAATACTGAAACACAGATACGGAGTGTGATGGCCTTGGTACAGCAACTGTATTATGGAGCCGGGCGAGCAATTGCTGCAGCCCGTGGAACAGATGAGCCGCCCAAATCACTAAGGAATTTTCTGAGCCATCTTTCCACCATTCCTGAATGTTTTTCTCGATGGAAGATTTCCTGCTGTCGCAAGGGTGCCATGTGCACTCTTGCCTTGGCCAAATCACACTACCCTGATATTGACCCGGCAAAACTTGCCAAAGGTTTCCCAGAGTTCAATTTAGATGGCTCGAAATTCGACGACAAGTCTTTTGCCCAAATTGATAAGATGGTCCGGTTCCCTGCCACAACTATTGCTGAAGGCCTCAGGTTAGACATCTTTCAACCCGGTTTTGACAAGAAAGCCCGGCAGGTCGCATCCCCAGAGCCAGAACCAGCAATTGTGGTACCTCCAAAGGCATCTGAACAAGTGGCTGCTTCTGCTGTTACCGGGTCAGGGACGCCAGCTATGCCTCCTCCCAGCCGCCAAGCGCAGATGATAATATTGTTGGGTATAAGCTGAACGCAATTTGCTGGAAATCCAAGCCAAGTATTGCAAGCGCTGGGGAAGGTTCGAGCAAGGCCAAGTCAAAGGAAGCCCCCAAGACTCAGGAATCTACTCAAGTGGTGGCTGACCCGGCAGAGGCTTCCAAGGGAAACCCGGCGAGCCAAGCAGAAGAAACCACGAGTTCTGTTCCCGAGCCAGAGCCGGCCGCTACTCCTTCCACAGAACCAACAAGTGATGACCCGGCAAGGGCTCCTACTACTACCCTGAACAATGAGCTTTGCTACTGCAGATTGATTTCTGCGAAAAAACAATGTCCTATTTGGCCCTTTGTGGCGTTTGCTGTAATAACTTTTGCCTGATACAATATTCTTTTGATGGTGTGCCTGTACACCTTGTGAATTTGCATGAGATGTAACAAAAATTCTTATGTGTTAGCTCTGCAAAATTCAATGGTTTAGATGACCCTTTTGTTTATCTTTAACTGTAAGCCGGCTTTCGCATGGATTCTCACTGTTGCATCTCACTCTGTAAAAACAGTGTCAGTTAAGTCCCCATGGGCATCATGACTGATTGAGATTACAGGAGAACAAACAGGCCATATAATCGCGAGTCACATCAAGCTTAAGTAAGATAGACAAGAAAATAATGGCTTAAAAATTAGCCGGGTTATGGGATTGCAGCTGTACCTTAAAGATAATCAGCCCCCATGACCAAAGTGGCATCATGGCCGGGTCATTAGGTTTGAAGCTGTGCTTTCATGAAGCAAGCAGCCCCTAAGACCAAAATATGCAATGGCGGGTCTCTTTTCTTTAGAGTTTCCGGCTCATTGTTCTTATAAGATAATACAATGGCGGGTCTCCTCTTTCAGGAGTTTCCGGCTCATCGTTATGATAATACAATGGCGGGTCTCCTCTTTCAGGAGTTTCCGGCTCATTGTTATGAATATGATGAATCTTGAACAAAATAATAAAAACTGTAAAGTAAATGCATAAAAGAGTGATTCTTTGGGCACATATATCTTTATTCATATATTAGATCAGCAAGCCGCCTCATTAAAAACCTTCCAGTCCCCTTAGGTACCCTGGTAAGGAAAAGAGTGCGTCTGAAACCTGCTGTCTTTTTACATCGTGTGTTACATCTTTGTGAACTCAATTCTAATACTAAGTGTAGTAAGGACGAAGCTGTGCTATGTTCCACGGCCTGTCCTTTCCTCCAATGCTTTGGTGCTATGATCAGTATCGTTCAGCCAGTCACTTTTCTCTCTAGCATCAACCAAGTAATATGACCCGTTGTGCAATTTCCGGCTTATGATGAAAGGTCCTTCCCATGGAGGTGACAGCTTGTGCATCCCAGCTTGTGATTGTGTCAATCGCAAAACTAGGTCACCCTCTTGAAAAGTTCTCGTTCTGACCCGGCGTGCGTGATAGCGCCGCAAATCTTGCTGATAAATTGCTGACCTCTCCAGGACTCGTTCCCTTTCTTCTTCTAACAGATCAACTGCATCTTGCCGGGTTTGCTCGTTCTCAACTTCAACATAAGCCGCCACACGCGGCGAGTCATGTATGATATCACTTGGTAAAACAGCTTCTGCTCCATAGACCAGGAAAAACGGTGTTTGCTTGGTTGATCTATTTGGTGTGGTATTGATCCCCACACAACTGATGGCAGTTCTTCTACCCAAGCTCCTGCTGCTCTCTTACATGGAACCCGGAGTCTTGGCTTCAAACCACGGAGCAATTCTTGGTTTGCTCTCTCTACTTGACCATTGGCTTGTGGATGAGAAACTGAGCAACATCCAAGCGTATGCCCTTCTCAGCACAAAATATCTCTGTCTCGCCAAGGGACATGTTTGTCCCATTATCTGTGATGATACTATGTGGATAGCCAAAACGGTATATGATTCGCTCCAAGAATTTCACCACTGTGATTGCCTCGCAATTTGTAACTGGCATAACCTCAACCCACTTGGTGAATTTATCTATGGCGACTAAGAGGTGTGTTTTCTTACATGGAGACATCTGAAAGGGACCCACCATATCAAGACCCCATACTGCAAAAGGCCATGTGATTGGTATGGTTCTCAACTCCTGAGCCGGCACATGAGCTTGCCTGGCATATCTTTGACATCCATCACATCTCTGGACCAAATATTCCGCGTCTGCCAGGGCGGTTAACCAGAAAAATCCGTGTCTGAAAGCTTTTGCTACCAAAGACCGGGTCGAAGCATGATGACCACAGTCTCCCTCATGTATTTCTCTGAGAATCTTCTGTCCCTCCTCAGGGGAAACGCAACGTTGAAACACCCCTGAAGGACTTCTCTTAAACAGCTCTGTGCCAATGACCACATATGACTTGGCCCGGCGCACAATTTGCCGGGCTATGACTTCTTGCACTGGAGGAGATAAGCAATGTATGGCTCGGTCCACTCTGGTCTTTCATGCACATGAGCAACTAAATCTGAAACTTGATCCGGGCATCCCAGATCCTCTTCTGCTTCTATTTTGACTGATGGGTTCCATAGCTCATCCAAGAAAACATTTGGTGGAACCGGCTCTCTGCGTGAGCCGAGTCTCGACAAAGCATCTGCTGCCTCATTTTTCCTGCGATCGATGTGATCCACCTGATAGCCAGAAAAGAACCCGGCTACCTTGTCACTTCTCTTCTGTAAGCCGCCATATTTGCATCTTTTCGGTCCCAAGTTCCAGACACCTGCTGGGAAACAAGGTCCGAGTCTCCAAAACAATGAATGCGCTTGATGTTCATCTCCTTTGCCATACGTAACCCGTGAAGTAGGGCCTCATACTCTGCCACATTGTTGGAGCAATCAAAGTGAATTTGCAAAACATACTTCAACTTTTCACCTCTTGGTGATGTGAGCACCACGCCGGCTCCTGATCCTTCAAGCTGCTTTGACCCGTCAAAATGCATGACCCAGTTTTTGGTGCTGGGTGCTTGCTGTGGCATGCTTAACTCTGTCCAATCATTAACAAAATCTACCAAGGCCTGAGACTTGATAGCGGTGCGTGGCTCATAACTGATGTGATAATCACCCATCTCTATCGCCCACTTGGCGACCCTTCCCGTTGCATCTGAATTTCTGATAATTTCTGCTAGCGGGATCGAACTAACAACTCTGAATGGATGCTCCAAAAAGTAATGCTTCAATTTCCGGGTCGCCATAAAGACACCAAAAACAAGTTTCTGCCAATGTGGATACCTTGCTTGGTTTCTGAAAGCACTTCACTAACATAGTAAACCGGCCTCTGGACCGGGTGTTCTTTTCCTTCCTCTTTTCTTTCTACTACCACCACGGCACTCACTGCACGTGGTCCTGCTGTGATGTACACAACAAAGGTTCCTTTGGAGCAGGAGCCGCCAAGATTGGCGCCTCTGCCAATGTTTGCTTCAACAACTCAAAAGCATCATCCGCTTCTTTGTCCCACACAAACTTGTCTGATTTTTTCAAGAGCCGGTAAAGTGGTATAGCTTTCTCTCCTAACCTCGAAATAAACCGGCTTAGGGCTGCAATGCATCCCGTAAGCTTCTGAACATCAGCCAGCTCCTCTGGCTTCTTCAAACTCTGTATGGCTTTGATTTTTGCCGGGTTAGCCTCGATTCCACGCTGTGACACAATGTAACCGAGCAGCATCCCCGCTGGAACTCCAAACACACACTTGGTGGGATTGAGCTTCATCTTATACTTCCTCAATTAGCAAAAGTTTCCCTCAGGTCATCAATGAGTGACCCGGCTTTCTCTGACTTGATTACTACATCATCAACATAAGCATGCACGTTGCGGCCAATCTGCTTCGCAAACAATTCTGGATGCACCTCTGGTAAGTGGCCCCTGCGTTCTTCAACCCAAAGGTCATATTTTTGTAACAGTACGCCCCAAAAGGGGTTATGAAAGCTGTCTTTTCCCAATCCTCCTCATTGAGCTTGATTGATTGTAACCCGAATATGCATCCAAAAACACAAGAGCTCGCTGCCTGCAACTGCATCTATAATCTGATCAATACGAGGTAACGCAAAAGGATCTTTGGGACAAACCTTATTCAAACTGGTGTAGTCTATGCACATCCGCCATTCATTATTTTCTTCAACACAAGTACCGGGTTAGCCAACCACTTGGGATGGAAAACCTCCATGATAAAGCCCGCAGCCAAGAGCCGGGCTACTTCTTTTCCCACAATCTTTCTTCTTTCCTCATTCAATCTGCGCAAACCCTGCTTGACAGGTTTTGCACCCGGGTTAACATGTAACTTGTGCTCAGCGAGTTCAGCAGGTACGCCAGGCATGTCACTAGGTGTCCATGCAAAAACGTCCCTGTTCTCACGGATGAACTCGATGAGCGCGCTTTCCTATTTGTCAGTTAAATTGGACCCCACGGCGAACTGCTTGGAAGAATCGCCGGGTGTGAAATCAACCATCTTAGTATCTTGGGCGGGTTTGAACTTTTCTTTCTCTTCAGCCGTGGTTCTCTGTAACACGGTTCTATCAGCCGGGTCTACCTGAGATGTGTAGTACCGCAGCTCCTCCTTTGCACATGCTCGTTCTGCCAAAGCTGCATCATTGTCACACTCAGCCGCCATATCCCGGCTTCCATGAATAGTAATAACTCCATTGAGCTTGGGATTTTCAACTGTAGATACACGTAACAGGGCCTGGCCATGAATTTGGCAAAGGCCGGTCTTCCAAAGAGAGCATGATACGGGCTCTCCAACTTCACAACTTCGAAAGTAATTTTCTCCATACGAAACTTGTGCTTGGACTCACCAAACGCAACATCAAGTGTTATTTTTCCCTCCGGGCTATGTGACTTCCCCGGTACTATCCCATGAAATATGGTGTTGGTCGGCTGCAACTGTGACTTTTTGAGATTCATACGCAGGAACGTCTCGTAGTACAAGATGTTGATAGCACTGCCTCCATCCATCAAAACTTTGTTCAGAACGTAACCCGCCACCTGAGGTGCGACCACCAAGGCAAGGAGACCCGGTGATTCAATATTGGGCGGGTGATCCTCTCTACTCCATGTTACTGGAACTTCTGAGTACTTCAAATATTTTGGTACCGCTGATGAAACCATATTAACTGAACGCTGAATCAACTTTTTCTCTCTCTTTGATGTATGAGCGTGTGAACATGATACCCGCCAAGACGCTTCGGGTTTTCCTGATAACCCCCTTGATTTTCTCTGTTCTGGTTGTTGTCAGGGTTGCCGGCTTCTGGATTAGCGTTGGGCGCAGGACCATTGGCCGGGTTACCTCCACGGCCGGGTCCTCCACCGTTTCCTGCACCGCGCATTACCCTCTGGATTTCCATGTTCTTCCATCTCTGCAGATCCACACTGCTCCAAGGAGTGATTGGCGGGTCTGCCATCTCGACTGTGACGCGGGCACGGCATCTTCATCGGATCAAAGTGACCCGGGGGACGCGGTGGCCCACGGTTGTTGTTACCTCCATTGTAGTTGTTCCCTCTGAAATTTCCATCTGTTCTGGGTCTCGCTGACCCGGTATTTGTGTTTGCGACTAGATCTGAATTGTCCTCTGCGTGTGGCCTCTTATGATAGTTGTTGTTGTTGTTGTTGTTGTTGTTGTTCTTCCTCCATTGTTCACATTACCCTTTCCTTTATCTTCCTCAGTTTCATCCTTGGTTTTATCTGTGTAAGCATGCTTGTTGGCTGCGTCCAACACTTCTCCCATGGTTATATCATTTGCTCCTGGGCTGTTCCTCATGCGACTCATTTTCTGAACAACCGGGTCATATCTGCAATTTTTCTCCAACGTTGACATCGCACTAGTTGGCAAAATATTGTGGAAGAGTGGAGGATCTCTGTAATCCGGCGCATCCAGTTGCGTGCTGACTCGCCCTTCCTGTGTACACACCGATCCAGGTCCTCAATTGTGTATAACCTCTTGCACGTCCCATGGAAGTTCTTGATAAAAGCCGCCCTGAGCTGACTCCAGGAACTGATAGATTTCTCTGGTATAGTGTTGAACCATAGCTTCGCCGCACCTTCACTCATCATAAGATACATGAACTTAGCACAAATATTTTCAGATGCATTACGAATACTCATAGCCATCTCATAACTATTTATCCATGTCTCAGGATCTATGCTAGGATCATAATTTGAAATTTTACTAGGTTCTTTGAACTTATCTGGATATGGCTCTGATCTGATGGAATCGATGAGGCACTTGGGACCCGCCATCGTTGATGCTACTTCAACGTGTCCTGCCCTTGCTACTTGCTGATTAGATACTGAACCCGCCCGTGGGATTTCTCCGGCTCCTCCGGCAGGTACCACGGCGGGTTGTACATTTGCTGCGCGCCTCGCCCTGGAGCTGTCAACTATGGCCTGAGCTCTTGATGCTGCTGGAGCCACCTGTCTCGGTTGTTGCTGTGGTACTTGATTCTGCTGACCCGCCAGATTGCTGCCCTGCGGCTGCTAACCCGGCTGGCCTTGGTGACTCGCCATGACGACTCCTGGTGCGACGGCTGTGAAAAGTTGTTGAATGCAACGCGCTTTTCCGATGCGTGTAATTTGCTTGCTGGGCTACGGCCGTTCGTAGCATATCAATGGCGCGTCTTGCTTCTATTTCTGCTGGTGAATCGCCCAATGGAATACGATCTAGTGCAACTGTAGCTGCATATACATTGTCAGCCGGGTTACTGTAATGACCCGCTGGCGTGTGAAATCTGGGTTGTGGTGGTGGCATGGCTTCAATATCTCTGCCGGCTCCTCCGGGTGGTACAACTGGTGACCCGGCTTGCGCTGGAGCGGCGGGTTAGCCACCATCGGTCCTGTAGCTTGAACACAGGTGTTCCTCCAATCAACTGATCCTGCGGCGTCTGGAATAGATTAGCCGGGTTAATGTGACCACCACGGCCAATCAAACTTTGTTGTCTCTGTTGCTGTTCTCTGGATCTATTTTCTAATGCTGTCGCCGCTTGCTGCAAAAACTCTTCCTGCTGATCCAACTGCCGCTGCAGCGCCGCTTGCTGATCAAAACGCCGTTGTAACGATGCCATCTGCTTCGTAATTGACGCGAGCCGGGTCTGTCGCCCTGACTTGCGCTGCTGCCGCGACTGGGGTTACAAGATTTGCTGTTGCCGCTGGAGCACTTGGCAGGTCACTAAGGAATCGGTGGGGGCGGGTTAGGCAAAGCTGATGTTCCTTGACCCGTCGCCCTGTTCGCCAAGAATCCAAACATGTTTCTGTGTGCCGCCGTATTTTCTGACTCGGCACTAACTGATGCACGTTCTCCATCTACCCCGACCTGTGTTGCTCCTGGATAACTGGTTCTCTGATCGCCAAACCCGGCGCCGCATGACCCGGCTGGGTTACTACCGCCAAAGCTGTTGTTGGACTGGTTCTGTGTTGATTGCTGGAGCGGTGTAGACCGCAGCCCGGCGCACCGGACCCGGTTCTGACTCGTATTCTTCTCTTCTACCTCGTATCCATAGCGATCCTCAAACAATTCCAAGATTGATTCTGTATCATCATTGATCTGGCCACGTGGAGCCCAAGCCTGCTTTCTGACCCGGCTCCCTGCGTGGCGTTCCCTGACTCGATCTCCGTCGTCCCAACTGATTCTTCTCCATCCGAGTGAACGGTGGTTCCTGCCTCAGATACAGAGTCAGAAAATTGCAGGGCGGGTTTCGATGTACCTATCATCCCCACGAAGACGTTGATCCGCCCGATCGGAACGACTGAGCCGGTCTCCAATGAATCTGACTCCAGGCTCCACCCGGAATCGTCCACGACGTGCTCTCCTTGTAGATTGATGATGACCCGGCCAATGGCCAGGTTCTGCATGCCTCGCAGAGCTTCTCCCGTGATGATAACGCTTTTTGACGCTTGCCCCACGGTGGGCGCCAACTGTCGTGGTTTTGTCACGGCAGGTGTTACCGGGTGGTAACTTGAGATTGGAGGCAAGGCGATCATAGCGTTCGGGAGATTGTTTAGCTCACTAGGGAAAAATGATGTATCCTGGTTCAGCCTCTCCATAGGAGATAAAGACCTACTTCCAGCCTGGTGTTTCTCTATTCTCATATCGATCTCGATCACCCGGCGGATAACAACACCGGCGGGTTCCGAGTCTAGGTTACAAGGGTTTTCGCTATCATCTTGTCTGTCTCTCGTATCTCTAAAGTCCGTCCTGTTCTATGTCCCAGGAATCGGTTTATATAGACACCCGGGTCTCCTAGTCGATTACAAGGTAAGGCCGGGTCACGCCCGAAATCGGAGTCCTAACCAAAGTCTAGCTCAACTATCTTGGCCTCCAAGTCTCGCATACCGCCTCCGGGTCTTCTAGAACCTTCCTTGTTTACACCGGGTTACCGACAAACTCCTCGGTCCGTCAATGTAGCCTGGCCCAAGATGAACCGGTGGGCCTCGCCAGTCTTTCCTCCTGGCGGGTCGTAGCTTCACTATCCTTGGGCCTACCGGGTTATCTTTCCCCCAACACAGGGGTCCCGCCTCTTGAGGAGCCAACCTCGGAGCCAACCCCGAGGAATTGGGGACCATCTACGTGGCGCGAGATTCCTGCACTGTCTCCCCCGGGAAGGGAGACTTAGCAGGGAAGGAAGCAAAGACTGACATCACCAAGCGAGGCCGCACGCAACCGCTGCCGGGCGCTGACACTACATTGACAAGACCCGACGCGTCGTCTCATCCCTGCAGGCGCAGGGCTCAGCGCGATGCTCGGGCCGCGGACGTGACTTACCACGCAGTCACATCAAGACTCGGCGAAACCCGCGGCATGGAGGCCAGCGCGGCTTGGACGGCGCCACGCCGACGATAGACGACGGACACCTGTGCCATATGGCACGACGCGTGTTGCGCCTCGGTGGCAAGACAGCAAGGTGACCACTTGTGGCATCCCCTTGGCATATAAAAGGAGGGCCATGGTCAGCTGGAAGGAGGAGGTCCATTGTCTTCAACCCTAGCTCATCTAGACTTAGGGTTTACGCTCGGGGGCTTATTGGGAGTATCTCGGGGACCTTCCCGGGGTATCACCGATCGAGCTCACGAGTGCAAGGAGAGTAAGGACTACACCATTGTACAACCACATCTCATCAATACAATCAGACAAGCAGGACGTAGGGCTTTACGCGGCGACGCGGCCTGAACCTGGGTAAAAACTTGTGTCATTGCATTCGAGCTCGGGAACTGATCTCGGAGCACCTTGCGCCCCTTTACCGAACAAATACGGGGTGATCCGCACCCCTGGTGTCCATGTTTCGACACGCGACAATCGCGCTAGTCAAGGAGTACGTGGATTGCTTTGCATGGGAATACCACGAGATGCCTGGGTTAAGCCGAGAGTTGGTTAACATCGGTTGCCTATTAAAGCCAGCTTCAGACCACACAAGCAGCCGGCTCGCAAATTTAATCCACAGATCTATGATCGGATAAAGGCGGAAATAGGCCGTCTTTTGAAAGCCAACTTCATTCGGCCCTGCAAATATGCCGAATGGTTATCCAACATTGTGCCGGTCGAGAAGAAGGGATCCGACAAGATCAGGGCGTGTATAGATTTCACAGATTTGAATCGAGCCACGCCAAAGGATGAATACCCTATGCCAATAGCCGACATGCTTGTCAATGAAGCCTCAGGTCACAAAGTCATGAGCTTCCTGGATGGCAACGCAGGTTACAACCAGATATTTATGGCCGAAGAAGATTTGGCTAAGACGGCGTTTCACTGCCCAGGCTTTGTTGCTTGTTCGAATGGACCGTGATGACCTTTGGCTTGAAAAATGCCGGAGCCACAAATCAAAGAGCGATGAACCTGATATTTCATGATCTTCTGGGAGTCGTACTAGAGGTATATATTGATGACGTGGTGGTTAAGTCGGACAACGAGTCAAATCACTTGGCCGACCTGCGGCTTGCGTTTGAAAGAATGAGGAAGTACGGGCTCAAGATGAATCCTTTGAAGTGTGCCTTTGGCGTGTCGGCTGGGATGTTTCTTGGTTTCATCATACATGAACATGGCATAGAAGTTGACCCGGCAAAGATTGAAGCTATCCAGAAAATACAGGCGCCGGGTTGTAAAAAAGACATGCAAAAATTTCTAGGCAAGGTAAACTATTTGAGAAGATTCATTGCTAACTTGTCTGGAAAAGTTGATGCGTTTATGCAGATCCTTCGGCTCAAGAACGACGATGAATTCACTTGGGGGGGCAAGGCAGCAAGAGGCATTTGACAAGATAAAAAGTTGCCTATCTACTCCTCCAGTCCTCCGGAAGCCGGCTCGTGGTCAGCCTTTCCGGCTTTACATTGCTGCTGAGGACAAAGTGATCGGAGCTGCCTTAACTCAAGAAGCCGAAGGACAAGAATACGTCATCACATATCTGAGTAGACGTTTGCTGGATGCCGAGTCAAGGTACAACTTTGTAGAGAGGTTGTGTTTGTCTCTTTATTTTGCCTGCACCAAATTGTGCCATTATCTGCTTTCCAGCGAATGCAAAGTCTTTGGTCAGACCGATGTTCTCAAACACATGATACAAAGGCCGATTCTTAGAGGACGAATCGGCAAGTGGGCGTACGGGTTGATTGAATATGACTTGGCTTATGAACCCCTAAAATCTATGAAAGGCCAGATTGTGGCCGACTTTATTGTTGAACATCGGATTGACTTGGAGCAAAAAGCCGGCTTAAACATTATGTCGGCTGTACCGTGGAAGCTTTATTTTGACGGCTCAGTTTGTGACAATGGACAAGGAGTCGGCATTGTGTATATTTCACCACACGGTACCATTTTTGAAGCCTCTTGTCGTCTTGATTATTTGTGCACTAACAATGAAGCCGAATACGAAGCACTTCTATTCGGGCTGGAAATCTTGATTGACGCAGGGGTAACTCATGTCGAGGCATATGGAGATTCGTTGCTTATTGTCCAGCAAGTGGCCAAGATTTATCAATGCAACAGCGGATCACTCAACATGTACCTTGACAGATGCCTGGATATGATTTCAACGTTGGATTATTTCCACATATCTCATGTTCCTAGGCAAGACAATTGGCTTGCGAATGAGTTGGCACAACAAGCATCTGGATATCACGTCAGTCGCGGTTTATTCTTCATCAGAGAACAACTGACAATTTGTGTTGCCAACTTGGAGGAAGCCAAACAGGAAGCCGGCTTGTTGGAGCCAGCTAAGGAGAAAGCCAGACAAGAAGCCGGCTTGTTGGAGCCGACTAAGGAGGAGTCAAGTGGCAACTTGGCAGACGACTGGAGACAACCTTATGTTGACTATTTACAAGATCCAAGTCGAAAAACAGACAGAGCAGTTCGGCGCTTATCTCTCAAGTATACGTTGGTGGATGCCGCCTTATATCGCCGAACAGCTGATGGTCTTCTTCTAAAGTGCTTGAATGAAGACGAAGCTAGAGTTGCCATGGGAGAGGTACATGATGGTTTATGTGGTACACATCAGTCGGCCCACAAGATGAAGTGGATGCTCAGGCGAGCAGGATTTTATTGGCCGACAATGATCAACGACTGCTTCAGATACTACAAGGGATGCGAAGCCTACCAAAAGTTTGGAGACATTCAGTTGGTGCTGGCTTCAAATCTTAATCCAATTACAAAACCGTGGCCTTTTCGGGGTTGGGCGCTTGACTTTGTTGGCATGATCCATCCGCCTTCCTCCAAGGGGCATCGGTTCGTGTTGGTTGCCACTGATTATTTCACCAAGTGGTCTAAAGCAATAACTCTCAGGAACATGACCCACAAGGAGGTGATTTAGTTTATTACAGAGCATATTATCCAACGATTCGGCATTCCGCAGACTGTTACCACAGATCAAGGTACTTCCTTCATGGCTAAGGAGATGAAGCAATTTGCCGAATCACTTGGGATCAAGATGCTGAGTTCATCTCCCTACTATGCGCAAGCCAACGGACAAGCCGAGTCAAGCAGTAAAATATTGATCAAGCTGATCAAGAAGAAAGTGCAGGACCATCCAAGAAGGTGGCATGAAGTGCTGTCTGAAGCATTGTGGGCTCACAGAATCTCAAGGCATGGAGCAACTAAGACAACTCTTTTCGAGTTGGTGTATGGACAAGAAGCCGTTTTGCCAATAGAGGTGAATCTGGCTGCCTTGAGGTTTGCTAAGCAAGATGACTTGTCGGCTGAAGACTACTGCAGCTTGATGATGGATAATGTTGATGAAATAGCCGACAAGCGTGTTATTGCTTTGAGAGAGATCGAGAAGGAGAAGTTGCGGGTGGCAAAAACTTACAATAAGAAGGTCCGACTTAAAGACTTTCAAATTGGCGACTTGGTCTGGAAGGTTATATTGCCAGTTGGCTCCAGAAGCCGGAAATTTGGCAAATGGTCCCCAAACTGGGAAAGGCCACTGCGAGTCGCGAGGATAGTACCCGGCAACTCTTATCTGGTGGAGACGTTGGAAGGCGGCATGCTGCCTCGAGCTATCAATGGGAAATACCTGAAGAAGTTCCACCCGAGCGTGTGGCAAACTGCATGAGTTGAACGTATGGCCGATATACATATATCGCCCTTAGCATATGGCCGATGAGCTTAAGCATCGCCCTTAGACAAAGACTTCTACATTGAATATTTTCTAGTACGCAAGCTCTACTAGAAAACAGGGGGCATATGTTAGCACCCGTTTTTGGCAGATTGCGAGTTTGCAGGTTGAAGGAAGACTTGGCAGCTTGAAGAAGGCAGCAAAGAAGGCTAAAATGATGATCTGGGAAGTTTCCAGGAAAAGACGCCCAGAAGAAGGCAGCCAATAATCCATCAACTGGAACAAGGCAGAAGCTGGATTTGGGAGTGCAAAGTTGCCAAAAAGAACCTAACAAGCTAAGTCAAAGGAAGGCAATAAAGGTGGCAGAAAAGAAGGCGGCCAAAGTCAACTTTGTCAGGACAAGGCGGGAAAAGTCAACTTTGTCAAGACAAGGCGGAAAAGAAGCCAACTTTGTCAAAACAAGCCGGCTTAGGAAAAACCAACTTTGTCAATACGAGCCGGCAAGTCGGAAGACAACTTTCCAAGATCAAGGCTGGAAAATGAAAGGCAACTTTCTAAAAAGCCGGACTGATGCTGAAGTCCGGGTTTGAAACGAAGCCGATCAAGATATCACATCTCTGAGGAAGGAGGCAAGTTTGAAGCCAATATGGAAGACAAAAGGCAACTTTCCAAAGTAGCCAACAAGTTTGAAGCCGACACGGAAGGACAAAAAGGCAACTTTCCAGCAAGTTTGAAACCAACGTTGTCGGCAAAAAGTTGCCTATTTTAGAGATGGATTCGACTTAGACTATGATTTGTAAGCCTTGTAGAAGTCCAATACTTGTACGGGAAGTCCAGCCGCCTCATATATATGTGAGAGGTGATGGCCGATTGAAATTAAGCAAACAATCGACAAGCTATCAATACAACCTACTTTTTTTTCCCTCAAAACCTTGTTCATGCTTCCGTTGTTCGGCGACTTCGCTTAGATTTCACCGGATATCGAAAACCGAGCTAAGAGCGGCCAAGCCCGGCTTAGTTCAGCCAATTGTTGTCGGCTTCCTCAGACGGGGCTTCCCGAGGAGCTGGGACATCTGGTATCAAAAGCGCTGGCTTACTGTCTTGCGTATCGCGCTGGAAGCCGGCCTCCCGCGGGGCGAGTTGCGGAGTATCTCCACCGGCGCTGCGGGTACACGAGAAGTGTTCATGTGACGCGTTTCGAGCGCAATATAGACCCCAAGAGGAAGGTATGATGTAGGACAGCAGCAGTTTTCCCTTGAAATATGACCAAGGTTTATCGAACCAGCAGGACACGGAGGCTCCTCAGAAGGTTGTTGATGGGCTGGCACGGAGCAACACCAGTCACCAACGTGGAACCTGCACACAACACAACCAAGCTACTTTGCCCAACGAAAACAGAAAGGTTGTCAATCTCTCCGGTCTTGCTGAAACAAAGGGTTAAACGTATCGTGTGGAAAACAGTAGTAATTGCAGGAAGTAACAAAGAACAGATGATTGCAGTAGGTGTTTAATAGTATGAGGAAAATTGGACCGGGGTCCACAGTTCACTAGTGGTGTCTCTCCAATAAAGCTAACTAACATGCTAGGTGAACAAATTACAGCTGGGCAATTGACAAATAGAGAGTGCATGACAATGCAATATATGACAGGATGTTCATTATGAGATTTAATTGGGCATTACAACAAAGTACATAGACCGCTATCCAGCATGCATCTATGCCTAAATAATCCACCTTCAGGTTAGCATCCGCACCCCTTCCAGTATTAAGTTGCAAACACAACAGATTATTGCATTAAGTAAAGTGTGTAATGTAAGCAACGCAAATGACACGTAGACACTGCATCATTGTTTTACCCCTTGTAGCAACAGCACATACACAACCTTAGACCTTTTTGTCACTGGCCCAGATTTCTGGAGACATGAACCCACTATCTAGCATAAATACTCCCTCTTGGAGTCACAAGCATCTACTTGGCCAAAGCATCTACTAGCAACGGAGAGCATGCAAGATCATAAACAACATAAGCATGGAGATAGATAAACAACTTGCTCATAGTATCAATATTCATCGGATCCCAGCAAACACAACATGTAGCATTACATAAAGATGATCTTGATCATGTTAGGCAGCTCGCAAGATCTAAACATGGAGGCACAAGGTGGAGAGACAACCATCTAGCTACTGCTATGGACCCGTAGTCCAAGGGTGAACTACTCACGCATCACTCCGGAGGCAGGCATGGCGATGTAGAGCCCTCCGGTGATGATCTCCCCTCCGGCAGGGTGCCGGGAAGAGCTTCAGAACCCTCCCGATCTAGGGTTGACGACGACGGCGGCAGCAGAACTTTTCGTGGAATATGATCGGTTGTTTTAGGGTTTTCGGGATATCGGGAATATATAGGCCAAAGGGCGGTGTCTGAAAGCTTCGGGGCGCCCAGCCCTGGCGTGGCGGCCCCCTGGCTCCTCTTTGACTCCCCTTTGGTCTTCGTGAACGTGTCGGTGAAATATTGACGGTGCCTTTTGTTTCGTCCAATTCCGAGAATATTTCCTTAATAGATATTCTGAAACAAAAAACAGCAGAAAACAGGAACTGGCACTCTGGCATCTGATGCATGTAAAATGCATACATGAACTTTACATTTTATTACTTGATATTCCAACTTATTTGCATCATATATGGGTTATATTTATGTTTTATAATGATTTTTGGGGATAATTCACAATTTCCCTATTTTTCTGGAATTAACCCTGCACTGTCAGAAAACCCTGTTTTCCATATTTTTATGTTTCAGGGACCCAAACGACGTCATAATGACCTGAGATTTTACGGGGATCATTTTTTGGAAGGAACGAAACGTAGGAGCGAAGGAAGTGAACGAGCGGAGACCGGAGGGCCAGAAGAGGTGGGCCCACGCGGCCAGACTCCTTGCCGCGTGGGACCCATCAAATTCCCCCTCGAGCCTCCGATGCCGTCGATCTTCGTCTCCGAGTCTCCATCTTGACCTAAAAACGACTATAAAAATAGCCCCCCGACGGCTTAGGGGGGGAGCGCCGCCGAAACACAGAAACCACGAAACAGACCTGGAGTTGCAGATTGGAGAGGGAAAACTCTGGTGGGGCGCTGCCGGCGTGGTCTCCATCTCCTCCAACGACTTCTCCACCGTCTCCATGATGAAGAGGGAGTAGTCCACCCCCTGGACTTTGGGTTTGTGGTGGTAACTTGATCTAATCTCTCTATTTATGATCATGGTTGAAGTCCATATGATGTGCCTTGCATGAGTATGGATCTATCTATGTAATTCCTATGGTGGATATTGTGGTGTGAGATGATATTTGTTATGCATTTACCGTTGTGTTGGATCTTTTATGACTTGTCATACTTTGGAGATATTCTATGATGCATGTGATGGTTCGATTTATGCCAATTGTGTGTACCTTTTTATCTATAACGAGGGTGTTTTACGAGGGTGACCCTAGCAACACAAATGATTATTTTCTTTCAACTATGTGTTTTAGGACATGTAGCCGTCATAGAAGTTTACCATTAAAAGCATGACAATTGTGTGTACCTTTTTATCTATAACATGATAATCACCATAGATGGGAGAGAGGATTGAGTGAACCCATGAACCCATGTCCATTGTTCCTATAAGAGAAAACCTTTGTCTTGTCCTCTTGCATTGAAGAGGATTGGGACACTTTACATTCTTGTTTTGTTACATTAAACTTCCCTCCATTAAAGCAACCATCTTGTTCTTTAAACTTGTTTAGTGCATAATCAACTAAAACTTGTGACACTTTAGTTGTAGGGAATAAATAACTTTTCCTTCTTGCTACTGCGGATCGATACCCTACTTCCACATTGAGAGGTGCTACAGTGATCCCTTCCACATTCTCGTGTGTGCTAGTCATTAGATTTATTTTCAGTTCTGCATTTCTTTTTGTTTGTTTTACATCTTGCAATCGTCTAAGCTTGGGGAGGTTTTCGTCTTTAATTTGTTTGGTTGTGAGTTTTTCTCAGATTTACTTTCAGCTTCGCATTCACTTTATCCATATATCAAAAACCCAAAAAAATTAGAAAATGGAAAACTATTATGAAAACGCCATGATAGCTGCTGAATTTAGAAAATCAAATGAAGGGAAAAGATTAGGAGGCTACATAGAGCTTCTAAATAAAATTGCTAGTGTGCTGCTTAATTATCATGAGGAAGAAATTTGTTGCTCTGAATACTTTAGACACTTTGAATTCCAATGCCCATCCAATAGAGAACATGTTACTGCAACTTATCATACATGGAATTATGCTCACTTAGGGATGGAAGAAGTAGAGAAATTTGTTATTTTTATGGCAGCCTATGAATTATACACCTTCATTAATGAACATGAAACCTGCCCTAGATTCTCAATTTAAAGTTTTGATTGCCACTATCCTTAATCTCTGCATATTGGAATTTGATGAAAATATCTATGTTGTTGACACAAGGAAGAGAGCTGCCCAAGAAAGCTCTAATATTTTGCAGGAAGAAGATGACAAAAGCCTAAGCTTGGGGATGCCCGTGCAACCCCAAGAAGATGATGAAAATGATAAACAACTAGAGAATGTAGAGAAGAAACATCCACCTTCACCACCTATGGATGAGGGTAACACTCAAGATTTTACTGATGATAAACTTTGTTTTTATAATTATGATGATGAGGAGTATGGTTTAGATATGCTATATGATAATGCTTTAGATGATGGTCCTATGCTTATTGATAATACTCCATGTTTAGTTGTTACTACTTTATGTGAGGATAAAAATGATATACTTGCTGCTTGTGATAATACTTTCACTCATGAGAGTCCTACTTTATTTTTGAAGTCCCCTATTCACACCATGGAGGAGAAGCTTTTATATGTTGAAAAGTACTTATGTGGGCTGAAATTATCCTACACTAATAACCATTTCACCCATAACCATCATGTCTATGGTGCTTCTTGCAATTATTTTGAGAGAGGAAAACATACTAATAGCTCACATGATAGTTTTAATAATCCTCTATATGTTCCTAAGTTTGCAAAGTTGCACCAATCTAATATTTGTTGTATCACATTTGCTTCCACTACTTGTAACTATTATGAGAGAGGAAGAAAGACTTATCTTTATGTTTCTATGTTATTTAAAATGCAACATACTGATCATTACATGCATTGGTTACCACAAAATTACTGCTATTTATTCATATATAAAATGCCAATGCATAGGAAGTGGGTTAGACTTAAAAGTGTTTCATATTTTTCTCTTGATGCTCTCTTTTGCATTTCAATTCTTGTTCCTATGTGAGCATCATTAAAACTATCATGGCTGTCCAGAAAATAGATTCCTAAGCTTCACTGCGAAAAATGTTAAAAATCACAGAAGAGGAATTTTGACCTGATATTTTACGACAGCAATATTCAGTTGTTATTACACATTTCATTAGTTCAAAGTTTTCTGATTTGAGCAACATAAGTGCCTATAAAAATTCGCTCCTTTCGGGCTGTCCAGTTTTTGACAGATTCTGTTTTTATTTTGCATTAGTCTTATTAGTATGTTGTGTGTGGTTCTTTTGATCAAAGAGCAAAACATAACCTTAGTAACAGTAGTTAAAGTTTAGAATCAACTCATTATATGTCTTTGCTGTACCTATGAGGATTTAATTTATGGAGACACTAACCCATCTAATCAAGTTTTATGTTGAGTTTTGTGTAAAAAGAATTTTCAAGTGTAAGAGTTGAGGGTGATGAACAAAGATCAAGAGGGACAAACACTCAAGCTTGAGGATGTACCCTGGGCACACCATATATATTTCGAATAAGTACAAGAATTCAAGCTTGGGGATGCCAAGCCACCTCACTCCAACCATCTTGATATCAAGTAAGAAGCCTAGCTACATGGCTATAAAGAAAGCGCTTTACGGGAGGCAACCCGGTTGTTTTTATTTTTGATTTTATTTGAGTCCTCTTGCTGTAACAAGAGATTTAGTTGTTAGTTTTGTTTCTGGAATTTTTAATAAAGTACCAAGTTTTACCTATTTTGGTTTGAAAAAGTTGCTATTTGCATTCGGAGATTTTATTCCTACACGAATCTGTGCACGGTTTGATTTTTCATTTTTATTCTGTAACTTCGATTGAGCTGATATTTGAAATGTAGTTGCAACTTTTCATCCTATGTATACGTGAATGTTTTCAGATTTTTTGTACATATTTAAGTATGGTAGAAAAATGCGTTTTGATGCTGCTGTTTTTCTGGACAGATTCTGTCCCATTTTGTTTGATGCATTCTTTGAACTTTTAACTTGAATCTTTTTTATCCAATTGAGTTTATAAGTAGGCATACAACATTATACACTTTCTGTACATTCATATGAATTTTTGTCTAAGGATTTTATGCAGCAGGAAATCCATTTGTCTATCACTACTAATGTCACCCCACAGAAAAGAAATGGGAGAAACGGTGTTTTTTAGTTTTTTCACAGGGATTAGAGGAGATGCACCAAAAGCTATCCAAGGATGGTGAAGACCATAATCTTGGGGATGTGAAGACAACCCCACTGAACGAACACACTCTCGGTTTGCACACGTCTAACTTCTATTTTTTGATCAATGCACTTTATCGTATAAACTTGGAGCGTCTTTTTATTTTCGGTTTGATTTTTTGTTTTTCTTGAGACCACCACTATCATTTATATATGAGAGATTACTGGAATTTTGGGTTGAATTAAGTTGGATGCTATTAAATATATTGGGATAGGGATGTTTGAGTTGATTCAAAAAGATACATATAGTTGCATTATTCATGTGCTTTTTAATGAGTATTAATTTGCAAGTGTTTTATCAAGAGCTATCTTTTATTCATGTTTAGATGCTGAATGTTACTTTACTTTGTTTAACATGGATTGGTTAGTTCTATGGACACTTATGCATGCATTTAGATGGTCAACTTTCTCCCACTTACTAGCCAAAAAATTCCAACAAGTAAAAAGCTTGTTTTCCAACACCTTCAACCAAAGTTTTTCCAGTGAGTCCACCATATCTACCTATTAACTTTATGCTATTCCAAGTATGTTTATCATGTTATATTGTATTATCTATACTTCTGAATTAAAATGCTTATGTTATTGATTGTTATGGGAAAAGTTGGTTAAAAAGCTCTCACGAACTTGATGCACACTTTACTTTTATTGCACTTAATAAACATGAACCATTGTGATTAAAATTGTGAAGTTGTGAGCTTGACAAGAGTCTTGGTTGGGAGTTAGCTCATATGTGCTGTCACATGGCAAGCTTTCAACATTGCACTTATTTATATTCAGTTGATATCATGTACTTTTGTTTATGGATGCTTATCATGGTGCCAAATAAATGTGGAAACTTAGTAAGTTTAAAGAGTTTGCATAAATGGCTAGAGAGATGCCTGGGCCGCCAATCTAAGCCATGCATCATTCATGGTGGAAATTTACAGCGCACCATAGTGAACACTCCGTGATGCACCTCATAATAAAAAGCTATACCAATAGTAAATAAAGGAGTGCTGAGATTGTTCATTGTCTGTTTGTCTTGTCATTTTGACATGGCCTTGTTTCGATGTCCTGAGGCAAGAGGTACCCCAGTTGACACTCTTAATGATGCTATTATATTACTTACAATGACTTTGACTTGAACTTACTTTTGTGGACCGAATTGAGTAACACCATGGTGTAGATACTCGTATTCACGGGGCATGAGGCATTCAACCCATACTTTGTCAAGCACACTACTCATATTTGCTTTCACTTTAAACCTTAACAATTCAAGATGCTATGATAGGGGTAATGAGTGCTCCACACCAATGAATACCACATTGCAAACATTAACTTAAGTAGAAGCATTTGGAAGTTAGATGAAACTTATTCATATTTTACCTCTACTTATTTATCTTTCTAAAGTGTCCACCTTTTATATTCAGATTTCATAAGAGTACTCTATGACCACTATAGGATGTTTTTACTTTTCATTATGCATACATTTGGTTCATAGTACTTTCTTCTATGTTACACTTTGTGAATTATCATTGAACATCCTTATATTGAATATTTGATATCACTTCATAATCTATATTGTATATTGTTATTCCTTTGAAGAATGAATCATTTGACTCTATGTAGCAATAGTAATCATCTTTGATATCCTTTGATAGTATTAAAATGCAAAGTCCATGTTAGTTTTATCACCTTCATACTCGAGGACGAGCATGGGTTAAGCTTGGGGATGTTGATGCATGTAAAATGCATACATGAACTTTACATTTTATTACTTGATATTCCAACTTATTTGCATCATATATGGGTTATATTTATGTTTTATAATGATTTTTGGGGATAATTCACAATTTCCCTATTTTTCTGGAATTAACCCTGCACTGTCAGAAAACCCTGTTTTCCATATTTTTATGTTTCAGGGACCCAAACGACGTCATAATGACCTGAGATTTTACGGGGATCATTTTTTGGAAGGAACGAAACGTAGGAGCGAAGGAAGCGAACGAGCGGAGATCGGAGGGCCTGAACAGGTGGGCCCACGCGGCCAGACTCCGATGCCGTCGATCTTCGTCTCAGAGTCTCCGTCTTGACCTAAAAACGACTATAAAAATGGCTCCCCGACGGCTTAGGGGGGGAGCGCCGCCGAAACACAGAAACCACGAAATAGACCTGGAGTTGTAGATTGGAGGGGGAAAACTCCGGCGGGGCGCTGCCGGCGTGGTCTCCATCTCCTCCAACGACTTCTACGCCGTCTCCATGATGAAGAGGGAGTAGTCCACCCCCTGGACTTTGGGTTTGTGGTGGTAACTTGATCTAATCTCTCTATGTATGATCATGGTTGAAGTCCATATGATGTGCCTTGCATGAGCATGGATCTATCTATGTAATTCCTATGGTGGATATTGTGGTGTGAGATGATATTTGTTATGCATTTACCGTTGTGTTGGATCTTTTATGACTTGTCATACTTTGGAGATATTCTATGATGCATGTGATGGTTCGATTTATGCATAATGCCTTGTTTATCTTTGTCATGAGGTGATTGACACCACCAAGTCTAGATAGATGAGAGAGATGTGGTCATGCACACGAAATATGAATCATTGCACTAGTGTTTAGAATATTGTCCATTATGAAGTATGATGTATGTAGGTACGGGATGGCCAATGTGACAAACGGCATATGTATTGCGTGACACAATACAGCCCAACATCCTTTATCTGGGGGTAAAAAGGAAGAAGTATGATGTGGGAGTGACAACAAACAACGCTAGCCTTACGAGGGTGACCCTTGCAACACAAATGATTATTTTCTTTCAACTATGTGTTTTAGGACATGTAGCCATCATAGAAGTTTACCATTAAAAGCATGACAATTGTGTGTACCTTTTTATCTATAACATGATAATCACCATAGATGGGAGAGAGGATTGAGTGAACCCATGAACCCATGTCCATTGTTCCTATAAGAGAAAACCTTTGTCTTGTCTCTTGCATTGAAGAGGATTGGGACACTTTACATTCTTGTTTTGTTACATTAAACTTCCATCCATTAAAGCAACCATCTTGTTCTTTAAACTTGTTTAGTGCATAATCAACTAAAACTCGTGACACTTTAGTTGTAGGGAATAAATAACTTTTCATTCCTGCTCCTGCGGATCGATACCCTACTTCCACATTGAGAGGTGCTACAGTGATCCCCTGCTCTTGGAGGTTATCAACATCTTGTTAATAGGTTAGTCCCAGAAAATGCATAAAAATGATATAGAGTGTAAATAAAACATGTAGCAATTGTTATAATAACAGCATGGAACATCAAAAATTATAGATACGTTTGAGACGTATCAGTATATACCAAGAATAAACTGAACACATACATACATTACAAAATCTACTCCTATATGATCGATAAAACAAAAACTTACAACATGAAAGCTGTGTGAAACGACGAGAAGAACATATCCTCAAAGAAATTTTCAAAAGCTTCACCGAGTATGAAGAATTTGACAAAATTCATCAAAAAAGTTTTGAACACCTGTTCAAACTTGAGTTGTTACAGTCAACAAAACTCGGAAGTGATTCCGGAGTGGAACCACATCGTTGATCCACATATTTATCGTGTATATTTTTCTTGAATCGAAATATGGTTGCATGGATTACAAAGATTAGGTGAAGAATATTAAATAAGGTGAGCAGAATCTAATGTTTGTGGGAGTTTGTGACATGGTAATGTGTGATTCCACTCTTGGACCGCCAGAAGTTGACTAGGTAGAAACGGCCAAATTGACCATGGCCAACTTTAACCGTGTTTTAAAATGATTGGTGATTCGTGTGGACCAAAAATTACATGCGACCTAGTCCATCAAAGATCACGATTTTTCACCTAGTGACACTCTTTGGTGATGACATGACTAACCAAACATGCCCTCAATGAAGCTATCACACGGGTTTCAAGAAAACAATTTAAAAAATGCCCGTTCAAAGTGCAATTTTTTCACATGGATAATCACCAAAAACAAATTTTGGATGGCAGACCGGTTAGAAAAACGAGGTTGGCTAAATTGTTGAATTGATCAACTATGCAAGAGAGAAACCCATATTATTTTTCAGTGTGTATGCTCTCTATGTATTCGGAACGTGCTACCCAGTGGACTCTCTGCCCCTCCCCCAACCCATATTTTGGTGGTCTCATATCACCAATCCTAGTGGCACATCCATATATCTACTAATCTTAGCATCTTCAGGGATATGGATCGAGGGGTTCCACAACATTGCATCCTTACCAGCCTCAATTATCGATAAAATCGAAACCGAGGCGTCCAACTGAAGGCACCACGGGGGCCAAGCACTTATAGTGTTGTGACAATAATCTATGCGCCTTTGTGTGTGACATTGTTCTTTTATGTAACAGTAACACTTCTCCTTTATTAATATGATGAGGCATAGATTTCACCTCCCTTTAAAAATGGTATTTCTATTTTCATGCCCCACTTCTCTTAGTAAGTAGTTCCCAAGATGATGTTGATGTATTTACGAAGATGTTAAGTGAAAAGTTACAATGACGATCTAGTTATTCATGATGTTGAGTAATTAGTTATCAGAAAATCGAGTAAATAGTTATCAGGGTGGTGCCGATGGTTACCAAGTTGATGTTCGTGTAGTTACCAAGGTGGTATTAGTGTAGGTACTAAGGTGTTGAGCGAAAAGTTAGGGTGACAATGCAATTACCATGATATTGAATAAATAGTTACCAGCATGGTGTTGATATAGCTACCAAGGTGTTAAGTAAGTAGTTAAAATCGTGTTGACGTTGTAGTTATCAAAATGCTGAGTAAATATTCATCAACTTAGTACTGACTAAATAGTTAACACCATGGTGATGTTGTAGTTACTAGTACATCGAGTCAAAAGTATCACTCTGATGATTTTGTGGTTAGCAAGGCGTTAAATAAATAATTATCAGTGCATCTAGTTATTATGGTATACAGTAGTGACCAGGTGTTCCGTAAAGTCGTCAAACATTTCAAACTTATGTACCTGCACAGGTTGATAACTTTTAACTAACCAAATATTATCGAAACATATCAACACTAATCCTAGTTTCGAAGATATAGACGCCACCAATTTAGTGGTGAAAACGGGCATTGATCAGATATGTCCTTTGAAAGTTATTTTTTATTGGAATTTTTGGAATAGGAGAGGATCTTCGCTGACATTGGCCATTTTATATTTTATGTGTGCATGCAATTAAATGCAGTATGGTGCATGTTTTGCATGTTAGAAATAATATAACCTTGTCCAGCTAAATTTGAGTTAGGTATTAGTCGGAAGGTAGCGGCGAGTCTACTTTGTATTACACTTGTATACTAGTTTAATAACTACTAGCTCCATTTCTGAATGTAAGGCTTTTAAAGACTTTTCTTGATTCGTGCATAGCTAGATGTGTTTTGACACATTTTAGTGTGTAGGTTCCCTCATTTTTGTTCTGTATCTAGTTCACCTTGAGTTATATGTAGAAGGTCTTATATTGTGAAGATAGGGAGTAGTTGGTACTTGAGTTAATTTTACTGGGTCAGTTTCTTGTGTGCATATATGTGCACAACAAACGTTGAGTTTGTAACACCGTAAAATTTGTACAAGAAAAGAAAAGAAAAAAAGGGGCATGATTTGACCTTGCCAAAGATTTCCAAGAGCGTGTGTTTGCGATTTTAGTATGTGATCGATCATGTGGGGATATTCCAACAATTCGTATTAGATCGGGGTTGAGCATTTAAAATTACGCTTGCCTCGGAGAGGCAAGTGGTACTAGCGCCCAGGGCGGAGGATTGTCGTTTGTCGGAGCGATAAGGAGAAAAAAACGCCAGGTGAGCTCAAGAGTCAAGACGGTGGGACGATCGTTGGTGGCACATGTGGTGCCGAGGCACAGTACCGGAAAATCTCGTCAAGATAGTCATCTCGTCTAGCGCGGCCAACTTGTAGTGCAAAGAGCTTCATCACCATGGAACATAGGTCGGTAGCATTAGAGAGATATTTACATTACGTGATCCAGCGCAAAAATAATCATCTCAATTGGAGTTATGGTTTGAAAGTTATTTGAATTTGAAGTTTAGGTTTAAATTTGAACTCGGACAACAGAAATAGGAAAGAAAAGTGTACTGTTCACCTTGGGCCTTCTTCGGAACAGAACAGGACCAAGCCCATTTGGACGGCACACTCAGGAAATTACGCGTCCGTGCGAAGAAAGTGTAATCATCCGTTGCGCGGGCTGACACTACAACATGACGGCGGGGGCCAACATGTGAGTGATAAATATAAGCTGCTGCGGTCGGATCGAAAAGGAACGACTAAGATTAGGTGACTTATTACCAAAAAAGTATGGGATGAAGGATGGTCCACGCTAAATTTATATAGCATATCGAAAAGGAACGACTAAGATTAGATGACTTGTTACCAAAAATGTATGGCTATAGCATATCTGAATAGTCCACGCTAAATTTGTATACTTTTACTAGCTATGGTGCTATCCATGAAGTAGCATACTATATCACGCTAAAATGTCATAGTGTTAGCGCGCGATATTTTTTGTAGCTTGTCGGGTCAAAGACTCTAGTTTCCACCTTAGAAAGAAGAAGTTGCTTCTTGTTTGTCGTGGTGATGAACTGCAATATGGTGGTTCTCTGAATAAAAAATTATGTTATGTTTTTTTCCGTGGGATGTTGATATTATTAGTCTTCAAAACAATTTTTGTATATGGTTACGCATACATCATTCTGACTTTCTTCAATATATCATCTATTCTTGTTGATTTTTTTTTTTGCTATATCTTTTTTTTTTCAAAACACTATTAGCACACGTATAACATCCGGAGAAGGCCGCCGTTATTTCTCTTAGCACGGTATGTTCACTTTTTTTTTTTTAGGAACTAAAAATGACAATTGACGCAATAAGAATTTCGACATGCCGGAGAAAAACATGATAAAACACAGGACGAACGAGCACGAGTGCACGACGTTGACACGACTCACACGAGAAAACAGGACTCGCGCAGTCGCGCGACTGACAAACGGATAATGACAGACGGGGCACCATTTCCCCATGTGCATACGTAAGACGCAACGGCGTTCCCCTGTCACGCATAGGTAGAGTTCACCGGCTAGCTATGGGCCCCGTCGGCCGCCGTGGCCGGAGTTCCAGGCACGGCCAGCGCGGCGGACCCCGAGATGGAATCTGAGCATGGCCGCGACGAACGCGCCCGCCTGCTCCGGCACCAGCACGCCGACGACAGCGCGCACCGTGCGCTCACGGAGCGTGTCGCCCGCGGCCAGCAGCACGCGGAGCGACCTTCCCACGCCCGCCACGGCCTCGTCCGCCTCCCCGTTCAGAGGATGCTGGCGGCGCAGAGCCGCCAGCACCCTCGGTCCCGCCAGCGACTCCTGCACGGCTGCCACCTCCCGCTCCACCTCCCTCTCGGCCGCCGCGGTGGCCGCGCGCAGGTCCTCCAGCGCGCGGCGCTGCTGGTGAGAGCGGACACCTTCGCCGTCGACGAAGCGGAACACCAGCGCGGGCTTCCACCCCCACGCCCACAGGAAGGTGCGCTCCAGCGGGTTGAGCCAGCGCGGGTCTAGCGCGGCCACCACGTCGTTTGTCGGAGCGATAAGTGGTACTAGCGCCCAGGGCGGAGGATTGTCGTTTGTCGGAGCGATAAGGAGAAAAAAACGCCAGGTGAGCTCAAGAGTCAAGACGGTGGGACGATCGTTGGTGGCACATGTGGTGCCGAGGCACAGTACCGGAAAATCTCGTCAAGATAGTCATCTAGGGGAGTATGAATGAGGTTGTCAAGATGTGCACATGAGTTCTTGCAAGATGTGTCCAACAGTTTATGTCATTTATGGAAAGATGAGTTCTAGCGAGTTCATGTATGGAAAAATGAGTTATGTGTACATGAAAAATTGTGTTGCCGTTGGATGTGAACTGTAGTTCGAAAAGATGCGACACCCACAAAAAGATAAGATGTCAGGATCAGACATGACGTTGTGTGCAAGTACTGGTCCACTAGACATCCAATTCCGTTGACACACGCCACGATTGAGTGGCTCCGTTGTACTCGACTTGGAGATCACGTCACCGACCTAGATTAGGTCAGGCCATCTATAAATATATCTTGTAAGCCGCCGTCAAGAGATATGTCCCACATTGTAAATCCCGGCGTTTGTAACCTCACTCCGATATAGTGAAGTATTGCTGGCTGGTGCCCGTGGTTTTTCCCTCTCCTTTGTTTGGAGAGGTTTTCCACGTTAAAATCTCGTATCCCCTTTAGTTGATCTTTCCGCTATTTCATCGTTTCTTTGCTATCGTTTATAACAACGGATTGATATTTATTGGACATGAGACTTTTATCTCAGACACTTCAATATAAAAGATTGTTTAGAAAGTTCAATACACAGAAGAAACATGGGGGGAGCACTTCGAGCATGATCCCATCGACAACCGCCCCAACGGATCCAACCCCCGCTCTCCCAAACCAACCCGACGCGGACTGGTCCAGCACCGTTAGATTCAGATCCAACGCCCCACGTCTCCACCCTCTGGCAGCGACCAGCGCCGACCAAACTCCCCGTCCCCGACACAAACCCGTAAAAACACAGGACACGGCCATCGCGCCGATCTCGGCATCGTTCGCGGCGATCTCGGCACGCCGCTCGCTCGCGCGTCAATCCCCAATGGCCGTCGACACCACCACCGCCACCGCCCCGCCTTCCCATCCCGAAGGCGGCGACGGCCGCGGCGAGGCCGTGCGGCCCCTCCTCTCGGGTGCGCCCGCCGCGGAGGAGGACGAGGAGCTGGACGTCAAGTACGCGCCGTACGCGCGCCGGGACGCGTACGGGCCGATGGGCCGCGGGCCGCTCCCCTCGGCTCAGGTGGCGCGCTTGGTGCTCGCGGCCGTGGTGCTCCTTCCACTCCGTCTCATTGCCGGGGTGCTCCTGGTCGTCGCGTACTACCTCGTGTGCCGCGTGTGCACGCTCTTCGCTGACGTAGCGGAAGAGGGCCGTCCCCGCTTACATGGGTGGAGGAGGGAGGCGGTGCTGGGTGCTGGCCGTGCCTTGTCACGGGCGATGCTCTTCGTCTTCGGGTTCTACTGGATCCCCGTCTCCGATCCAAGCGTCCCCAATGCTGAGGTCAGTATGCTATGCGATCTTCCTCTTTGATCAGCATGTAATGTATCTAGGCAATGTGGCCTAGTTGTTTTGAATTTTGATGCGTATTCTCTTACGAGGTCCCACGACATTGTTTTGTTTGTTCAATGGTGGAACAATGCACTGATTTGGAACAGAGACAAAGTGGTAGTTCTGATGGCGACGTGTGTGTCACATTCTAGGAATACAGCTTCTTTGTGGTGCTATTCGCTTTGGTAACTATTAATCTGTAGTTACTGCGTTAGATGAATACTTGCCACTAATTTGGCAATGCCTGTACTGCAGCATCTCACATGGGATGGCTGTGTGCATCAATCAATGCAGAGGCCGAGTCATACCCCCTTTCCGAAAAGCTATCGGAAACTTATCGTCGACCCAAGATAAGGGGTAAATCGGCCGGTTTATCGGCATATCGGTCGATTTATCGGCTGATTTATCTTACCGGTCAGACACTGGTAAACGATAAATCGGCCGCTTTATCGGAATATCGGCCGATATCTTGAACAATGCCGAAAAGACAAGATACCTATGAAATCATAGGGCCTGTAGCAAATTGGTTTATGATTTTGGGTTCTATGTGTGTTAGGGCGAGTAAAAGCGAGGAACATGCAGTATGCTGTAATTGACATTGGAATATGTCACAAATGGTGCTTTGACAGTTGTCTTTAAGCTTATATAGTTTGCTTCAAAAAAATTGCTTGTTATAGCCTCATAGGAAGTGCGGATTTATAGCTTTGGTAAGAAATTTAATGTTCTTGCAGTTTGTTCCTGTCTAGATCCATCGGTGTCATGGGATCAAGAGTTGGATTGGTTCATATCCCCTACTTATTCTGATCTATCAATGTTTTCTAATAAAGCTTTATCAAAAAATGGGATTTGCAAACACTTTGTGTGTGAAACCTAAACTAATGGTTTGCAACACGACTTGACTATGTCTTGGTTCATGAATGCAGAATGTGGAAGCAAAAATTCTATGGTTCCTTACAATTTTCAATAACTGGTCATAGATGTCTCTTTACTTAAGAACCTCTTGGTGCTATTGTTTAATCTTGTTGGACAAATTGGTCTAAACTAAAAAGTCAATGGTTTCCTGCAATCTTTTTCATGTAGTGCCTTATACGACCACTGTATATCATCGCTTCTGTATTGTTCTAGCCCATGATTAGGGCAGGAGCTAGCAGGGGCGGCCACCCTGGGTCTCTTGTTGCCAACCAGGGTACCCCTCCATCTTAAAAGTTCGCCCCGGCAAACTTTTAAAATTCTAGCTGTCGGCTATCGGCTAGGGTTAACGGGAGCTTGTGCTGCTAGTGATAGAAATTATTCATAACTTCTCGTCTGGTTTATTCAATAGCAGGCGGTCTCCTTATATATATGGTGACACCCTAAGGACATGTACAGTGCAAGGTGCTTGAGGAGTGCTTACCAAAAATTAAGCTGTTTTAGTTTAAGCAGAGCACCCTAGCTGTGCCACTAGCTGGCCTGGTGTGAAACAAGGGATAAGCCTGGTTTTTATACTGCTGCCCCCACATAACATATGTGTATGTGATTGAACTTTTATAATTTTGTTAACTGGTTCCCATGACATGTTATTATATTGTTATTTTAAGGATGTACCTGAAGATCAGTCTGAAGAATTAGAAAGACCAGGGGCGATTGTATCTAATCACGTGTCATATGTGGATATTCTCTATCACATGTCAGCATCTTCTCCGAGTTTTGTTGCTAAGGTACTATGAACAATGCTATTCAAGTTTTTGTTTTTTGACAGGGAATGTTATTACTCAAGTTGCATTTCCATACAAAATATAAATTCATACACTTATTTTTGTATTATGAACTTACGTGTTCTTAATTCTAAAGAATTGTTCGTGCTTAATTATTCTTTGTAGAACTCCGTGTCCAAGTTGCCGTTGATTGGTCTCATAAGGTAACTTCGCTCATGTCTTGTTAAAAAACACGTAAGATAATGGCCTTATTTTCATTTATCTACAAAATTTTCTTCGTGCTCAACATTTCTATTTATGTCAAAGTTGCATATAATATATTTCAAGTATTTCTCTGTCAAATACAGCAAATGTCTCGGGTGCATTTTTGTTCAACGAGAATCCAAAGGATCAGATTCTAGAGGTGTCTCAGGTATGTATTGACATACATTATCGATTTTATTTTGTTTCTCTTACTCGTTATTTTCCAAAAAGGCACAATCCTTCTCCGTGTTAGCAAAAATATGACTAGTACTGAAATACTTATTTTTGCTACTGCTTCAAATATGACATGCATTTTTATCGGTCAGCCGATGAGCGCCTTAAACTCCTAATAAGCATGTGTTTTTATTTTGTTGCTATGCGAGGAATATTCTTTTAAACATAGGATTATTTAATTAAGAGTAGTTCAAAATATAGATGTACTATGTCCTGTAACTTTTCATTTCTACTATATGTAGGTGCTGTAACTGAAAGGGTCCAAGAGGTTTCGCAATACAAGAATTCCCCTATGTTGCTACTCTTTCCTGGTTAGTGTACAACTATTTTTTGTTTCGTTTGCTAACTTTTTAATGTGCACGGTTCTCCTTTTCTATTATGATACCTCATTATCATTTGTCACTATCTTTTATAAGATATTGTCTATCGGCTGAATCGTTAGTCATCCTTTACGATATAATCATTCTATGTCTAGTCTTATGGTACTATCTCTAAGTTAGCAAGAGCTATTGTTATCAACTCTAACTACTTGGTTTTCCCCCTGTTTCCAGTAAATTAACTGGGAAATTCTCTTCTTAATTAATATATTGGGGCAAAGCTTTTGCTCCCGTTTAAAAAAAAACTCTAACTACAACATTTTCCATTAATTCATTGTGCTGTTTCAGTTTTTTTTTAAAGGAGGATAACCCCCGGCATCTGCATCGATTGATGCATATAGCCAAATGCTGTTTCAGTTTAAACCTCAATTGTGTTATGTTTGTAATTATGGAAACTTGCTTGTCCGTTGTTTACAGTCCTGTTGTTTCTTTTCTTGTCAGAGGGTACTACTACGAATGGGGATTACCTCCTCCCGTTTAAAACAGGAGCCTTCCTTGCAAGAGCACCAGTGCAACCTGTCATTTTGAGATATCCTTACAGGAGATTTAGTCCAGCCTGGGACTCCATGGACGGGGTAAGCATTAATTACAGATTTTTTGTTCCATGTAAGATATTCACATTTATGCTTTATTATGAGATGAAATAGGACTCCTGCCACAATTATCTTTTCTCAATAGTATTGCCCATCTCTGTTGAGTAACTTGAGTTAATGTAATTTTTAACCTCCCTGTGCAACTTCTTATACCCTCTTTTTCTGTGTTCAGCATGTTAAAGTGTATATGTGAATTGTACTAGCCCTTTCCATCAGTTTGAACTGTTGGCGTAGTTGGCTAGTGCATGAAACATGACACAGCAAAGCATCATCTTCCATGTTGAGGATTGCTAGGCTGATGCTTCATTAATACAATCATTAAATTTGGATATAAAATTCCTACACATATGCCGCCAGGTGAAAAACACCGACATTTCTGAAAAGATAGCATTACTGCATAAGGTGCATGAGATAGCAACGAGTAGAGTTATTCTCATTGTCTTCAACATCCCAACAATTATTTATGGTTACTACTCTCAGAAGTATGTGGCATGTCAACTTGTAAGCTTGTGGTGTTTTTTCCATTTTTGTACCTTCTATACTAATAGCTACTATATAGCCTCTCATGTTGATTAGGTTAACTCTGAAACAAGTCTGAAAATGGCATTTTTCCTCGTCACAACCTGCAGGCACGTCATGTGTTTTTGCTACTCTGTCAGTTTGCAAATTACATGGAGGTGGTTCGCTTGCCTGTATACTATCCTTCTGAACAAGAAAAGGAGGATCCCAGAGTCTATGCCAACAATGTCAGAAAATTGCTAGCAACTGAGGTATCCTCCAGCTTTGCTAAGCTAGTCCAACATGATTATACGTGTTCTTTTAATAATTAGCTATGGTATGGGAATTACCTTCTTAGGATTCCACAATAAAACAATCCTTTTTCTGCAGGGTGATTTACTTCTTTCTAATCTTGGGCTGGCTGAAAAGAGGGTGTATCATGCGGCACTTAATGGTAATAGTCCTCGTGCTCTGCATCAGAAAGATGATTGAAAGCCCTTGCATCACTGTTTGTATACTGACAGTTGAGGTTATTGTAACAATGTATGCCAACTTTAGCTGATGGTGTGTTGCATGGTTTCTCGGTTTCAGGAGTATTTTTATTGATGAATATCTTCCTTATACCTATTTTGAGATGAATTCCCCCCTTATGCTCGTTGTATAAAAACCGTTAAACATTATAGTTCAATAACAATGTCTGGCATAACTGTCGTGCTTGTCAGTTCATGTTGTTTCACCTGTTGTTTTCCTGGTTTTGGGCCTTTCAAGAGCCACCGTTTGCTTCACATAACTGAATCATCTACTCTAAAACTGAATCATCTATTTGGTCTTCCCTGCAGGACTATTGTGTCAAAGCTAATTTGGATACACATGATGTTAGTTTTACTGTTTGTCTTTGTACATTGTTAATGAAATTTTGTCGCTGTTTTTTCCTTACTGAGGAGAGACACCATGTAAATGTTTACACCTTTGAAACAAACCTGAGTTAGGTCTTTAGGAACAGAAGAATTAGGGCACAGAGCGGTAAAGGTGGAAAATTAGCATTTGTTTATTTGATCCGGCATGTGATTCTCGTTGAAATGTACTCTTGCGGAGTTACCAGATGTTCCCTGTTTTTTCATCAAATATTAGTCTTGATCTAACTTCTGCTATAGCCAGGTTATTTCGATTTTAGTATTTTTATTCTTTTATTTACGACTAAAATAAATCTGATGCTCTGCAACGCTTTTGCTATGGAGAACATTTGGTGAGCGCATGTTTGCATTTAATATTAGATCTTTAGTTTCGAAATATATACAAGGAAAACATGAGGCTAAACACTCAAAGGATGGGAAGTGTTTCGTAATTTTCGTCCATTCTTTCACCATGACGAACTTCTCTGATCGTACTGTTTTGTTGTAAAAGTCCACTTCTCTGAATAGTAAGCCCTAAGGCCTAAGGGCATAGTGTTGTCACACCACCCCAAACAGAGACACATTTTAAGTTGATATTCTAAAGAGCGGTTGCAAAATATATTGAACTCCTCTTTTGGCGGTTGCAATATTTGTATCGTCATTGGAACGTTTGGATAATTGTGCCTACAATGGCTTACAGAAAGTTGGTCACACGGACTTTTTTCAGGAATATTTATCAAAAAATCCACTGCCTCAATGGGATACATCAAATTTAACATAGTTAAATTGTTACAACCAAATAAAATGAATAATATACTAACAATCATACATAGATCAAATAACAGAACAAGATGCATAAAGATTTTATGATAAAAGATTGCTATCACCCAAAACGCATAGAGGCGTGCCAACTTGTAGTGCAAAGAGCTTCATCACCATGGAACATAGGTCGGTAGCATTAGAGAGATATTTACATTACGTGATCCAGCGCAAAAATAATCATCTCAATTGGAGTTATGGTTTGAAAGTTATTTGAATTTGAAGTTTAGGTTTAAATTTGAACTCGGACAACAGAAATAGGAAAGAAAAGTGTACTGTTCACCTTGGGCCTTCTTCGGAACAGAACAGGACCAAGCCCATTTGGACGGCACACTCAGGAAATTACGCGTCCGTGCGAAGAAAGTGTAATCATCCGTTGCGCGGGCTGACACTACAACATGACGGCGGGGGCCAACATGTGAGTGATAAATATAAGCTGCTGCGGTCGGATCGAAAAGGAACGACTAAGATTAGGTGACTTATTACCAAAAAAGTATGGGATGAAGGATGGTCCACGCTAAATTTATATAGCATATCGAAAAGGAACGACTAAGATTAGATGACTTGTTACCAAAAATGTATGGCTATAGCATATCTGAATAGTCCACGCTAAATTTGTATACTTTTACTAGCTATGGTGCTATCCATGAAGTAGCATACTATATCACGCTAAAATGTCATAGTGTTAGCGCGCGATATTTTTTGTAGCTTGTCGGGTCAAAGACTCTAGTTTCCACCTTAGAAAGAAGAAGTTGCTTCTTGTTTGTCGTGGTGATGAACTGCAATATGGTGGTTCTCTGAATAAAAAATTATGTTATGTTTTTTTCCGTGGGATGTTGATATTATTAGTCTTCAAAACAATTTTTGTATATGGTTACGCATACATCATTCTGACTTTCTTCAATATATCATCTATTCTTGTTGATTTTTTTTTTTGCTATATCTTTTTTTTTTCAAAACACTATTAGCACACGTATAACATCCGGAGAAGGCCGCCGTTATTTCTCTTAGCACGGTATGTTCACTTATTTTTTTTTAGGAACTAAAAATGACAATTGACGCAATAAGAATTTCGACATGCCGGAGAAAAACATGATAAAACACAGGACGAACGAGCACGAGTGCACGACGTTGACACGACTCACACGAGAAAACAGGACTCGCGCAGTCGCGCGACTGACAAACGGATAATGACAGACGGGGCACCATTTCCCCATGTGCATACGTAAGACGCAACGGCGTTCCCCTGTCACGCATAGGTAGAGTTCACCGGCTAGCTATGGGCCCCGTCGGCCGCCGTGGCCGGAGTTCCAGGCACGGCCAGCGCGGCGGACCCCGAGATGGAATCTGAGCATGGCCGCGACGAACGCGCCCGCCTGCTCCGGCACCAGCACGCCGACGACAGCGCGCACCGTGCGCTCACGGAGCGTGTCGCCCGCGGCCAGCAGCACGCGGAGCGACCTTCCCACGCCCGCCACGGCCTCGTCCGCCTCCCCGTTCAGAGGATGCTGGCGGCGCAGAGCCGCCAGCACCCTCGGTCCCGCCAGCGACTCCTGCACGGCTGCCACCTCCCGCTCCACCTCCCTCTCGGCCGCCGCGGTGGCCGCGCGCAGGTCCTCCAGCGCGCGGCGCTGCTGGTGAGAGCGGACACCTTCGCCGTCGACGAAGCGGAACACCAGCGCGGGCTTCCACCCCCACGCCCACAGGAAGGTGCGCTCCAGCGGGTTGAGCCAGCGCGGGTCTAGCGCGGCCACCACGTCGCGGTCCGCGAGGCCGGACTTGTGCTCGTAGTAGGTGCCGACGTGGTCCATGGCGGCGTCCACGAGCGGCACCAACGCGTCGCGCTGGCGCGTCGAGAGCGCGGCCGTGAGTTCGGCAACGAGCTCCTCCTCGCGGCGCACCCAGGCGTCGTAGAAAGCCGCCATGTCCTCACCGGCGTGCGCCATGTATGTATGATGTTTCAGCCAACTGTGGGGTCCTTGGGGCGTGGCTGCAGGCTGCAGCTGCGGCGGCATCTTGCTGGGCACCGGGAGGCCGGCATAAATTGGGCGGGGTTTCTTGGCCTGTAAGGATTGATAGGTGGTGGCCTCATTTGCTTAGGCGCGGGGGCAATCGTGCGGCAGGGGAAGACGGATACGGAGCTAAGGCGGTCGCGAGGAAGGAGACGACGTTGTGGTGTCGCCAGTTTGAGGATCCTATCAGACAGTCCATATGCTTTGTGGCCTTGTGCACTGTCATGTCCTAACTAATGGATTGTTTACTCTTTTTCAGATCCTCTCGTGCAGCGGTTGAATAAACCAACCGCTTTGACCTTTCCTGTTCGGGACGACCCACTGTCTCTGGTTGTCAGCTTGCGTTGCCGTTGCTTACGAGAGTAGATCACCTGGTCGACCGTTGGCAGTGCTTGGTACTATGCAGGCTTCTCTTCAAATGGCCCAAAGGTCAAATGGCATTCTGGTTAGTAGATTGCCTCACAGATCAAAGGGTACTGGCCGAAAGTTGTGAAGCAATCGACGTCATATTGTTCTTACGGCCTTTTTGATTTTGGGGAGGAAAACATGTCAAGTACTCTCTCCGATGGTTAACAAAGATTTGTCTAAATACGGATATATCTACACATTATAAATTACGTTTGTATCAATTATTTTCAATGGGAGGGACTACATTATAGTCTTATAGGATTCTCGTTTAAAAAAATAAAATCTTATAGGATTTCATGTGTGTCCAAGTTTGTGTGATTTCATCACAGGAGAAGCAAAATATTTTTAATTTAAGTGGATGTTAGATTTCCTATAAATATATTAGGCAACCCTACAAATCAAATAAGTACCATAGAAAAAAATTAAGGAATTAAATCCTCCAGATTTTTTATGAAAATCTTTTAAATCAAAGAGGCCCTCCTCTGCAAAAACTTGAACCACTAATGACTCTTTGGAAAAAATTCAATCAGATCTGGCTCCTTCCAAGAAACGACATTCAAAATGACTTATTTGACTAAGCAGACGCGCCATTCGGTTTGGTTTATTTAAAACTGCGAAATGTAAAACCGACTAAGTCATTTGAAATAGCGCATCTAATAGATTTTGTTGTTTTCAGACCTTTGAGATTCTCGTCGGACCTTTCTGAGATTACAGATACGCCATTTCAAATGTCTTAGTTCAAATAATTTAGTCAATTTTGCATTTTGCAGCTACAATTTAGGCATAAACTAATCGTGAATAGCGTTTTTGGAGGGGCATATCTAGTTAAAAGTTTTCTAAATGGCTATTAGTGACTGATATTTCGGCAAAATACCATTTAGCACAAATTATACGGGAGCGTGTTGCAGAGTTTTTTTTTAGGGACGTGTTGGACAGTTGCAGTTTTTTTTTTTTAGGGATCGTATTGCAGAGCTGTGCCTGTGGTTGCCTGGTTGGTTTCTCTAGCTTCCCTCCTCCGCCACGGAGCGTGGCAGCACGGCACCAGCTGATTTGGGCGGTTCCGCCTTTTTAGCTGGCGAGGTGGTTCTCTCGGTGGCAGCTACGGAACACGAGTTGACGAGATCTAGGCTGATACTATGCGAAACACATTTCCAGCTGGACTCTCCCGTCTCCTGATATCGAGATATGGAAGCGAAGGAGTAGAGCGGTCATATTTCTCTTCTCAAAAACTTTGACATCACTTATTTGCACGACTTCACATAAGGCGGGAAACTCCCCTTGCAGAAAAAAGAAAGAAAAACCCCGTAAAACTCCAGCCTCATGCCTCTCTGAATCTGAATCGAGGAAATGACGCAAAACTAACACATTTGGGACAGTTGGGTCAGAGAACCACTATCTTGGTCGAAAATGACGGAAACCGTCGCGTATTAGACACATTACACGGATCTTATATGATTTAAACGCGCTACGTGACTTCGTGGTCGGTGGACCCTCACTAGTAGAAAACGGCCCATCCGTCCCGGTTCCAGAGGGTCTTTCGTCCCGGTTTTCCAACCGGGACTAAAGGGTCGGGACAAAAGGAAGGGGGGGGGGGGGGGGGGGGGGGGGGGCTTTCGTCCCGGTTGTCCACGAACCGCGACGGATGGGCATCCACGTGGCAAAGGAGGGGCGCGCATGGCGGGGACGCTTTAGTCCCGGTTGGTGTTACCAACTGGGACTAAAGATTTAGGGTTTTTGTTTTCTATTTATTTATTTTTTAGGGGTTTCGATTTGGTATTTTCCATTTAATTCTTTTTGTATGGAGATCACGTTATGCAAAAAACAAGTCGTATACATAAAGTTTTACTACATCGAGATCACGTTTGATGCATATATACATACACACATATAAGTTGCTTTAATGCGATTCTCATGTCGAGATCACGTCAATTACATTGGAGGCAAAAAATAATTACTAGGGTGATAAAATTCTCCGGTTTTCTTCAGGACCGCCGAGTTCAAAAATCCCGCCAATTCCTCTTGAATTGCTTTTAGGCGCTTCGTTGGTATGAGCTGGTCCCGCATTCGATCCATCTAGATCAATATGAATATGTGAGTTGTTCATATATATATATATATATATATATAGAGTGGGACTATTCTACACAACCCCTATAGTGTTTCTAGAATAACTATTCTAGTAAACTTTCCAATAAACCGAACAACCCCGTACTAAAAACCATCTTATCGCGGCCGCCACACACTGCAGTCCCGCACACCGCAACACCCGCCCTCGTCACGGCCGGCGCGCCGCCGCTGTCCCTGCCGGCGAGCCGCCCTACCAAGCGCGCCGCCGCGGCCACGCCGGTCGCCGACTCCTGGGGCTTCACGCGCTTCGTCAACGTCAGGGACGAGCACGGCGCCACGCCCCTGCACCTCGCCGCCAGACAGGGCCGCCCCGAGTGCGTGCACCTGCTGCTCGAGAACGGCGCCATCGTCTCCGCGCCCACGGGGTCCTACGGCTTCCCCGGGAGCACGCCGCTGCACCTGGCGGCGCGCGGCGGGCACATGGGGTGCGTCCGCGAGCTACTTGCCTGGGGCGCGGACCGCGTGCAGCGGGACTCGGCGGGGCGGATCGCGTACGTGGTGGCGCTGAAGCGGCGCCACGGGGCGTGCGCGGCGCTGCTGAACCCGTCGGCGGCGGAGCCCATGGTGTGGCCGTCCCCGCTCAAGTTCATCGGCGAGCTGGAGGCGGACGCCAGGGCGCTGCTCGAGGCCGCGCTCGCCGAGGCCAACATGGAGCGCGAGAAGAAGATCCTCCTCAATATCAAGGGAAGCAGCAAGTACTCGCTGCCGTCGCCGTCCTCATCCCACTCCGATGACGGCGCCGTCGACGAGGAAGAAGACGGCGAGGAGGAGGAGCTGTGCAGCATCTGCTTCGAGCAGGCGTGCACCATCGAGGTGCAGGACTGCGGGCACCAGATGTGCGCCGGCTGCACGCTGGCGCTCTGCTGCCACAACAAGCCCAACCCGACGACGCTCACCCTGCTGCCGCCGGCGTGCCCCTTCTGCCGCAGCAGCATCTCCCGGCTCGTCGTCGCCGAGGCCAAGGCCAAGGGGCCGGCGATGGCGGCTTCGGCGGCCCTGGTCGACGAGAACGACGAGAAGCGCTTGAGCCGGAGGCGGTCGAGGAGGTCCCGCGAGGGAAGCAGCAGCTTCAAGGGGCTTTCGTCCGCCATGGGGTCCCTGTCCAGCAAGATCGGGCGTGGCTCCGGCAGGCTGGCCGGCGACAGACCGGCTCCGCACCACTTCCCTGATTCCTGAGCTTCCGGCCGCCAGCCTCGTTTCTCCGTGTCCGCGTGCAGGCAGATGAACCACACAACCCATCGCTACCCAATCCATCCACCAACCCCCACTACTTACTCCAACCACACACGTGCTGGCATGTGGCACTTTCACTAGCATTAGAGCTAATTGATACGGGAAATGGCTGGCTATTCGCACTTGCGGTTCACTTTCTTAGTCGTGGAAGTTAACACCTGATATTCAAACAGAAGTTAACACTGTGTTTTCGTGACGAATTTGAAGTTCACATCGTATTTAACGGTAGTTCACTTATTTTTTTAAATAACGAAAAACAGAGATTCACGGTATCAAATCGCGGAAGTTCACCTCATATTAAAACGGAAGTTAACACTGCAAAATTTCATTTCATATTGTATGGCGATATGAAAAGTTCACCTCGTATTTAATTGGAAGTTCACACGGCAGGCATTTCACTTTTTAGAAAAAATATAAAAAAATTACGAGCAGTATTACCGGGAGTTCACTTAGGCATAAAACAGAGGTTCACTACGCATATTCCAGGGAGTTCATATACTCTGTTTTTCAAAGACGGGATTCTTACGCGTTAAAATTATCATTATGATTTCCGTTTGTCCAAATTAACCACTGCCGCATTCAATTGTCGAGTGTATGAGTGTAATTTCACTCTCCCACGCTGACTCGCCCAGTCCGAGCACCACAATCGAGTCAATTTTGAATCGTTCCCATGTTATCTAGTTTCACTGTTTTTCGTATTTTTAAAATTAACCAAAAACCATAAAGAATTTGGAAACAATTTCTATACGAAAAAGTTGCGTATAGTCAATATCTTTCCAACGCAATATCATTTGTTACGTTTCGATAAGGTTTGAAAGTAATTTAAAAATACTCTCCGCTGGACATAAACATTCAGAAAACAGAATTGTTAATTTTTCAAACTGCTCTTATTCCGTGATGAATTACGAAAATTGACCTGAGATAGTCAAGATGCGGTTTTTCCATATCTTTCCAACGGCGTATCATTTGCTTCAATCGGACAAACGGTTTGAAAATGGCGTCCAAAACAGTACGAAAACGAAGAAAAAACGCGAAAATCAGTGTTTCGTATATTCAAAATTACTTTACAACCGTAACTAATTTCAAAATCTTGTAAAAGTGAAAAAGGTGCGCATTTTTCATATCTTTCCAACGGCGTATCATTTGCTTCAATCCGACAAACGGTTTGAAAATGGCGTCCAAAACAGTACGAAAACGAGGAAAATACGTGAAAAACAGTGTTTCGTATATTTAAATTTGTTTTAAAACCGTAACTAATTTCAAAATATTATAGAAGTGAAAAAGGTGCGCATTTTCCATACCTTTCCAACGGCGTATCACTTGCTTCAATCCGACAAACGGTTTGAAAACCGCGATAAAAAAACTCACCGAATCTAAGTATTCCGTCCGGAAGTTCAGATATTATTGAAACAGAAGTTCCGAAAGTTGACCAGAATACTTATTCTACAAGGGAGTTTAGAATAGCAGGGGTATATATATATATATATATATATATATATATATATATATATATATATATATATATATATATATATATATATATTCCAGCTATTCAAGAACCAGTTTCTGAATAACTATTCAGAGCACCTTTTCTGAACTTCCGTTCGTATACTATGTTAACTTCCGGACGGAACTCCCAGATTTTCTGTTTTGCGGACAGTATTTTCAACGCAATTTTCCAACCGTTTATCGGAATGACGCAAGCGATATACCGTTGGAAAGATACTGAAATTGCGCACCTTATTCGTCTTGACAGGTTTTTCAAATTCTTTACAATTTTAAAACAATTTTAGAAATACTACACACAATTTTCGGGAATTTCTCCGTTTTTTTGTACTGTTTTTTGGCCGCCATTTTCAAACCGCTCGTCGGATTGATGCAAATGATACGCCCTTGGAAAGCTATGGAAAATGCGAATCTTTTTCGTCATTACGGGTTTTCCAAATTCCTTACGGTTGTAAAACAATTTTAGAAATACCGAGTGCAGTTTTCGAGAATTTCTCCGTTTTTATACTGTTTTTCGGCCGCCATTTTCAAACCGTTTATCTGATTAATGCAAACGATACGCCGTTGGAAAGCTATGGAAAATGCGAGTCTTCGATATCTCTTGACATTTTTCCAAATTCTGTACGGTTTAAGAACAGATTTAAAAATACAAAATTCTGTTTTTTAGATTTTTAGATCCAGCGGACACTGTTTTGTCAATTAATTTCAAACCGCTTATCCAAATGTAACAAATGATACGGCGTTGGAAAGATATTGACTAGACGCAACTTTTTCATATAGAAATGTTTTTGAAATTTCTTACAGTTTTTGATTAATTTCGAAAATACGAAAAATGGAGTAACAAGATGACATTGGAAAAGATTTAAAAATTGGCATGTTTATAAAGTTTGGAATGGACGAATCAATATGGGAGAGTCAAATTAGACTCATATCATTGCCAATTGCACGTAGCGGTGATCGATTTGGACAAACAGAAATCATATCAATGATTTCTATGCGTAGGATTTCCGCCCAGAAAAACAGAGCATTCGAACTTCCTATTACACGATTGTAAACTTCCGGGTGTGCGATAGTGAACTTCCGATCGCGAAATTTTTATTCCGTATCCTGCACTATTTGTTTTGTAGTTTTTAAACCGTTTGTCCAAACGATGCAAATGATATACCGTTGGAAAGGTATGAAAATTGCGCATCCTACTATGTGGACCATTTTTTAAAATTATATGTGGTTTAAGAGCAGTTTCAAATATACAAACTGCTGTATTTTTTAGATTTTTTCCTGTTTTCATGTTGTTATTCGGACTAGATTTCGAGATTGTATACTTTGAACTTCGCAATTTTATAAGAGTAAACTTCTATAAATTGTGAACTTCACGAGAAAAAATTTCTAACCTTTTTTCCAATCTCTGGATTTGAATTTTTTTCACCGACATAAAGGTAAACTTGCAGCGTATTCGAGCTGAACTTCCGACACGTTTAAAGTTAACTTCCGATTTTGTTCAAATCGAACTCCCAACAAAGATGTAACGTACAAGGCATTTTTCATATGAACTGCCGACATATCCGAGGTGAACTTTTGTTCGGTACAAAGTGATTTTTTTTAAAGCTGAACTTCCGAGAAAAAGGTAATTATCCGACATGGCAGAGGAGAACTTCCGACATATTTTAAAGTAGACTCCTCCACTATGCAAAGCAAATTTTCGTCTGGTTCAGGGAACTCCCCATAGAAAGGTAAACTTCCGACGCGATTGAGGTGAACTTCCGATACCGTTTAAGTAAACTCCGAACACGGTCAAAGTAAACTTCCCAAAAGTAATAAAACCAAAACATGAACACAGACAATAGCTAATGTGAAATTTTATTTCGCCGGGCGAACATATTCAATACCTAATCTGAAAATGAACTTCGTGAAACAAAAAGATGAACTGCCACTGGAAAATTCATTTATGACCAAAGGTGAACTGTTACACACAAACTGAATTTTCTCCAAGACATCAAAGTGCACAAAAACATCTGAACTTCGCACATACAGGAGGTCGAGGCGCATCAAAGTGAACTCACCCGCAAAATAGCAGTTATACACGACGGCACTCGTGCAGTCCATGCTCCCGTGCGTGGAGGCCAGAACGAGGAGGCGCTCCTGCCATGTGCTACCTGAACAGGAGAAGGGGTGAAGCAGCAGGCATGTCGTTAGTGCGCCTGCTCGCCGGGAAGTCCAGGGGCGGGGCTCATCCTGGCGAACTAAACTGAGATCCGTGAATTCAGAAATCAATTAAACTGAGCTATCCATGAATTCAGAAATCAAACGTACGTGGACTACTGCACTAAACTGAGCTATCCATGAATTCAGAAATCAATCAAAGCAAAAGGAGAATAGCTGCTGGACATGTAATCGTGTCTTGTAATTAACATGACCGTGCTGTTGCTAGCTGTGCACTCCGCCGCTGGCCAAAGCTGCTGCTTGCTCGACCGGACAAACTCCGACCTCTGCCACAACCAACCTCCAGCAGGCCAACGCAGGAAACTGGGAGCACGGAGCGGCGTCGGATCGTTACGCGTCTGGAGGCAACCTAAGTCGTACCCAAATTCCAGCAGTTAGCTGACTATAGGAACAACATCAGCGAAAGGCGACTTAGCAAGCACACACCTCGCAGTTCACAGTCGACGCAAACAGCTGTTCAGAATGGGCTGTGCTGGAGTCAAGGTCGGCGACGCACGGAAGTCTACGCCGGCGCTCCCGGTAGTCCAGACCGGTGCTCGCAGTGGTTCACGCCGACCTCGAGGGAATCCATGCTGGTGCTCGTGGCAGTCAGCACCGGCGAGCACGCCGTGGAGACGAGCAAGCAGGATGGGGTATGGTGGGGCGCGTCGGCGAGCCGGGCGGCAGGTCGCCGGGGCCCCGCACGGTCGGAAGTCGCCGGTGGCCCGCACGCCCGCACAACCAGGCACTCGACCGGAGCAGGGCGCGATGTAGGCCGCCGTGGATGCGCGGGTGCGGGTCCTCGGCCAGGGCGACGGCGGCCTCGCGTGGAGCCGCGGCGGCGCACGGGAGGCTCTGTCGGCGGCGAGCAAAGAGACCCCGAGGCGGGGCGGCGCGGAGGAGGGTCGGCCGCCGGCGTGGAGGAAGATGGAGGTTGGCTGGCGTAGGGGACGTGGGTTGGAATTGATTTGGATCGGGTAGGTGGGAGTGGGCAGTTTTTTTTTCTGGGGAATGCGGGCAGGACGGGTCGGTGCTGGAAGAAGATCTTTCTAGTGGGTTAGTTCGGGGATAATACCACGTTGGTTGAAAAGGTGCTCTAAATAACTATTTAGAGCACTCTTAAGGGGGGTTTCTGAATAGTCCCACCCTATATATATATATATATATATATATATATATATATGAAATCATCATAAAATAATTTATGAATGAAACTCAACACAATATGGTAATAAAAAATTGCGAATAGTGTATACATACTTCAGCTGTTCTGACATCTCTATTCCGCTCACTGACAAAAGAGCGCATGTACTCGAAAACGTAGTATGCACATAAATTAATCCCTTGTGGTTGCCTCAGACACCACTTTACAAAAAATAGAATTTAATCAAATAATAATCAAGCATGATAATGGTATTGAAACTAGAATTAAAGAGTTGCGCGGACCTATATTTATAGTACTACTTACCTTGGTGGTATAAAAATACAGCTCCGGTTTCCAACCCCTGGAACCTTCACGATGAACCGTTTCCAAACCCTGCCCGGCAAAAGAAAATGATTAAAAGAGTTATTAATTACTTGATATCAGAAAATGAATGAAAGAGGTCGATATAGAGCGATAATGATTGAAATTACCTCTGGAACATTTCTTGCAAGCTGAGGTACTCGTCCATATCTTTCCTTAACGAGTCCATGACTTGAACGACTCCTTGGTCAACTCTAATGATTAGCAGAATCCAGTGGAATCTGCGCACGTTTATATGTCCATGACTCATCGATTACACTAAACATCGAGTAAGCAAAATAGAATGTGTAGAAGGTACAGTAACACTCACTTGAAGGCGTAAGGAAAAAGTATTTCTGCGCAGGTATTTTGTTTCACTAAAAACCGGATCAAGTTTTTCTCTGTGTCTGTGGGATGGTTATTTACGGTCACTTCATGAATATAATATGGGTCAATGAACCCAGTGTCATAGATGCGGCGTTCTCTGCATTCGACAATCTTCATTCTGCATAATAGCGTACAAAAGAATATAGTGAGATAATTACAGGCAATGAACAAGATGAACGAGCTGAGCTAGAGACTTAATTAAATTGCAGAAATAAATCACTTACAAACAATAGCAACTGACGAGGGCTTTGTCGAGGGCGTCTTGATTGAATAACTGAAAAATTTCAGAAAACGGAACATACATCGCGTCATCCGTGAAGTAATGCTCTTTCTTATATGACACCCAGAAGACATCATGCCCGGCCTTTGCGGATTTCTCGTACCACTGATGCAATCAACGCAATTGTGTTGTCAGAGAATCGACCTGCTCAGGTCTGACCAGGGACCTCCCATAGACATATGTCCATGCATACTGATACTCTATGGGGTCGCCTATGGTGCCAGTGTCGTGGTGTACTTCCTTATCGGGCATCACCTTGAGGGGGGGATCGACTGATTTGCCTGTTCTCCGAGCTGGGCCACTTTTTTCCCGGATTTTACCGTCTGCATCTGCTCCCTCTTTAGGCGACATTCCACCTCCTTCTCCTGCTTCTCTTGACTAATTATCTTCTGAATAATACGATCATAGTCATCTGGCAATTTAGGCGGCTGTGGCGGTCCACACGATAGATTTTTCAAAAATCTATCAACTTTTTCAGCTGGTATTATCTCTTTAGGCGGGGGCTGTTTCAGTCCTAGTTGTCTTTTCACATCTGCTTGCACCGCCTCGTCGAGTTCCTCTCGAGTCAAGTCGTAACTTCTCTTTGGAAGAGGCTTTAGCAACTCGCGTTCCTCTCGAGTTAACTTATCTGCACTTCTGCTCGTTGATGGGAAGTTTAGCTTCCGCTTTAACGAGAAGGACTTAGCAGTGGGTGCAATCGACGGACGGGACGTCGCGGGCGATGGACTCGCGCTGGGCTCCCAACCGGCGTCGAGGGATGGATCTTGAGGTGGGGGGATAGATCTTGAGGTGGGGGGATGGATCTTGAGCTGGGGGACTGCTACTTGGAGGAATCGCTGGCCTTGGCGCCAAGTTTGAAAGACGATGTGTTCCTTCTTCCAGAGAACGATGGCCTTGCCGGCTTCTCCCAGTGTCTTCTCGCCGTCACCTCCAGGAATGTCAAGTTCCATATTAGCATATAACGGCACAACTTCATCCACCCCGACATGAGCATAGCCAGCTGGAATCCCGCCGAGATGGTAGCTTGCTCCAGATTGATTTGGTAAAGCATAGCCGACCGCCACCGTGAAGGACATGTTCTTCATTGCCATATGTAGCTCACAGTCTGTCTTCTTCGTGAAATCATCCACGGGGTAGTGACCGCCGGCGGTTCGAGTTCAGAATGTTCTAGCTGCGTGGAACCCACGCTGCTTTTCCGCTGATCAGATGGGGCGGCTTCGACTTCAGGACCTACTAGCTGCTGCTGAGATGCCCTTTGCTGACTAATTGCGTCTAGTTGGTCCTGCTGCTGCTGCACCTTGCGTTCCAATGCCGATAACCGGTCTGAATCCTGCTTCTTCTTTCTCTGATGGCTTCTATAAGTATCAGCGTCTTCCGGAAAACCTTGCTTCCACGAAACTCCAGGTCCATAGGCTCGTACTCGTCCAACTTTTTCAGGATCCCGAGTTTGAGTGACAGCTCGTCTTTCTCTCTGTCGACCACGTACACTCCTCTTCGAACTTTATCTATTGCGGTCACAAGTTCTTTGGTTATATACTCAATTTTTTCCTTCCATCTTCCCTGAGCAACAATCAGCCCTGTCACTGGGTCCAACCCTGCCCCATGCGCGAACAACCAAAACTTGGACCTCTCGGGCCAGTCCGCTGTCTGTGGAATGATCCCGTTATCAAGCAGTTTTGCTTCAAAGGCTTCCCACTTAGGCACGGCAACCTTGTAGCCACCTGCCCCCAAAGTGTGGTGATATTCCTTCTTCCCAGCATTTAACTTATTTGTTTTCGATCGGGCCACAGCGCCTCCATTTTTTTAAATATGTCCGATTTTCTTTGCTTCACAAATGTGGGCCACTGCTGTTGTATCTTCACTAGTGGTCCAGTGAATTCTGGATCTTGTTCCTCCCCTCTACATAAGCTTTCCATAAGTTTTTCTTCCAGGTCCGGAATTGTTCGGCCATCTTCATAAGAGTCCACTGCTTGACTTTCCTTCAACTGCGGGAGACCTGGCGGTAGGTTGACCTTTGTCAAGAGCGTGTCCCAACACAAATCTTTTATTCCAACATAAGTAGTTGGCTTGTTGTCGTCCTTCGGCTTATGCCATTCTTCAAGGGTGATCGGGACCAAGTCCCTAACAACAACTCCGCATTGATTTATATTTGCGGCGGCACTGTAAGGGTTCCATCGGTTCGCCACTATCACTAACTCTGTCGATCACTATCCTTTGACCCTCCTTCAACGGCTTCGTCGGGCCTCGTTCGACACTTTGCTTGACCCTTTTCGACCCTTTAGCTGCGGATGATTTGCTCGATCCGGAGGGCTAAAAGAAAAAATGATTCGTTAATAACTGCAATACAACTCAAATAATACATCTAGTGTGATCGATCAACAGAGCTTAATATACCTCGCCGGAGTTTGTTAAGGGCACTTCCTCCTCTCTACAAATTTCTTCTTGCTCAACTCCCTCACCGGAGTCGTTCAGAAATTGGGAGCCGTAATCTCTCCAGTTATCCCATCTTCTTCACCGACAGGCGCGGCTGCACGTCCTGCTATAATCTGAAAGCATTCGCATTTCACGCTCCTCGTCTCTGGCGGCGACGTCCGGACAAGTTGGATCCATTGCTCTTCACGCTCCTCGTCTCTGCCGAAGGCGTCCGGACAATTTGGATCCATATA
>CAMZMU010000103.1:4035279-4243692 GCA_947311845.1 Poa pratensis
CCTTTGCCAAACGAGTGGCACTTATCCTTAAGTTAGAAGCGTCTTGCCTTATGCGGCCAAAGTACTGGGTGTGGCGTCAATCGAGTCTGAATGTCTATCATGTCCTTTCTCGACCCTGAACACACATGTTCCTAGGAAATCCTGAGCCGCGCGAGCGTCTACTTAATGGAAATATCATAAAAGAACCCGCTTATAGGTCACAAAAGTATTGTTTATAGTACACAAATGTTTTACAAACTAACGGGCACGTCCCACATTACTATTTATTTCTGCCTCCGAGTTGCAGGAATAGAAGGCTGCGCGGTTTGTCTTGGGGCTGAAGCGGCAGGTGTCCTTATAACCAGGGCACCACTAGACAAAGTAGAAGGACCACCAGGTCCCGACGATGGATTAGTAGCCCGGGATGAATCAGCCCCGGTGGATTTTCCTTCGCAACTTTGCTGCCATCAGGATTGAATCTCCCAAGATAAGAGCCCAAGTCTAAGTTCTTAACAAACAGTGTGGCGTACCCACGCATCCCCTTCCAGATGTCGAAATATTCACTCATTGGAAGATCAGTATCATCCGCGCGCTTCGCCCGGTCATGACGAGCAACCTTGCCAATTTCTATTTCTAGATAATATGCCCGGAGTAATGTCAAAACATGAGCAGCTTCGGCGCGAGCAAAGGACCCCTTTCAATCAGAGACATAATGGGGAGCCTTGAACAGTCTGTTCAGCCAATGCTCACACAACACAGGAGCATCAGTCGTAGGGGATATTTTTGTCATAACTTCCTTGGTAACCTTCAGGAGGCGCTGGCTAAAATCCGAAAGATATTCCAGCTGGTCCTTCAGATTTGAGCGGCATACTGGTGCACCAGGCCCTGCGTCAAAAAAGCAAGATAAGATACAAATCAACAACTCATGGTGGTCACCCAAATATGCATGATCAAGAGACAAAGGACCAAGGATGAACCGACAAGTTGCAGGATGGCTGATTTAACAACAGATCCAAAACCCTCAAAAGCCTTGAGCAGCGAGTTATATTTTTTTGTCTCGCACGGCGAGTTCCCTCGCATGGTCTCCTTTCAGTCGATCAAGCAATTCAGATTTAAGACTCAGCCCCTCTCGCAAGGATTTTATGACCTCGTCCTTCTCCATGAACCGCTGCCTGTAATCTGCTTCGAGCTCTTTAAATTGCTCTTCACAGGAGTCAAGATGACCTTTGAGTACCTTTATTTCTTGTGCCTAGTTTCTAATGATCTCGTTGTGTTGCTCCAAGGCAGATCGCATTACTTCAGGCTGACCTAAGGACGTGCCCTTGCCTTTCATTGAGCCAGAGGCATCAAGCGAGAAAGTTCAAGCTGCAAACAAACAGAGAAAAAGCATAAGCAATTCCTACACACTTGGGGGCTCAAAACTTGGAGAAGAAAAAGAATCAACACCCCGTTAACAGACACAAGGTCTTGATCCTTGGGGGCTACGGTATGCGTACCTGGCAACTTGAAGACAATTGCTCAACCAGGTCGCGCAGTAAAGCGGTGTGCCTATCTCCAGCTGCAACTATGGCATCCGCAATTGATTTGGAACTATTAGCACCTGGGTGATCAGCCGCTTCAGAAACTGGAGCTCTAACTTCAATTGGCACCCTTACAACATCAGGAGTCGCAGATAGCGCCGCGACTGGAACCTTGGCAGGAGCCGCATCAGCAATACCCTCCTCCAAAGAGGCTTCAGAAGAGTCGCGCCACCACTGGTCCCCATGTTTTCGTCAGCAACGTCATCCTCGCTAATGGTTGGTTGAGAGAGAGCAGCGAAAGAGGCGGACTTTGTATCCCCTTCAATCGTGGCCCTGCAAGATATTGACAGATTATAAGCTAAAGTAGCAGTGTCACAGCCATAAAAGAAAGGCAAACCATACCCAGAGGCAATACAGATGCTCTTCATCAGGCAACCAGAGGAAGGAGAAGATAAATCTTGCAGATCTGAGCCTACAGAACAGGAAAAACAGTGGTGATTAACGATTCTTCACGAAGACACATGAGTACAAAGAAAAGAGAATGTCGCAAGCAAATACCCGAACTTATCGAGAAGCAATTCTTCGCAACACGCTCGGAGGAAAGGACAGCACTATCAGGCTCAGCAAGCTTCAAGGATTTGGCAGCTTTTATGTCTACAAGTAGCGCCAAGGCCTTGCGACGTTTCTCAGGTTGCGAGAGGTCTTCCGAGCTCTCGGACAAAAACGCTTGGAGGACCTGCGAGGTACTTCAGGAAGTTTCAGGAAAGATGTGCTCGGAGCTGTGGAAAGAAGAGCATCGGCCATTTGTTGCTCCTCTTTAGATGCGCTACCCCCAGGTTCAGAAGCAGTGCCGTGCATAATTGTTTCCTCGCCAGGAGCAGCGACTTGTTCTGATGATTCGGCAGCAGCTTCTTGGCTTGAGTCGGCCTCCTCTGACGGGAGAGTCCAGAAATGGGGATCGATCTGAAAGAGAGCTAAGGTCAGAAATAATCAACTTTGAAGGAAGAATATTAGAAGGAGAAAGTTACAAGAAGAATTACCACAAAAGGCTTGTGCTCAGCCCAGAAAGGAGCAAGACCAACGTTATCATACGAGTTAATATCCTCGTCAGTCACTCGGCGAATGAAGTTTATCCATTCCCCTTGTCCCAATCTTCAGGGCAAGTACGATCAACATCATCCGCATGACAGGTGAAATCCACCATAAGTCGCAGACGGCGGCTCACGGGCTGAATTCGCCATTTGGTCCAGCAAGATAAGAGATCCAATCCAGTAAGGCCATGGAGCGTCAGTGCCCTCACCCTGTCCAAGAGGATCTCGATGGATGATAACGAAGAAGGATCGGGCTTGGAAGACAAAGCAGGGGTAGCCTCGAAGGGAAGTGGCGACTAGGGGAAGGCGAATTTCGCCCTCGGGAGAAGTGTATTTGCAGTAAAAGAATGTAATCTGCCAACCCTTAATTTTATTAGCAAGGGCTAGCTTTGGGAAAATGCTTCCCTTACGACGTTGGAAAGATTTGGCGCCACATTGGAGGAAAGGAGCATCTGTCGCTTCTCTTTGACTATTACAGCCAAAGAGGGCAAGCCAGAAATCTATTGAAGGAGGGGCACCCAAATAATCTTCGCAAAGAACGTGGAAGTTACTCACTTGCAACATTGAATTGGGACCGATGCCATGAAGGCGAAGACCCAGCCGCTGCATCAGGGAGCGGAAGAAGAGAGAGCCTGGGGGTTTGAACCCACGCTCGACGTGTTCCACAAAAATTACTACCTCTCCCGGCTGCGGATCAGGGATTACCTCCTCGCCGGGAGCACGCCATTCGCATTGATCTTTCGGTGGAAGAAGGCCGCGGGTGGTCAAAGATTCCAGAAACACCTCGTCGATCCATGAGTCTTCCCAATTGCAACTGCGGCGAGGCATTTTTTCCAATCGATGAAGATTTCTGCCAGAAGATTGCGAGCGCAAGAAACGGAAGCAAAGCCGGCGGAGAAGAGTAGCAGAGGCGTAACTCAAGTCTCGAAGCAGAGCGCCAGGAAGGCTGATGGGCCGAATTAAATAGCCCAGACACAGAGGACATTCAGATCTGGAAACCAACAGGCACGGCCAGATAAGTCGCGCCCCTGAGCCGCCGAAGAGGGTTATAAGTCACAAATGGCAATACAAAAACTGGAGTTCAGCTGGGACATCCATGTGCGTGGTTCAGTAATCCATCAAGACAGAGAAGCCTTCATCTGAAGTCCAAGCTGAACTTGGGGGCTAATGTCGGGGGAATACTTTGTGGATTAACCCGCGACCCATATTGATAAGTGCGACCCACTTTACTTGCACGAGCAGAGGCCTACATAAAAGTAAGCCCAATACCGCACCGCCACAAGGAGAAGAATCTAGAAGACATATCCTGGAAGGCGTGAGGACTAATTAGTCTCCAAGTAGGTTTCAGTCGATATATTCCTTGTGGAGGAAGTTTCCTTTGTAACCTGACGAGCCTCTATGTATATAAAGAGGACTCGCAGGACTTAGACAGGGCCAAGCCCTCAAACCCTAGTTCATACGGCGAGTACCAAGATCAGATCGCCTCCATTGTAACACCTCATACATCATATCAATACCAATCTAGGGTAGGCAGGAAGTAGGTCTTTGCCTCACATTGAGGGGCCGAACCTGGGTAAATCTGTGTTGATCTTTGTTCCTGCCATCCCAAGCTCGGAGACGATTGACTCGCGCAATCCCACACCTACGAAGTCATCCATGACATCTGACGTGACAAACCCACGACAGGGCGGTAGTACCGGGCCCGTGCGGTAGTACCGCCTGTGGGTCTTCAGCTGCTTCGTTGTTTGCCGGGCGGTAGTACCGGGCCCGTGCGGTAGTACCGCCAGTTGTCCTGGACTCTTTTTCATCTTCTTCTTCTTGATTTGCCTCTCGTCCATCTTTGTCACTCCCTAGAGGATCTTCATGGGATTTGCACCTGAGCACACATAAGGTATCGGAATGAAGTAGCAAGCCGTTTAAGGGAGTGTCAAGATCACACATAGATAGGAGTGAATTCACCTTGTCATGAAGTGCTTTGACTCTAGCTCTAGTCATTGGTGCGCTTGTTGTAGTAGCCGTTGGTTGGGCTACATCATCTCCCTCGCCCTAGCCACCGGGAACCGCCGCCGGTGAGTTCGCCGGAGACGGCCCCCTGTTTCTGAAAGTGCGTGGTGTCCCATGTATGGTTTTGGTAATTAATGACAATCCTTATGGACTAATGTTTGTGTTGAGTTATTCTTGTAGGTTTGTCCATTGACATCGCTTGAACTCCATGTGTTCGATTCAAGGTTGTATGCCATCAAGATCATTGATTATAATAGACATATTTGATGTGATCAAGAAGATGAAAAGATGCAAGGTTGATCAAGACTAAGTGCAAAGAGTGGATTCAAGTTGATCAACACACAAAGCTAAATGATATACCATGTGGGATCATGTGATCCAATGGTATGGTAAGAAATTGTCCATATAGCTTTGTGAACTAACCCATTATGTGTGTGTGGCTTTCCTTTGTTGGGGTTAGGTATCTCTCCATGGGCTTGCTTCAAAAGGAAGATTTCTTATAGCTCATGGAGGATGACGTCAAGTGGTGATCGTCATCAAGGTTGAGATGTGCAAGTTCAAGATGGGCATCTAGAAGATATCATATGCTTGAAGCATGCCACCCATTTGGAGATAATGGTCAAGTGAAGATGTTCCTAAGAGAGGCACTCCCGTCTTGGTGTATGGGGAGCGATATGTGAGTCTTCACCAAGTAAAGCGCAATCAAGAAAGGTGGTCCACTTGAAGAGATCAAGATCGTCATCGTCTAGCTCAAGTGGAATGCGCAAGGCAAATGTATGTTCTTGATAGGGTTTCTATTTTACCGGTCTCATGGTGTTAGTGGGATACCGGGTTATAGGATAGATGCCGTACTATCAAGAGGAGTTCTCAAGTGAGTAACTTGATTGCATCTTTGTGGAGAGCTCAAACCTTTGCAAATTTGGCATATCATCTTTCTTGGTTCTTATTTGGCTTTTATCTATGTGAGAATTTAGAGCTTGTGTTCATCTCCATATCAAGCTCTAGTTCACCAAAAACGGATTTCACATGAATATCTTGTTGCGTTTTTGTTGTTGGAGGTTTTACCGGTTGTTCTTTTTTAGAGAGGTTTAACTTTCTACATTTGGTTTTATCCTCCCTTGTTGGACTATGATGTTTCTCTGCATAATATTTTCGTGCTCGTTGTGGTGATTCCAACGAGCCCAAGAACATCAAAAACGGAGTCCGGATGCAAAACTTATTGTCGTTTTCATATCGGTGTTTCTGCAGTTTTCTGGGGGGCGGAAATTCCGAACTTTACGCCAGAAATATCCGGCCCTCCGGAAATATCCGGCACTATTTCCGGCCCTATTCTTGCTAGAGTCCAGTAGCGAAAATCGTAAGTGACTTAGCAATTTTTCAGAGGTCCGGAAATATCCGGACTTGCACCGGAAATTTTCGGTCCGATGTTTTTCCAGCAACGGCTCCTTTTTGTGAGGACCTATATAAGTCCCCCTTCTTCCCCAATGGTTCCCCAGTCATTTGAGCTCATATTTCTCTTTCTCTCTCTCCCACCATTGTTGACCTTGGAAAGATTTCCCCTCTCTCAATCCCTCCCATGATTCTTGCATATATTTGAGGGAAAAGTGAGATGAGATCTAGATCTACAATTCCACCAATCCATCTCTCCTCTAAGTGAGGGGAACCTAGTAGATCTTGATTTTGGAGTTCTTGTGTGGTTCTCTTCTTTGTTCTTCCTCTCTTCTCCCCCCACAAGCATTAGTTGTTTTTGGTGGGATTTGGGAGTGAAGAACTTGAGCACTTCTTGTGTTCTTGCCATTGCATTTTGTTGCATCGGTTTGCTCTCTCCACGAGGATTCATGGAAGTGAAAATTCGTGAGTTTGTTACTCTTGGGTCGTTCGACCCTAGACGGTGTTTGAGACCTTTTGTGGTCACTTGGGAGCTCCCAATCCTTTTGTGGGTTGTGCCTCAAGATTGTTGTAAGGGACTTGATTTCTGCCCAAAAGGAAATCAATAGTGGAAGGTGAGCCGAGCTTTTTGGCAAGGTTCATCGGAGAATAGGGTGAGGCCATTTGTGGCGTCTTGAGTTTGAAACTCACACCCCTCCAATGAGACGTACTCCCCTAAAAAGGAGGAACTCGGGAATACATCATCGTCTTCGCGTACCTCGGTTATTTCTATACCCGAGCTCTTTACTTATGCACTTTACATTGTGATAGCCTTCGTGCTTGAAGTCCTTTATCTTGCTATCACCTTGTTGCTTGTCTTGCTTAGCATAAGTTGTTGGTGCACATAGGTGAACCTAGTATATTTAGGTTGTATGCTTGTTAAATTAAAACACCTAGTTTTATTCCGCATTTATCAAGCCTAAAGCGGAAAAGTTTTAAATCGCCTATTCACCCCCCTCTAGGCGACATCCTTGTCCTTATAATTGGTATCAGAGCCTAGGCTCTCTTTATTGGGCTTTACCGCCTAGAGAGTAAAGATGTCGTTTAGAGAATTACTGCACGATCCCACTTTTATATTCGATGGCACAAATTATGATGTTTAGAAAATTTGCATGCTTAATCTTTTTAGGGCCATGGGTCCAAATTATATAAAGATTATTGTAGATATGAGTTTTTCTCCTCCAATGGATTCCCAAGAATTATCTATAGAGGATGAGAAAAACTCACATCTCGATACTCTAGTATCTAATGGCCTTATATGTGTTTTGAGCGATGTAGTTCTTGCATCAATCATGCCTTTTCGGAACGCTCATGAACTTTGGACCAAGCTTCAAGATAAATATGAAGTGTCCAACATTATTGAGGATGATTGTTCTCCATCCACCTCTGGCCATAATGAGTTCACAACTTCTTCCACTTCACCAACATGTGATTTGTCACAAGGTAATGAAATGGTGAGTGGTGATAGAAATTGCATTGTTGATATTGAATCCACTATTGACTATACTTCATCTCTATCTCATTGCATTTTTCTATCTTTGGACTTAAACTCTTCTAGCACTCCAAATGTCTTACATGCTAGTGTTGATAGTCCTCGCATATCATGTAGTAGTTGCTTAACTAAATCTCATGAGGAGATGCTTTCTATGTCTTGTTGTCATGAAAATAATGTTTCCATTTCCTCTAGCACTTGTACTAACAATGTAGAGGAATCCCAACATTTGATGGAACAAGACATGGACCTCAATGGTGCTTCAAGCTATTCTTCATCATCATCGTCCATTTCTCCCTTTTCCCTTATGGCTAGGGATTCAAAGGTATCTTCACCTTTGGAACCCACTACATCTTGTGATGATGAGGTTGAGGATTATTATGGATTAAAAGAGAATGATATTGACTCCTTAAAAGAGAAGAGTGATATTATTTTTGATTCTCTCCCTAAAGGTAGTAAAGCTTGCTCTTATTTGTGTGATATTGTGACCTTTTCTATTAAGTGCAAGGAAATCATTGAAGAAAAGGGAAGGATTAAAAGAGAGGATGATATGGAAAAAGCATCCTTAGAAAATGCTCTTGAGGAAGAACAAGAGCTTCGAGTGTCTCTTGAGGAGAAACTTGAATCTCTTGATGAAACAAATGATCTAATTATTGCTAAAATCATTAAGGAAAGAGATCATGCTCTTGCTAAATGTAAAGTGCTTAAAAAGGAAAAAGTTGAATTTGGTGTTGGCAATGCTAGACTAATTGAGGACATAGAGAAACTTAACAAACCTCATATGGCTTTGGAAAGTGAACACTCTCTCCTTACCAAGTCTCATGATCAACTCCAAACTCAACTATCTAAAATGGTTGTGTCTAGCTCTTCTACTTCCTCTTGTGATCATGCAAATGTTATAGAGGAAAATGCTAGGTTGAATTTCTAATATTAATAATGCTTGTGCTTCTAACTCCACATCTTGTGAAGCATCTATTTTGAAGGAGAATGTTGAGCTAAGGGCTCAACTTGAGTTGCTAACTAGCAAGTATGGGAAATTGGAAGAAAGTCATGAGAAGCTCTCTAACTCTAATGAGGATCTTCTAGCATCCCATGCAAGGCTAAAGTTAGCTCATGAGGCTATCTCTACAAAGGTAACATCTTGTGAGCCTCATGTGGATAAAGGCACAACTTCTACTAAAAATGCTATATTGCCTTGTGCTAGTCCTAGTAATTCTACATCACATACTATTGCTAAATCTTGTGATGAATTACTTTCTATGCTTTGTTGCTCTAACAATAAAGCTTCTACTTTCTCTAGTATTTGTGTTGATACTAACCATGTAGATGAATTAAATGGGCTCAAGGCCCAAGTCACTTCTTTGAAGAAAGACTTGGAAAGCGTCATGTTGGGAAGTCTACACTTGACAATATGTTGTGTGTTCAAAGACGCCCCAATGACAAGAGTGGACTTGGATTCAACTCCAATAACAAGAACAAGTTCAAGTATAACAAGAAGAAAAAGGGCCAAGAACAAGTTAAACATTCGGCCAAGATTGTTTGCTTCAAGTGCAAAGTTGAAGGGCACCATGTTAGATCTTGCCCTTTGAAGAAGAAGTCTCTTAGTGAGAAGCAACAAGGGAAGAGGCCTCAAGCTCCTCAAGTTGAAGAACGGCCACTTGCCAAGAAGAATCAAGGTACCCCTCTTCAAGTCGAGATTCCAACTAAGAAGAAGGGAGGAAGCCAATGTTGCTACATATGCCGTGAGAAAGGCCACTTTGCTTCTTCATGCACTAATGGTACCTCATCCAACCCTATTATAATTGATGATGTTTATTCTCTTCGGAAGGATAAGGTTGGCAATGTGTTTGCCAAATATGTTGGTACTCAAAGTGGTGTCAAGAAAAGAACCATTTGGGTTGCCAAGCCTATTGTGACTAACCTCTTAGGACCCAACTTGGTTGGGGACCAAGAAGCTAAAACTTGATCAATAGGTGTTGTTGGAGGGCATTGGAGACTTGGCTATATCATGGAGAATTAAGGGATCTTCATCAATTATATTCTCTCAAGCCAAGTCATTTGGGTTATATTGTTCTATCTCTTATCCAATGTTCCTCCTTACGGTAACTTGTGCTTATATCATATATACATTGAAAGTTGCTTGCACCCTTGAATGTGTTTGGTTTTGTACCTTGCTAGTGTTTGTATGTGTTGTGCTCCCTACTTACTTATCTTGAGAAATCAAGTATGTGTATGTTGGTTTACACACCACTTACTTGTTTTTGAGCCTTATTGCTTTTATTTGATATCTTATCTTGTTGGCTCTCCTTGAGAGATTAATGGACTATCCCATTTTGGGAGAGTAATATGCTTCATGCACTTCACAATCCTAAAAATGTGTATACATGAGGAATACCACTTAGTGATGATATATCAGATTATCTTCTCTCTATGTGGTATGTCATGCTCATGAGAAATTCAAATTCTATAATGTCCATTAATTATCTCTAGTTGGTTTATTTGCCTCTTGGTTAAAAGAAATGGATTACCACATTATGGGGGAGTAATAAGTTTTGTGCATATTACAAGCCTAGAAAATGTGAACATGTAAGGTTTTGCCACCTAGAATTGATCGATATTGTTAGTAATCTTATTCCTATGTGGCATGTTGCTCAAACAAGTTCCATATTTGCTTAAATGCTTTTTGTCTCTCATCTTTTGGATCATGTTGCTCTACTCAAAATTGGTTTTGTGCTTTCTTGAGTTAGGAAAAGCAATGATCCCATCCTTGTGCATTTACATTCAAGACATACTTCTAGATAATGCACTATCCTTGGGGAAGCTATCCTACATTGAGTAGAACACCATTCTTTAAATTGGTATTGGATTTTATTGCTCTTTCTTGAACATGACTAGTGTTTGTATAATATATATGGTAAGTGATGATCCCCTTTATGTGCATTTGTATTCAAATGCAAGATCCTAAATAATGCACACATCTTGGGGGAGCTATCCTATTTTCTTTTGAACATTAGTTGTCTTCAAATTGCCTTTTTATCCCGATGACATGTCTCTTTGGAAGACAAACATTTTTCGTCTTGGTAATTTGTGCCATCATTAAAAGTGTAGAGGGTTTGATTTATTCCTTGATCCTATTTTCATTTGGTATGTTTTCAAATTGGTACCTTCAATCATGTGTTGATTTAGGTCTTTGATATAATTTGGGCAATTCGTTTTCTTGTCACACTTGTATGTGCTTTCTTGGTTTAATTGGTGTTTTGTCCAAATTGTATCTCATTTGGTTCTTGAAAGTCTTGCGCATGCATATTTATTATATGTATATCTCATGGCATGCTTACTTTTGTTGATCCAATATATAGGATAAACTCCATCAAATCCTAAATGGCTAAGATGTGCATGAAATTCAATTTCATATCAAGATTGTGGGTACCCCGGACTAGCTGTCCGAAATACCCGATTATGCTTAACACAACGATCCCGTGATCAGTCTGTCGTTGCACATAATCCAAATTGGATACCAAAGTTTACATCCATTACAGTACCGAATAAAAAGTCTTACATAAATGGTCATTTAGACCAAGTCTTACATAGGTGCCTTCATGGGCCAAACCAAAATATCAGCGGAAGCTACGGCGTAGTAGACATCATATTCTAACGATGACGACCCGACAGGCAGCTGACTTGTGGAGATCCTTAGTTTGCGTAGAAGTCGCCATACTCCTGCTCGGCGTAGTGCTCCTCCTCGTAGTCTGGCTAGGACAATAGCCAGGGACGAAACCAATATGAGTACATTTGAATGTACTCGCAAACTACCCCAACATGAGTATGCACTAGTTTTATTTTAACTTACAACTTTTATTTATTTAAAACATCTCTATACCTTTATTGAAAAAGGTAAGAAGAGTTTTATAACTATCTTTAAAAGAAGTCACCATCTCATTTGTTTCTCCAAAAACCCCTCTTTTTCATGACCATGGCTCACCATGGTCCATTTATTCCAACAACTCATACCACTCCATTTGGTATAGTTGTGTAACACCATCACCATTTCAATTTCTTTTAAACTTAAAAGCTTTTCCAAAAACTTGCACATGATCTTAGGACAGCCTCCCAATTGTCCGTATCTGAGGACTCGGCTATTCGAATAGTTTTGACCCTCTGCAGAGGTAGCACGCTTTTATTCCACATCCATCCGGTAACTCATCGTGTCAGCCACGTCCCGCCATACAAGGTGTATGCGAAGTTGAGCCACCGACCCTAGCCTCTCCTTTGCTCATGCTAGTATAGGATCCTACCCATATGATAATTCACATCGACACTCAGTCCGGTCCCCGTCGGCAACCCTAAGTGTGAGGACTCATATGTTTTTCCCGGCGACCACATTGATGAAGTCTTCAATCCTCCTCCTTATCTTTCCATAGAGTTTGAGCGAGGACCCAGGTCAGGGGAGTTCTCCAAACCATCCCCTCATGCATAACGGAGTCATCTCCGTCGATGAGGTATCCCATACTAATAAGAGCAAATTATATGACTAAGCCCCGTTCCCATATGGGGGTAAATGTGGTCGCACAGATTAAGATTGGTTGTCATAGTACTAGGACACTGTGCATTTTTCATAAACATCCCCATTTTCCATTTCTCCACTTCAACACCGACATCTCGGCATTCCATAACCACACAAGTATTTTCAAAGGAGTTTTGAATAAACAAAATTGTTTCCCATCCTATAGTTTTATATAAACTACCTTATATTTCTACATAGGGTGGCAAAATAATATCCATATACTTTTTGAAAAGGTTTTGCAAACCAATGCCTTAAGAGTAAATCATTTGATCAAAGTAGATGCATATGTATTTAGGTGCAAGCTCAGGGAGTAGCTTGCCTTGCTCGGCAAAGTGAACTTGGTCTTGATCTTCAGATTCAACAAACTCTCCTTCCTCGATAAATCCGACAGCGTTCTCGTCTAATTAATAAACAAACAAATACAATCAATCACTAAACTACTCAAGTAATCATCTCAACATAACAACCATAAACATCACAAATAGCTACTGCACACATCAAACAATACAATTTGGTTTCAAATTAATTGAACTAAACAATATTTATTTATGTTAAAAATTATGGCAGAAACTTGTGGAACATGTTTAATTGCACAACTTGAGTTCTGTTGGTCTCAAAAATACAAACTAAATTTCTATAGAAAGCTACTGATGTGTAGAAGACAACCCAATTTGATTTGGATCAATTGGAGTTACCAAACTCCCTACCAATTGTTTTAATCCAGTGAGTGATTAATCAAGTTTTGGCTACCAAATAAGTTCTGTTGATCCTAAAATTAAATCCTTTTAGGGGTGACTAAAATTGGCTAAATATGATCTAACACAATTGGTCCTAATTCATTTGGGTTAACCATTAAACATATTTTAATGTTTGAGTGCAGAAGGGTGTTTAAATTTCAACTTAATACTAAACAAATACTACTGCACAAATAATTCTACCAAAATTAGGGATCCTAACACATGGCAGTACTAAGCTAGCAAAATTGGTTTAGAATTATTTGGACTAACAGAGTATCAGAAACAAACAAGTTTTGGATTTAAACCTTCTGTAGTATTTTTAATAATAGTTTTTAACTATTTATTTAAATGACATGAGATCACTTGGATTGGTTAAACAATTTCATAAGCTTTCCAGAAAAATTGAGTTTGATTTATTTGGATTCCTAAATCTCGAGATATTGAATTTTGAAGTTGGATACAGTACTGTTTTCATTTTTTTCAATTTAAACAGAGAAAACCTAGTTATGTATAATGTTTAAATTTCTGACGAGTGGGGCCTACACGTCAGCGACACAGTGCGCGTGGTGAAAAGAATAAAACCCTGACGTGTGGGGTCCACACGTCAGCCTCTCTCTACTAAACGAAACGGTATGGCACCGTTTGATCAAGATCCAACGGCCCACGATCAAAGGCAACGGCGGCGACCTAATTTCGGCGGCGCTGCCGCGCCGGCGACGGCGAGGTGGATGGATCTCTCACCTAGGGGGCTCGGGAGGTCGCGGCGATGATGCAGATCGACGGCGGCGGCGTGGGGGAAGCTCCTGGCTGAGTTGCACTTGCTGGGGTGGACTGGTTCGTCGGCGGCGAGGTCTCCGTCCTCCACGGCCACAGACACGGGTTCCGGCGAGGTCCAACGGTCGCGTCTGGGCACAAATCAAAGGGGAAAAAGGGTGGGGTGAGTGCGGTGAGCTCGGGCAATAGCGTAGAGGGGTCAGAGGGGAGAATGGAGCAGCAGGACGGCACGGCCGTGGTCGTGCTCACCTACGGCTCCAGCGGAACTTCTCGGGAAAAATTCCAGAGCAGCGGCGGCCCAGCAGCCGCGGCTCTGCTCTCCTGGCGGTGTATGTGAGGTGGTGAAGCAAGGGAGGGAAGCAGGGGTGAAGGGTGTGGTGAAAATGCGAGGTGCGGGGTCGAGTTAAATAGGCGCAACGCCGGCGTACGGTGGTCGCAGTCCAGCGGCGTCTAGGGTGCGGGAGAGGCCGGCGCGTGCGGTCTGGGGGGTCCGGGCTGGAGCTAGGATGCGCGGGGTGTAGCCTTGCGTGTCGAGGAGCTGCGAGAGGGGCCAATTTGGCCGGCGCCGTCGAACTCCTCCGCGGCGGTGCAGAGGGGACAGGGGCGGCATTGGGGCGGAGAGAGCTCTCAAGTGATCTCCTCTGTGAGGCAGAGGGTGCAGAGGCACGGGAGCGAGGGAGAACGCGAGCAGGGGGGGCCTGGGGGGCCTGGGAACGACGAGGAGCGCGGCGCCCTGCGTCGACACGGCGACGGAGAGGTAGGGGATGGCGGTTTTGCAGAAAACCCCCTGGCTCTTCTCCTTTCTATTTCTTTCATTTGTTTTTCAAACCAGAAGCATTTCTTGATTTTATTTAGGGCACTAAATCTATTTATAAAAATTCAAGAAAATTTGTGAAGCCTTCCCTTAGCATGCAGAAGCTCCACAAAAATTGGCTTTGCAAAATAAAATGTTTTGAATCATTTTCTTTCATAGGGTTTTAATTATGGAATATTGTTTTATTTCAATTTGATTTTACTTTAGAATTTTAAAACTAGTTCAAAATATGATTTGAGAGAGAAAAGTAGTAAGGATAAAATGGGAGTGTTTACATTACCACTCCACTGAATTTTATTGTGAAGGAAAACAACTTCTCACTTGGAGAATTTTATGTGACACCTGTCACATTATTTTCTTGTTTCAACTTTTATTTTATTCCTCTTCTTTTCTTCATGTTTTTCTTTAGAGCAAGCAACACACATTTAGCAAGAATTAATAGCACAAGCAACAAGGATCAATTACCATAAGCAACAATTTACAAACAACACATAATAATCAACAAAAGTTTTTGTTGGCTCTCATTTTTGGAATAATAATACTGATAATATTTTTGGGATGTTACAATCCTTCCCCCCTTAAAATAAATCTCGTCCCGAGATTTGCTAAGCTTAGGTTTTAAAGAGGTCTGGGAATTCGCTCCGAAGATAATCTTCGCGTTCCCAAGTTGCTTCTTCTTCAGAGTGGTTAGTCCACTGGACTTTGTAGAACTTGATCGCGCGTCTTTGGGTAACACGAACATCTTCTTCGAGAATCTTGAGGGGTCTCTCGCGATAGGTCAGGTCTTGGTTCAGGTCGATGGAGAGGTGGTCGATGTTTTTGAAAACATCTGGCTGGTCAGGAACTTCAAGACACTTCCGGAGCAAGGAAATGTGGAAGACATCGTGATAATCTCCTAACTCCGGGGCAATTCCAGCTGATAGGATACTTCTCCTCGACGAGCAATGACCTTGAAGGGTCCAATATACCTTGGCGCTAATTTTCCTTTGACATGGAAACGCTGCATTCCTTTGAGGGGTGTCACTCGGAGATAAACATAATCTCCGACGTTGAAGGTGAGGTCACGGCGCTTGGTGTCAGCGTAACTCTTCTGACGGGATTGGGCAGTTTTGAGGCGTTCACGAATAAGCTGAACTTGCTCTTCAGCTTCACGGAGGGTATCGGGTCCGAACAATTTGCTTTCTCCGGTATCGGACCAATTCAGGGGCGTACGACACTTCTTGCCGTAAAGGGCTTCAAAAGGGGCCATTTGCAGACTAGACTGATAACTGTTGTTGTACGAGAACTCTGCAAACGGAAGACAATCTTCCCACTTGGAACCATAGGATAGAACACATGCGCGAAGCATGTCCTCCAATATCTGGTTCACTCGTTCCGTTTGGCCATCGGTTTGGGGATGATAAGCTGTGCTAAATGCTAACTTGGTTCCGAGGGCTTCATGAAGGGATTTCCAGAATCTTGAGGTGAATTGCGTGCCTCTATCAGATACAATCTTCTTAGGCACACCATGAAGGCTCACTATTCTGGAAATATACAAGTCTGCTAACTGGACTCCATTGTGAGTGGTCTTGACGGGTATAAAATGAGCAACCTTGGTCAGTCGATCAACGATGACCCAGATTGAATCATGGCCTCGGTTGGATCTTGGAAGTCCGGTAATAAAATCCATTCCAATCTCATCCCACTTCCACTCGGGAATTTTCAAAGGTTGAAGCAATCCAGCGGGCCGCTGATGTTCAGCCTTGACTCGCTGACAGATATCACACTTGGCTACGAAAGAACCAATTTCTCGTTTCATTCCATGCCACCAAAATCTTTCTCGAAGGTCTTGGTACATTTTGGTTCCGCCGGGGTGGATTGAATAAAGGGTCTCATGGGCCTCCTTTAGGATTAACTCCTTAAGTTCCGTGACATTGGGCACACAGATACGGTCATTGAATTTCAGCACTCCTTCAGCATCTTCGGTAAAACCGGGTGCTTTGCCGAGGGAAATCTTCTTCTTAATTCTTTCAATGCTTTCATGATCCTTTTGGGCTTCTTTGATTTGATCCATCAGGGTTGGGGTTAACTCTAAATTGGCGAGATAACCATGGCTAACAAGTTCTAGTCCAAAGTCTTCGAACTCTTTGAACAAGGCTGGCTGTTCGGCTTGGACCAGGGCATTCAGGGTGCAAGGTTTGCGACTAAGGGCATCGACAACTACATTAGCCTTTCCAGGGTGATAATGGATTCCAATATCATAATCCTTGATTAATTCCATCCATCTCCTCTGTCGTAGGTTCAGATCTTTCTGGGTGAAAATATACTTCAAACTTTTGTGATCTGTATAGACCTCACAGCGATGTCCCGCAAGATAGGGACGCCACGTTTTGAGAGCAAGAACAACAGCAGCTAACTCCAAGTCATGGGTTGGGTAATTCTCTTCATGCGGTCGCAACTGCCGGGGCAGGTACGACACCACTTTGCCTTCTTGCATCAGAACGCATCCAAGTCCGAGGCGTGATGCATCGCAATACACGTCGAAACTCTTGGTGACGTCTGGCATAATCAAAATTGGGGCTGAGGTTAGTCTCTTCTTCAGTTCTTGGAAACTATCTTCACACTTCTGAGTCCATTCAAATTTCTTGTCCTTCTTCAACAGTTGGGTCATGGGTTTGGCTATACTGGAAAATCCTTCAACGAACTTGCGGTAATTGTCGTGGGTTTGTCACGTCAGGTGTCATAGATGACTTCGTAGGTGTGGGATTATGCGAGTCAAGCATCTCCGAGCTTGGGATCGCAGGAACAAAGATCAACACAGATTTACCCAGGTTCGGCCCCCTCAATGTGAGGTAAAAGACCTACTTCCTGCCTACCCTAGATTGGTATTGATATGATAATCGAGGTGTTACAATGGAGGCGATCCGATCTGGTACTCGCCGTATGAGCTAGGGTTTGGGGCTTGATAGCTTGACCCGCTCTAAGTCCTGCGAGTCCTCTTTATATACACAGAGGCTCGCTAGGTTACAAAAGGAAACTTCCCCATAAGGAATACATCCACAGAGGCCTACTCGGAGACTACTTGGTCTTCACGTCCTCCGGGATTTGTCTTCTAGATCTTTCTCCTTATGGCGGTTCAATATTGGGCTTGCTCCCAAGTGGGCCTTCGTCCGTGCGAGTAAGTTAAGTCGCACTGGGCCGCGGGTTAATCCAGAAAGTATTCCCCCGACATTAGCCCCCAAGATTGGTTAGGACTTTACGGTGAGAACCTTCTGACCTCTTGAAATGGTCTCTGAGCCGCACTGTAAACGTTCTGACCAATCTCCTGACTTATGCGATTCAGAGCTGTGACTCATCTGCGCGACTCATTCTTCTTCTGGAAATATTTGTTTCCTTTAATTGCGGACCGTTACTCGTTTTGCGGGCGCAAATTGTGCCGTTGGTTGCGAGCACAGATAATGCCGTTAGTTGCGGGCCCCTTCAGTTATAAGCTGCGGCCACCTAGGTCATTATCCATTTGCCCTTGCAATCTTCTCATCCCTAGCCGCGCCGTCTTCTTCCTCGACCCGAGCCTAGTTCCCCAATCCAATCTCCCCCTCGCAATGGCGCCCAAGGCGAAGCCATCTGACGATAGGCGCAAGATCTCCTGCAACTGGGAAGGATCCTGGGTAACGGAGGAAACTCTTGCAGATCTGGCCGAGGCTGGCTTCTTGCCGCCGAAGGAGGACGGCGTCTGGCGGGCGCCAGGCGATGAAATCGAGCCGCGCCCCAAGCCCAACGAGCTGGTGATGTTCGTGGAGCACGTGGAGCGTGGATTCACGCCGCCAGGTTCTCCCTTCTTCCGCAATTTGCTGCAACGCCTAGGCCTCCGTCTTCACGACATCGGGCCCAACTCAATGCTCCAGGTGAGCAATTTTCATGTGCTGTGCGAGGATTATCTTGGCATAGCCCCCAACATCGATCTATGGCTGGCCTCTTTCACCTGCAACAGCCAACTTGTCTCCAAGGGTGGCGCCTACGTTCAGGTCGGCGCCATCTCTCTTCAACGCCATAGGAACTCTTGCCTTCCCAAGCTAGCCCTGGCGAATCGACCCAGGGCTTGGCAAAAATCTTTCTTCTATTGCCAAGATACTTCACCGGAGGGCGAAACTCGCCTTCCCTCCTGGTCTAACACCCTCTTCGTGCCTACCGAGGCACTGAAATCAAAACCCCGCGACTCGTCCATGTCCTTCATCAATGAGTCGCTGATCAAAGTCCGCGCCTTAATAGGTCATGGTCTTACTGGCCTTGATCTTCTCTCTTGCTGGACCAAATGGCGCATTCAGCCCGTGAGTCCACGACAGCGATCCTTCCTTGAGTGCACAGGCACCTCTGCTGACGTTGATCGTATCAAGGCTTCGGACTGGAGGCCTGAGGATTGGGTGGAATTTGTCACCCGCGTGACTGAGGAGAAGGACATCTCCTTCGATAAGGTGGGGCTTGCCCCTTTCAGTGTTAACAACAAGCCTTTTGAGGTAACTCCTCTTCTCTGTCTTTTCGCCTTCGTAGTTGAGTCGCATTCCTTTTCTTAATACTGCAACTTATATTTCCCTGATCCAGGCTGATGAGAACTACTGGTCGCTGCCTGCGACCGTCGCCGGCACTGCTGCTCCCAAGCGTGCCGCACGAAAGAAGTTGCTGCCCACTCTAGAGGGCAGCGAGACTGCTGATATCCCTTCTGTTGCTTCTGCGGCCTCAGATGGTGAAGAGACTGAACTGGACGAGGATGACAGTCCAGTGCCAGCCGCGAGTTCTGTTGCCGCGGCTGGACCAACTCCCCGTAGAGCCTCCAAGAGGCTATCTCGTGAGGAACCAGAGGTTGATGCTCTGGAAAACCCTGAGGCCACGAAGCGTCGCAAACCTGCTACGGGCGCGACCTCCTCCGTTGCCAGGCGTGCTTTCAAAGCCACCGCCTCTGCTGAAGAAGACATGGGTCCCCACTCTGGTAATTTCTGCTGTCTTGTCATCTTGAATGCTTATTCTTTTTCCTCTACTGACACGCAAAACTTCTGCTCGTAGATTCTGGGACCCAAGGCCTGTCCTCACCGTCAAGCGGTGAACTTATGGCCTTTGTGAAGATGGCTCCAGAGTTAGTAACTTTTCCCTGTGCTTTAATACTTTTATTCTGGCTTATGTGCTTCTTCTTCACACAATGCCCTTGCTTTTTGCAGAAGTGCGGCTAAACCCGCGACTGAGCCTGGAACCGCGGTTGAGCCGCATTTATCACCTGCGGCTCATACCGCCATGGTAGAGGGCGTGGCCACCACTGATGACCTGGCCACGGTCCCTGTTCTTGACACAGCCACCCAAGAGGTGGCTCTGGAGGATAGAACGGATCCCCTTATGATCCAGGACGTGGAGAAGGTCAACCCCTCCTCCATAGATGTAATGGCCAAGGATGCTGATACGCCAGTGGTTGAGTCGCCAGCGGCGGACAATCTGCGGTCGCCAATTCTGCATGCTGAGGTTGCTTCTTCCTCCTCCACAAGCCGCGCTGAGAAACTGTCAGAGGCTATCATTGCCTCAAATGACAAGCAAGCCATGGAGCTCCGCAAGGCACTATCTGACCTGTCTGCGGCTTATAAGGTAAACTTCTATCTCCAGTTATCTGTCTCTAGCCCCCAAGGATCAAGTTTCTTCTTTGACTGTAAAGGGAGACTTGATGCTTCTCTTTTAGCTGTTGATATATACTTACTAACTGATGTACCCTTCGTAGGAGGAACTAAGCTCCATAACGGCTGCCAAACTTGCCTTGGAAAAGCAGCTGGGGATACTCCCTCTGAACTGGAGAGGCTGCGCGAGCTCCTTGGCCAGCGTGACGCTGAGCTGAAGAAGAGGGAAACCAGGATGGGCGAGCTATCTGATGAAAGCTTCAAGTTATCTGAGCAAGCCAAAGCCACCGAGCTGCGGCTTAAAACTGTTGAAGAGAAGTTCCAGAGAGGGTCCAGCAGCTGGACCTCCAAGTCAGTGCTCAGAAAGACGCCATTGCTGATGCCAATGAGGACGCAAGGCTTAAGGCTGTTTCCATTGGCGAGCTTGAGAAAAAGTTGAAGAAAGTTTCTGATGCCCATAACCTTGTCCACGCCAAAGTGTGCATCATGACTCAAGAGTTAACTGGTATGTGTTGCGACTCATATCTGCATCTGTTTTCTCTACTATCTTTGCCTGTGTGTTGTAGAGCTGACGGAGACATGCCTCGATGTAGGTGAAGATGCCAAGGAGCAGCGCGGCAGTACTCAAGAACAGCTGGAGTATATCCGCGATTTTTCGCGAAGAACTTGTGACGCCATGAAATCACTGTCTAAGTGCCTGCTGCCGACCAAGCCAGTCCCGGTGATTCTGAAGGGCTGCTAAAAGACTGCTTAGGGCGCCTCAGTTCTTTTTGGACTGGAAGGAGTCCTCAGCTCGCACCGGCGCGGCTCATGTTCTTGCTTTGGCCAAGACGTACTATCCTTCTTTTGATGCTGCCAAGGTTGCAAAAGGTAGGCCCTCGAAGAAGGTGGATGGCACCGAACTGACGGCCTCAGAATATGCGACGACTTGGAAGGATATGCGCGGCCACGCGACTGAACTGGTGGAGGGGATAGATCTTGCGACCTATATGGGCAAGTATAATGCAGATGGAAGCAGATGGGAGAAGTTACCCGCTCCGTCATCCAGTGCGGTGATTCCGCAGGAAAAGAACCCCTCTCCAGGCGTATCCAGCTCTGCAGCCCCCAAGCCCGCGACTGAAGAGCCCTCCAGCGAGCCTGCGATTGCTCCTTCTGGCAAGCTTGGTAAGCCGCCTGTTCCTCCTTCCCACCGGCCAAAAGCTGCGCACAAGTGAAGAAGAGAAAACAATGGTTTGATGATCTTGGCCCTTAGCGGTCTGTAATAATTGTTAGAATTTATGTGTCATAAGACAATATTATGGTTTGCTTAAGTACTCTTGGCAGTACATGTTTCGACCAATAGGCTGGTCCTTATGATTTGTCTCGGTTTTTCCTCACTTAGGCCCTTGCGCGGCTCAGTATTTCCCAGGTAAAAAGTGCGTGTTCAGGGTCGAGAGCGGCCATGATAGGCAATCAAACTCGATTGACGCCGCACCCCCAGTACTTTGGCCGCATAGTGCAAGTCGCATCCAAGAGAGGTTGAGTATAATCACGATAAATGCCACTTGTTTGGCGATCCCAAGGAATAGGCCGCGCTAAAAAGCTGCCGCACCCCCAAGGGACCAATGATTAAAAAATAAAAGACTCACAGCTCAATTGGTAGTTTGAGATGCTTTATTTCAGAATCATTATATGATACATAGGGTCGGTCGCGCCTAGGTGGCGACCAGAAGTGATGCTTGGGTCGGTTGCGCCTAGGTGGCAACCAGAGATGTTACATGGGTCGGTCGCGCCTGAGTGGCGACCAGAATTGGGTCGGTTGCGCCTAGGTGGCAACCAGAGATGTTACATGGGTCGGTCGCGCCTGAGTGGCGACCAGAATTGGGTCGGTTGCGCCTAGGTGGCAACCAGAGATGTTACATGGGTCGGTCGCGCCTGAGTGGCGACCAGAATTGGGTCGGTTGCGCCTAGGTGGCAACCAGAGATGTTACATGGGTCGGTCGCGCCTGAGTGGCGACCAGAATTGGGTCGATCGCGCCTAGGTGGCGATCAGAAGTGTCACATTGGGTCGGTCGCGCCTGAGTGGCGACCAGAATTGAAATTTTTAGCCCTGAGTGGCCAGCTTGATGATGTAAACTCTTAATAATTTTGCTGCGGCTGCTGATGGCAACTCGCGACGCTGGGATGTGTCCTTATTGGCAATGGCTCGTAGCCTTTGACTTCCTTGCCTCCCTTGCGGCCGTAATCTGAAGTCGCAAGTCAGGCAGGTGCCTCTTGGCCTTCACGATGTCATCAAAATTCTCCTGCGACTCGCGCATGGGCGCGCTCTCTGCGATGCAAGCTGCTCTGGCTATGGCCTTGTCGCCTTCTTCACATTCTTGAGCTATTCTTTTGTCGCCATTGATGGTGATGACACCCTAGGGCCTGGTATTTTAAGCTTTAGGTACACATAGCACGGCCTAGCCATAAACTTTGCGAATGCTTCTCTGCCAAACAGCGCATGATATGGGCTCTGGAAATCTACAACCTCGAACCAAATGTACTCGCTCCTGAAGTTGCTTTGTGTCCCAAAGGCGACCTCCAAGTTAACTCGCCCCAATGGCTGAGCTGATATGCCTGGCACGACACCATGAAACGTTGTTCTTGATGGGTGTAGCTGCTTTTCTTGAAGGTTCATTCTTTTGAAGGTTTCATAGTATAATATATTGATGCTGCTGCCTCCATCCATCAGTACTTTGCTCAACTTGTACCCTGCGACTTGAGGGGCAACCACCAGCGCGAGTTTTCCCTCTTCATTTATTTCTCCTGGGTGATCCTCGCGGCTCCAAACTACTGGTTGCTCGGACCACTTTAGCCACTGTGGGACGGCTGGTACTATGGCGTTAACAGCCTGATTGCGTCGTCGCAGCTTTTGTTCCCTCCTTGAAGTATTCACCACAATGGTATGATACTGACCCAACTGTTTTGGGAACTGTGGCTGATCTGGCTGCGGATTTGGGACGGCGTTGTTGCTGTTGTTGCCTCCGCCATGTTTACCTTCCTCGTTGTTTTGATGATTGAAGTTTGTGTTGAGTGGCTGTCCATCCTTCCACTTTTTGTAATGATAACACTGTGCCTTCGTGTGGTTGGGTGGTTTCCCATCTTTTCCTATATGGATGTCGCAGGGGCGGTTGAAAACCTCTTCCAAATTAACTGGGTGAAAATTCCTTCCTCTGCTGCTGCTTTGTTTGTAACGAGTATTCGTATTTGCGACTAACCCTGAGTTTCCTTCCTCGTTTTTGCGCTTGTTATAACTCGCATTGGCATTGCTAGCTTGCTGTTGTTGAGGCTTGCTACTGGCCTTCTTTCCCTTGCCAGTGTTTTCCTCTTCCTCCCCATCAGATGCGTCCCTGGTTTTATCCGAGCTAGCATACTTGTTGGCCGCCGCCATTACCTCGCTTAGGCTCTTGACTTTATCCTTCATGCGACCTAGTTTGTGGACTAGCGGCTCAAATTTGCAATTTTTCTCCATGACAAGGACTGCTGAACTGGGTGGTATTGTCTGAGGAATGTATGATCTCTGCGACCCTTCTCATCCAGTGGCGACTCGACTCGCCTTCCTTCTGTACACAACGCTCAAGGTCCTCTATGCTGCAGAGTCGCTTGCATGTTCCTTGGAAATTCTTGATAAAAGCTTCCTTCATCTCATCCCAAGAGTTTATTGAATTTGGTGGCAAATTTTGTAGCCATATGTGGGCTGCGCCTTCTAACATCATGTTTAGGTAACGTGCGCAGATCTCTTCGGATGCATTTAGGATGCTCATGCCCATCTCGTAATTGTTGAGCCAAGTAACAGGGTCCATGCTGGCGTTGTAGTTGGCGACCTTGCGAGGTCCTTTGAAATCTGCAGGAAACGGTTCAGACCTGATTCTTTCGCTGAAACAGACTGGGCCTTTGAGTCGCGACGATAGGTTGGACGAAGCTGGCCTTCCTATTGGTTGGCCGCCGCGCGCGGCTGCACAATCTCTATGGGTTGAATTTGCTGAGGTTGATTTTGAGCCGCAGGTTGATCTTCCCTTTGTCGCCTAGCCGAGCTCGAGGTCGCAACGTGTGGCGACTCCGCGTGGATGCTTCTCTCCGCCGTTGCTCTGCTATTGTAAGGGGTGGAGTGCAGCCGTCCTGCGTGTTCGGACATATTCGCCTGCTGTATTACTGCTGTGCTCAGCATCTCAATGGCGCGCCGTGCCTCTCTGTCCATTGGCGTGTTTCCTGCTGGCGCTAATCTGGCCAAGATGTTTGTGGCTGCAAAGAGATTCTCCACTGGGCTAACATAATGCCCTTGCGGCGTGTGGAACCTTTGAGGCTGCTGTGGCGACTGCTGAACAAAGGTTGGCTGCGTCAATGGCGGGGGCATCATGGCCCTGTTGTTAGCCTGTACTATGGCCCTTGACCCAGGTATCTCTGCTACTCTTGGTGCTGCGAAAGATGGAACCGCTGGTACGATTGATGGTACAGCGATTGCTTGAACCGCGGGCGCAGCTAACGGGGCCGCGGACCGCATAACCATGGCAGATGGTGCCATGCGTGCGGGTACCGCGACTGAAGGTTGTGCGACCCCTGACCATGCGACCGGGTGCGCCGTGTTGGTGGCGACTGATGGGATTGCAATTGCTGGTTCAGTGGTAGGTGATTGGAACAGCTCCATAGGGTTTACTGTTCCTGGCTGCAGGCGACTCGCGTGGCGTCTGTGTGGCAAGGTGGCCTGTATTCCTTGCAGAGAATTGGTTTCCTCGATGAGTCGCAGTTGCTCCTGTTGGAGGCGCTGTTCCTCACGCGCCAGCCTGGCTCTCTCATCTGCGATTCTCTGGACTTCATCATATAGCCCGATCCTGGTAGCCTCCAATTCTGTCACCCTAGCAGCCGCGTTAACCGCAGATATTGGTGTAAACAACACGCTTCCCTGTGGCGGCGTGACCGCGCGCGGGGGTTACCCTTGACCCTGATTCCGCAGGCGCGACTCCAGGTGGAGTCTCTCTGTTTGCGACTCCTGAGGCCGCGACTCCTGGCGTCATCGCAGCGGATGCCGCGACTCCTGATGCGTCTAGCGCGGCTTGTTCTGCTGCTTCCGGCGGTGTGGGGGCTAAGCTGCCTGGTGGCATGCCCAGCCCTTCGTCTGCTTCTGTGGTCCTGTAGACCCCTTCCACGTGCCGATCTTCTACAGAGCCTCCGCATAGCCTTTCCTCAAGGACATACTCAATGGATTGGCCTTCTTCGTCTTCGAGAGGCAGCGACTCGTGGTTGATAGATCTTCTTCTTGGTCCACTGTTACCGCGACTCCTTCTTCTGAGTCGCCATGTTGCGATGGATCCTCTGACTCGCCGCCAATGAAGCCGACGAAGACGTTGATGGATCCAAAGGGGATGACGTGGCCGGTCTCCAAGTAATCTGCTTCCGGCCCCCAGCTTGAATCGTCGATGAGGGGTGTGCCATTGACCGTGATGATACGGCCAACAACAAGATCTTCAGCTCCCTTCATGGATCCTGCGCGGAACGTGACGCTCTTGACCGCAGGCCCCACGGTGGGCGCCAACTGTCGTGGGTTTGTCACGTCAGGTGTCATAGATGACTTCGTAGGTGTGGGATTATGCGAGTCAAGCATCTCCGAGCTTGGGATCGCAGGAACAAAGATCAACACAGATTTACCCAGGTTCGGCCCCCTCAATGTGAGGTAAAAGACCTACTTCCTGCCTACCCTAGATTGGTATTGATATGATAATCGAGGTGTTACAATGGAGGCGATCCGATCTGGTACTCGCCGTATGAGCTAGGGTTTGGGGCTTGATAGCTTGACCCGCTCTAAGTCCTGCGAGTCCTCTTTATATACATAGAGGCTCGCTAGGTTACAAAAGGAAACTTCCCCATAAGGAATACATCCACAGAGGCCTACTCGGAGACTACTTGGTCTTCACGTCCTCCGGGATTTGTCTTCTAGATCTTTCTCCTTATGGCGGTTCAATATCGGGCTTGCTCCCAAGTGGGCCTTCGTCCGTGCGAGTAAGTTAAGTCGCACTGGGCCGCGGGTTAATCCAGAAAGTATTCCCCCAACAGTAATAACCAGCGAGTCCGAGAAAGCTTCGGATTTCAGTCACACTGGTTGGGGATAACCAGTCAACAATGGCTTGGATCTTCTCTGGGTCCACAGAAATTCCTCCGGCAGATACAACATGTCCGAGAAATGCCACTTCACTGAGCCAAAACTCACACTTGCTAAGCTTGGCATACAGCTGGTGCTCTCGGAGGGTCTCCAAAACTAGACGCAGGTATTCAACATGCTCTTCTTCGGTCTTGGAATAAATAAGGATGTCATCAAGGAAAACTACCACGAACTTGTCGAGGTACTCCATGAAAATCTTGTTCATGAGATTCATGAAATAGGCTGGGGCATTGGTCAGACCAAAGGACATCACGGTATATTCAAATAAACCGTATCGGGTGGTGAAGGCGGTCTTGGGAATATCTTTCTCTCGGATCTTCAACTGATGGTAACCTGTCCGAAGATCGATCTTGGAAAAGACTCGGGCTCCGTTCATTTGATCGAACAGATCCTCGATCTTGGGAAGAGGGTACTTGTTTTTAATGGTCACGTCATTTAGCTTGCGATAATCCACACACAGGCGTGTGGTACCGTCTCTCTTGTCCACAAAAATAATGGGTGATCCCCAAGGTGAAGCGCTTGGACGAACAAGACCTTTGCTGAGCATATCAGCCAACTGCTTCTTCAATTCAACTAGTTCTTCCGGATTCATCCGATAAGGCCTTTGGGATATGGGGGATGTCCCTGGGATAAGCTCAATTATGAACTCAATATCCCGGTCTGGCGGCATACCAGGCAATTCTTCTGGGAAAACATCCTTGAACAGGTGAACAACACGGATCTCATCTAGGGCGGGTCGAGCTATGCTCTCATGGCAGCCTGGTTGGGAGTGGTTGGTTTCAGACACATACTCCACTTCTACTTCTTTGTCGGTGGTGACGGATACAGCTCTTCTGGCACAGTCTATTCGACCATGGTACTTGGCTAGCCAATTCATACCAAGTATAACATCTATGCCCTGGGTTCCTAGAATAATTAGGTCGGCTGCAAATTTTTCGCCTGAAATCTCAATGGCAGTATTTGGACAAAATCTCTTGGTTTCTATGGTGGAGCCAGGAATTTGTATACTCAGGGTTTTATTTAGGAAGCCTTCTACTAATCCCCCTTAGCGACAAACTCCTCGGTAACAAATGAATGGGTTGCACCAGAATCAAACAGAACAGTTGCAGGTACTGAGTTGACAAGGAACGTACCCAGCACAACATCTGGCGCCTCCTGAGCTTCTTCAGCATTGATGTGGTGCAGACGGCCCTTGACAACAGCAGCATTTCCGCGGGGTGCGGCATTCTTGCCATTACCATTTCCATTGCGGCCTTGACCATTGTTCGGTGCATTGGGGCGCTGAACATTCCTCTTAGGATTGGGGCATTCTCTGGAGTAGTGACCTTTGTTGCCACATTCAAAGCAGACAACATTGGCATTGGGGTTGAAGTTGTTGAAGTTTCCTCTGGGACGGTTATTGTCATTGGGGCGGTTGAAGTTGTTTGGGCGGTTAGGGTAATTGGGGCGTGGAGCTTGAGGTGGACGATAGGCAGGCCTGGTGTTCTGCTGAAAGATACGAGGTTTCTGGCTGCTCGAACCTTCCTGGCATTCATCCTCCTCTTGCGACCTTCAAACATAGACTTGCGCTTGGTCTCCAGCTGGATGGCTTTGTCCACAAGTGACTCCAGATCACGGAAGTCATGGATAACCAGAGCACACTGCAGTTCATCATGAAGTCCACTCATGAAACGCTCCATCTTCTTCTCTTCTTTGTCGGTGTCATCAGGAGCATACCGAGATAAGTCGGTAAACTCATCCAGATAACCGACCACATCTTTACTTCCCTGCCTCAGCTTGCGGAATTCATCCTTCTTCCTCTCAATAAGTCCGCTGGGAATATGCTTCTTGCGGAACTTCTCCTGGAACTCAGCCCAGTTGATAACATGACCAGCTTGCTGGAGAGCCTTGGTAGTTTCCCACCAAGCTCTTGCAGGTCCAGCGAGATAGTGGGTTGCATACAGCACTTTCTCATTTTCTCCCACAGCAGCAACTTCCAGATTGTTGTCGATGGTGCGAAGCCAATCATCGGCTTAGTGGGTGAAGTCCCTTGGAGTAGGTGGGTGGGTTGGTCTTCTGGAAATCGCCTAAGGTAGATCGCTGGTTCCATCTCCATTGCCATTACCACCATTGTTGTTGTTGTTGTTGTTGTTGTTATAAGCGGCTGCGAGTTGTTGCAGGGCAGTGAGATGAGCCTGGCGCTCCTGCCGGGCATTTTCACGTTCCTCCATGATAAGCGCGAGAAGTTGGGCGGGGGTTGGGTCCGGTGGTGGTGGTGCTGATCCTGATCCTTCCGCATTGCTGCGACGGGGCGGCATCCTGAAGCACACCGGGTATAAGAGGCAAGGCAAGAAAAGTTCGACTAAGGGAAAAGACGATTTCACAAGTGGTTGATTAATTTTAAGGATTATATGAAAATATTTCACACAGATCAAACAAGACAAACATACTTATATTTCACAAACATCACATCAAGGAGTTCATAACAACATCAAGCTTACAACATCACCTTACATCTAAGATACATAGCATCTGGTTTCCAAAAGAACCACTACTTCGACTCGACTAGCGATAGGGGTCAACCTAATCCTGCGGTAGTGATCAAGTCACTCGCCTACTGAGGTGGAACCTCCAGCTCTAACACGTCAGCATCTGACTGGTAGGGTGGCTCCTCGGGATCCTCGTCCTCGAGAACTGCCTCGAGTGGCTCCTCCTCCTCGTCAACTAACTCCTCCTCATCATCTCCTCCTCACAATCCATCTCCTCCACGAAGTCATCATCGTCACTGAGGAAAGCGTTGTTCTCCTTGCGGAGATCCTCGCCCTCCTCCTCCATCTCGTCAGTATGGTGCTCTAGATCCTCAATCAGCTCGTCCTGCTCCGCCACCTTCTTGCGGAGCTTACGATAGTCTTCCTCAGCTGGGCCCTCTTCCTGAGAAGAGCGACCTTCTCCTCCATCAGCTTCTCCTCGTTCTCGCGAAGCTCAACGAGCGACTCGCGGTCAAAGTGAAGCTGAATCCTAGTGCGCATCAGATCATCCTGAGTGCACTGAAGTAAGAGCTCCATGTCCATGATGTAGCTCCCAAACATCGGGTGGCAAGGGGAAGGAGTAGGGTGTCCGTCGCAGTTGCGCCTCCCGTAGAACCGGAAACGGGAATCGCCAACTCCGCCTTGTGCTCCTCACAAAGTCGGGCTAGCATCCTCTGTGTGGCAGTACAGAGACCGTCAACCCAGGTGGCCTCCTTGGTGGTGAAGACGAGCGTCCTGGAACTGGGAGACTTGATGTTCCTGCGAACTGACGACTTGATGAGCCAGCTCAGCCTTCCGACACCGTGAACGTCAATCTGAGCTCCCTCAAACTCTGGAGCGGGGCGACCTAACAGCTTGCTCAACTCGAACAAGTCCCTCTCGAACGTCAGCTTGCTGTCCTTCTCAAGCTGAACGAACTCGGTCCAATGGAGTGCCATCTACAATTTTTAAGCAAAATTTTAAGTTAGTGATGATAAGTGTACAAAATTTTAAATTTAGTGAGGTAACAATAAGCAGAATTTTAAGTTTAATGAGATGACAAGTCTGCAAAATTTTAAGGATACAAAGGAAAATGTAATGTTTAATGAGAATAAATTTTTGCATAAGTAAGAGGATTGGAGATAAGCAGTTTTCGAAAATACTTCATTCCTTTCTTTTAGAAATTCATCTTTTTGTAACATTTGTCTAACGACCATGCTAACTAAGGTTTCCTAAAGTCAGGATGGCTCTGATACCAAGTCTGTGGGGACCCCGGACTAGCTGTCCGAAATACCCGATTATGCTTAACACAACGATCCCGTGATCAGTCTGTCGTTGCACATAATCCGAATTGGATACCAAAGTTTACATCCATTACAATACCGAATAAAAAGTCTTACATAAATGGTCATTTAGACCAAGTCTTACATAGGTGCCTTCATGGGCCAAACCAAAATATCAGCGGAAGCTACGGCGTAGTAGACATCATATTCTAACGATGACGACCCGACAGGCAGCTGACTTGTGGAGATCCTTAGTTGCGTAGAAGTCGCCATACTCCTGCTCGGCGTAGTGCTCCTCCTCGTAGTCTGGCTAGGACAATAGCCAGGGACGAAACCAATATGAGTACATTTGAATGTACTCGCAAACTACCCCAACATGAGTATGCACTAGTTTTATTTTAACTTACAACTTTTATTTATTTAAAACATCTCTATATCTTTATTGAAAAAGGTAAGAAGAGTTTTATAACTATCTTTAAAAGAAGTCACCATCTCATTTGTTTCTCCAAAAACCCTCCTTTTCCTGACCATGGCTCACCATGGTCCATTTATTCCAACAACTCATACCACTCCATTTGGTATAGTTGTGTAACACCATCACCATTTCATTTCTTTTAAACTTAAAAGCTTTTCCAAAAACTTGCACATGATCTTAGGACAGCCTCCCAATTGTCCATATCCGAGGACTCGGCTATTCGAATAGTTTTGACCCTCTGCAGAGGTAGCACGCTTTTATCCCACATCCATCCGGTAACTCATCGTGTCAGCCACGTCCCGCCATACAAGGTGTATGCGAAGTTGAGCCACCGACCCTAGCCTCTCCTTTGCTCATGCTAGTATAGGATCCTACCCATATGATAATTCCCATCGACACTCAGTCCGGTCCCCGTCGGCAACCCTAAGTGTGAGGACTCATATGTTTTTCCCGGCGACCACATTGATGAAGTCTTCAATCCTCCTCCTTATCTTTCCATAGAGTTTGAGCGAGGACCCAGGTCAGGGGAGTTCTCCAAACCATCCCCTCATGCATAACGGAGTCATCTCCGTCGATGAGGTATCCCATACTAATAAGAGCAAATTATATGACTAAGCCCCGTTCCCATATGGGGGTAAATGTGGTCGCACAGATTAAGATTGGTTGTCATAGTACTAGGACACTGTGCATTTTTCATAAACATCCCATTTTCCATTTCTCCACTTCAACACCGACATCTCGGCATTCCATAACCACACAAGTATTTTCAAAGGAGTTTTGAATAAACAACATTGTTTCCCATCCTATAGTTTTATATAACTACCTATTTCTACATAGGGTGGCAAAATAATATCCATATACTTTTTGAAAAGGTTTTGTAAACCAATGCCTTAAGAGTAAATCATTTGATCAAAGTAGATGCATATGTATTTAGGTGCAAGCTCAGGGAGTAGCTTGCCTTGCTCGGCAAAGTGACTTGGTCTTGATCTTCAGATTCAACAAACTCTCCTTCCTCGATAAATCCGACAGCGTTCTCGTCTAATTAATAAACAAACAAATACAACAATCACTAAACTACTCAAGCAATCATCTCAACATAACAACCATAAACATCACAAATAGCTACTGCACACATCAAACAATACAATTTGGTTTCAAATTAATTGAACTAAACAATATTTATTTATGTCCAAAATTATGGCAGAAACTTGTGGAACATGTTTAATTGCACAACTTGAGTTCTGTTGGTCACAAAAATACAAACTAAATTTCTATAGAAAGCTACTGATGTGTAGAAGACAACCAATTTGATTTGGATCAATTGGAGTTACCAAACTCCCTACACAATTGTTTTAATCCATGAGTGATTAATCAAGTTTTGGCTACCAAATAAGTTCTGTTGATCCTAAAATTAAATCCTTTTAGGGGTACTAAACATGGCTAAATATGATATAACAAAATTGGTCCTAATTCATTTGGGTTAACCATTAAACATATTTAAATGTTTGAGTGCAGAAGGGTGTTTAAACTTCAACTTAATACTAAACAAATACTACTGCACAAATAATTCTACCAAAATTAGGGAAGCTAATACATGGCAGTACTAAGCTAGCAAAATTGGTTTGGAATTATTTGGACTAACAGAGTATCAGAAACAAACAAGTTTAGAATTTAAACCTTCTGTAGTATTTTTAATAATACTTTTTAACTATTTATTTAAATGACATGAGACCACTTGGGTTGGTTAACAATTTCATAAGCTTTCCAGAACAATTGAGTTTGATTTATTTGGATTCATAAATCTCGAGATATTGAATTTTGAAGTTGGATACAGTACTGTTTTCATTTTTTCAATTTAAACAGAGAAAACCTAGTTATGGATAATGTTTAAATTTCTGACGAGTGGGGCCTACACGTCAGCAACACAGTGCGCGCGGTGAAAAGAATAAAACCCTGACGTGTGGGGTCCACACGTCAGCCTCTCTCTACTAAACGAAACGGTATGGCACCGTTGGATCAAGATCCAATGGCCCACGATCAAAGGCAACGGCGGCGACCTAATTTCGGCGGCGCTGCCGTGCCGGCGACGGCGAGGTGGATGGATCTCTCACCTAGGGGGCTCGGGAGGTCGCGGCGATGAAGCAGATCGACGGCGGCGGCGTGGGGGAAGCTCCTGGCTGAGTTGCACTTGCTGGGGTGGACTGGTTCGTCGGCGGCGAGGTCTCCGTCCTCCACGGCCAAGGACACGGGTTCCGGCGAGGTCCAACGGTCGCGTCTGGGCACAAATCAAAGGGGAAAAAGGGTGGGGTGAGTGCGGTGAGCTCGGGCAACATCGTAGAGGGGTCAGAGGGGAGAATGGAGCAGCAGGACGGCACGGCCGTGGTCGTGCTCACCTACGGCTCCGGCGGAACTTCTCGGGAAAAATTCCAGAGCAGCGGCGGCCCAGCAGCCGCGGCTCTGCTCTCCTGGCGGTGTATGTGAGGTGGTGAAGCAAGGGAGGGAAGCAGGGGTGAAGGGTGTGGTGAAAATGCGAGGTGCGGGGTCGAGTTAAATAGGCGCAACGCCGGCGTACGGTGGTCGCAGTCCAGCGGCGTCCAGGGTGCGGGAGAGGCCGGCGCGTGCGGTCTGGGGGGTCCGGGCTGGAGCTAGGATGCGCGGGGTGTAGCCTTGCGTGTCGAGGAGCTGCGAGAGGGGGCCAATTTTGCCGGCGCCGTCGAACTCCTCCGCGGCTGTGCAGAGGGCACAGGGGCGACATTGGGGCGGGAGAGAGTTCTCAAGTGATCTCCTCTGTGAGGCAGAGGGTGCAGAGGCACGGGAGCGAGGGAGAACGCGAGCAGGGGGGGCCAGGGGGCCTGGGAACGGCGAGGAGCACGGCGCCCTGCGTCGACACGGCGACGGAGAGGTAGGGGATGGCGGTTTTTGCAGAAAACCCCCTGGCTCTTCTCCTTTCTATTTCTTTCATTTGTTTTTCAAACCAGAAGCATTTCTCGATTTTATTTAGGGCACTAAATATATTTATAAAAATTCAAGAAAATTTGTGAAGCCTTCCCTTAGCATGCAGAAGCTCCACAAAAATTGGCTTTGCAAAATAAAATGTTTTGAATCATTTTCTTTCATAGGGTTTTAATTATGGAATTTTGTTTTATTTCAATTTGATTTTACTTTAGAATTTTAAAACTAGTTCAAAATATGATTTGAGAGAGAAAAGTAGTAAGGATAAAATGGGAGTGTTTACATTACCACTCCACTGAATTTAATTGTGAAGGAAAACAACTTCTCACTTGGAGAATTTTATGTGACACCTGTCACATTATTTTCTTGTTTCAACTTTTATTTTATTCCTCTTCTTTTCTTCATGTTTTACTTTAGAGCAAGCAACACACATTTAGCAAGAATTAATAGCACAAGCAACAAGGATCAATTACCATAAGCAACAATTTACAAACAACACATAATAATCAACAAAAGTTTTTGTTGGCTCTCATTTTTGGAATAATAATACTGATAATATTTTTGGGATGTTACAAAGATGCACATATTTATGTGGAGTTCGTCCTATGTATTGTAGTTGCTCTAACTACTTTGGACCCAATGAGTTTGGGTGCCATGTTGTACTTAATTTGTTTTAGGTACACTCGAGATGCATTGAAAGCTTGTCTCTTTTACAAGGAAGATGCTATCACCATGTGCTTATTGGAGCAAAGCTTGGATGATCATGAACTCTTATCTTCTACATCACCCAATGCTATCTCGGTAACACGTATCTACCTCATGCATACATTTCTAGCTTTCAACCTTGTGTAGGTTGTATCTTGGCATGAATTTCCTTTGTGCGATACTTGTTATCTTTCTCGGAGCATCCCTTTTATCACCTTATCCCTTGTGGATAATTTGGATGCTATGATGAGTGTGTATTAGAAGTTCATCTATATTCCTTTAAGATAAAATTGAGCTTTGTGCTATGCTTTTAAGCAAAGATCTTATTGGTGTATTTATGACTTCCTCTTGGATATCATGTTCTCTAACTTTGTACCTATTTTGTGTGTGCATGTTTCTTTGTGGACTTATATCTTCATGATTGGTGTCTAATTAGAAACTTATATACATGAGAATAGTTACATCTTTAATTGGTATTCCAATTCTTTAGTGACCACCTTTTATTGCTTTTGATTCTTTGGTGGTTTCTAAAAGGCACAAGCTTTGTTTTTTTTTGTTATCCCTTTTTGCATCTTAATAAGCTTGTGAACCTATTTGCTACATCTTCTTTGGTTTGTGTTCTACATTATCTAGGAGGGAGTGATGATTCCATGTTGTGAACACTATATTGAAATGCAAATCCTACTTTGTGCACGTACCTTGGGGAGTTCCCTCTTGATTTCTAGAACACTTTCCAGATCCTTTTATTGCTTGCTTCTTTCGTAAAAGTATCTTTCTCTTTGATATTCTTTTATAATTTTTGGATCCTCAATATAGTTTGATCTCCCTCCATCTATTCGTCATTGGATATGTGCATTTGATTTCGCTCATATCATGAGAAATGCACACTTTATGGGGGAGCTCTTATTATATTGGCCGCCTTAATTTTTCACCCATTTCGGCAATGGATGCCAATGGGGGAGAAATTTAGAGGGTTTAAGGGAACATGGCTTTGTTCTCTTGCATCCTTCCATTTTGTGTTGCATGATTGCTTAAATTCATTATATAAACCCTCGTAAAAGGGATTGTCATCAATTACCAAAATGGGGGAGATTGAAAGTGCATGGTGTCCCCATGTATGGTTTTGGTAATTAATGACAATCCTTATGGACTAATGTTTGTGTTGAGTTATTCTTATAGGTTTGTCCATTGGCATCGCTTGAACTCCATGTGTTGGATTCAAGGTTGTATGCCATCAAGATCATTGATTATAATGGACATATTTGATATGATAAAGAAGATGAAAAGATACAAGGTTGATCAAGACTAAGTGCAAAGAGTGGATTCAAGTTGATCAACACACAAAGCTAAATGAAATACCATGTGGGATCATGTGATCCAATGGTATGGTAAGAAATTGTCCATATAGCTTTGTGAACTAACCCATTATGTGTGTGTGGCTTTCCTTTGTTGGTGTTAAGTATCTCTCCATGAGCTTGCATCAAAAGGAAGATTCCTTATAGCTCATGGAGGATGACGTCAAGTGGTGATCGTCATCAAGGTTGAGATGTGCAAGTTCAAGATGGGCATCTAGAAGATATCATATGCTTGAACCTTGCAACCCATTTGGAGATAATGGTCAAGTGAAGATGATGTAGCTTGGGTCCCGATCTTCACGGATTGACGGCGGATTTGGACGAACACACGCAAGAACACAAAGAACATGAAGAACACAAAGAACACAAGAACACAAACACGATACAAGGACACGTTTCCCTCACCGGTACGTCCAAGCCGGTTCAATAAAATCCCAAAGGGAGAGATTGACAAGTAGATACAAGGAGGGATCTTGAATGGTTGTTTCTCCAACGGTCAACCAAACCGATCCAATAGAGTCACCCTAAGATGAAAGATTGACAAGTAGTCAAACTACAAGTAGAGGTCTTGAATCCACAAGAGGGATCTTCTCCACAAGAGGAGGCCTTGAATCCACAAGGGGATCTTCTCCACAAGAGGAGGCAACACCACAAAGGTGGATAAGGAGCCTATGCTCAACTCTCTCTCATCATAGACTCTCCCCTTCTAAAGGAGGAGGGGGATGCCTATATATAGTCTAGACCCAAAGGGGTAGGTGGGAAAGGGATACAAGGGTCAAAGCCCTGAAACTGAACGCAGGCAGCGGTAGTACCGCTGAGTGCTGGCGGTAGTACCGCCACTGGCAAGGTGGCGGTAGTACCGCTACTCTAGCGGTAGTACCATTGGCTCTCACGAAAATACTTGAAGTTCTTCTCCAGCGGTAGTATGTGGCAGGTACCGGTCAAGTACCGTTGGCAGTCCAGAGAGCATTTTCTGTGGTCCGGTAGTTGTAGCGGTAGTCGTAGCGGTAGTACCGCTCCTGGGGCTTGGCGGTAGTACCGCTCGGCACGGGCGGTAGTACCACTACTGGAGCTTCCGCTTCTTCAGCCTGGGACGTCTGGCGCCTGGCGGTAGTATTGTTGCGTGCGGCGGTAGTACCGCTCCTGGAGTTGCTGGCTCTTCTTCCTTCTTCTCTTCCAAGCGACCGTCTTGTCGAGCTTCGTTCCTCTTGCAACTTGTCCATCTTCCCGTGGTCTTGTACCCGTGGTGACACACCTAGCACTGCAATGGGAACAATGGTCAAGTAGTATAACGTCTAAAGGTGACATATAGTGAATCACATAATGGAAGGAGTTCACCTTTGAGGTCCATTGTGACTTGCGATGTATTGGAGTGCTTGACATGGTGATGGACGTGACCTGGGCTACATCAGAAGATGTTCCTAAGTGAGGCACTCCCATCTTGGTGTATGGGGGAGCGATATGTGAGTCTTCACCAAGTAAAGCGCAATCAAGAAAGGTGGTCCACTTGAAGAGATCAAGATCGTCATCATCTAGCTCAAGTGGAATGCGCAAGGCAAAGGTATGTTCTTGATAGGGTTTCTATTTTACCGGTCTCATGGTGTTAGTGGGAGACCGGGTTATAGGATAGATGCCGTACTATCAAGAGGGGCTTTCACGTGAGTAACTTGATCGCATCTTTGTGGAGAGCTCAAACCTTTGCATATTTGGCATATCATCTTTCTTGGTTCTTATTTGGCTTCTATCCATGTGAGAATTTAGAGTTTGTGTTCATCTCCATATCAAGCTCTAGTTCACCAAAAACGGATTTCACATGAATATCTTGTTGCGTTTTTGTTGTTGGAGGTTTTATCGGTTGTTCTTTTTTAGAGAGGTTTTACGTTTAGGTTTTATGTTTCTACATTTGGTTTTATCCTCCCTTGTTGGACTATGATGTTTCTCTGCATAATATTGTCGTGCTCGTTGTGCTGATTCCAACGAGCCCAAGAACATAAAAAACGGAGTCCGGATGCAAAACTTATTGTCGTTTTTGTATCGGTGTTTCTGCAATTTTCTGGGGAGCGGAAATTCCGGACTTTAGGCCGGACATATCCGGCCCTCCGGAAATATCTGGCACTATTTCTGGCCCTGTTCTTGCCAGAGTCCAGTAGCGAAAATCGTAAGTGACTTAGCTGTTTTTCGGAGGTCTAGAAATATCCGGACTTGCACCGGAAATTTCCGGTCCGATGTTTTTCCAGCAACGGCTCCTTTTTGTGAGGACCTATATAAGTCCCGCTTCTTCCCCAATGGTTCCCCAATCATTTGAGCTCGTTTTTCTCTCTCTCTCCCACCATTGTTGACCTTGGAAAGCTTGCCCCTTTGATGTAGCCCGAGTCACGTCCAACACCATGTCAAGCACTCGAAGACTCCACAAGTCACCATGGATATCGAAGGTGAACTTCTTCCTCTATGTGAACCTCGATATGACACTTTGGAATGGTATACTACTTGACCATCGTCACTTTGTATTGCTAGTCATGATGAGTACGACTCCACGGGAAGATGGCCAAGGCACAAGAGGAGTGAAGTACGACAAGACGGTGGCATGGAAGAGAAGAAGGAAGAAAAGCCTGAAGATTCGGCCGCCGGTACTACCGAAGCTCTCCCGCCGATACTACCGCCGAAGCTCGGAAGCTACTGATGCCGCGACCAATTTAAGCATTACTACCGAAATTCAACCCGGTACTACCGGACCTGCGCTTGTCCGGTACTACCGGACCGTAACCGCCGGTATTACCGGCCCTGCGCGTGCCTGTGTGCAGATCTGGGTTTTGACCCATGTATTTCGTCCCCTTTTGCCTAAACTATATATAGTAGTTCCCCAGCACCTTAGAGAGGGAGAGTCTATGATGAGAGAGAGTTGAGCATAGGCTCGTTACCCACCTTTGTGGTGTTGCCTCCCCTTGTGGAGAAGATCCCCTTGTGGATTCAAGGCCTCCTCTTGTGGAGAAGATCCTCTTGTGGATTCAAGACCTCTACTTGTAGTTGTGACTACTTGCCAATCTTTTATCTTAGGGTGACTCTATTGGATCGGTTTGGTTGACCGTTGGAGAAACAACCATTCAAGATCCCTCCTTGTTTCTACTTGCCAATCTCTCCCTTGGGATTCTATTGGACCGGCTTGGACCGACCGGTGAGGGAAACGTGTCCTTGTATCATGTTTGTGTTCTTGTGTTCTTGGTGTTCTTGTGTTCTTGGTGTTCTTCGTGTTCTTGCGTGTGTTCGTCCACATCCGCCGTCAATCCGTGAAGATCGGGACCCAGCCTACATCATATGGTATCAGAGCTCTAGGTTGCCACGGATTTGACTTGGTTTCCCCCACAAATCCACCCAATTTTTCTTTGATTTTGAGAAATTCGAAAATTTCACCAAAAATAGCCCCAAATTGCTTTTGTTCGATTCGGAGATTCTTGTGCGTTTTGGCAGGTTTTGATCCATAGATCTATTGCTAAACTTGTTGATCTACCTTCCTTTGCGTTCCCATAGCCTAATTCCATCATTTGGACCTCCGATTTGGTGTTTTTCGCTCCGTTTTTCTGCCCAAAATCGCGAAATTTCGAGTCTCGGGCAAGAACAGCGACCACGACCGGTACTACCGACCCAAATAGCCCGGTACTACCGACCGGATACTCAGAGCAGGTGCGGAAAGCGCGCAGCCCCGGTACTACCGACCGTTTCTGCCCGGTACTACCGACCGTGCGCAAAAACAGCATTTCAGCACCACGGTTTTGGCCATATCTTTTGCGTTTGGACTCCGTTTTTGGTGTTCTTTGGCTCGTTTCGAAGCTACGATCAAGGCCTACATCACCATTGCGGTTGATCCATCATCCACCACCACCAAAATCCGTGGGCAAGCACAAAGCTTCAACAACAAAGGGTGAAGATCGTCGACGAAAGGTATAAACATCACCAATCTTTACCCCTTGCCATTCCTTTGTGAGTCACACTATATCTTTGTGATTACCATGTCCTATTGAGGCAAGCTCTTGATGATTGCTTGGGCTTTGCACATTTGTACCGTGTAGTTTCCGAGCAAAAGTTGTACGCTAGTTTACATATATCATATATCTTGTGTTGGCATAAAAAAGAACTGGGTGTGCAAAAGAGAAAAGAATCAAAAAAAAGAGAAGAGAAAATAAAAAGAAGAACTTGCCATATCTCTTGTCGGAAGCGCGCAAGCTCGATGAACATCTTGTAGGTGATACATTTTGTGCAAATCTGGTAGCCCACCAATATATTGCAATCGAGCTAGTGGCTCTCCTTGTACTTGTGCAACACGAGCTTATAGTCTTCGCTAGGATCATATGGTTCTTTAACAATGGAGTCATATCGGTCGCTCGGCAGCTGCCCGGCCGGCCGCTCGGCCGCTTCCCCGCAGAAATTCTTCGCGGTCGTTCTTCATCGAGCCTGTCCGTCTATGTCGGCGTAATCCCAGTGAGCTGCTCCTCCGATTCCCTTATCCTTCGTCTCAATTTCTTCCGGTAACTGTCGGACGAGCTTGGACGATGTTGATGAATTGCAGCAAATGCCTCCTAGCTGGTACTAGGGATTGTTCTGTGCAACAATTGGTTGAGCACACTCCCAGTTCTTCAAGGTTAATCAAAGCAAATTGTTGAAGCGTGCTCTAATATGTTGTGATGACTAATCTATCAGATTATTAGTTGCAACCCAAACAACAGAGAGGCTAATGTGGAAAGCATGCACATTAATTTTGTTTTCCCACGCGTAGTATCAAGTTTTTGCTTCACTGCATTGAAATTCAGCATGTGTATTTCACTTCTAGCTGATAGTAATTGATAAGTATGCTCGAGCCTTAAATCCAGAATGCAGATGATGTCGAATTGGTGGAAAATTTGATTATTTGTAACCTGATGGAAATTTAAAATAAATTAATTCGAAGTAGGTTAATTATAACTAAATGGAAAAATTACGGGACCAGGATAACAATACCAGGTAACCACTCTTTTTTAGGTTCTTCACCTTAATTCCACATGTTGTACATTGCCTAATTTAGCTGCATTTTTTTACTATATGTGTTTACAATTTTCCCTGAGGCAAGCATGTGTTGCTCATAGTGGATCAGGTTGGACATGGAAATAAATATGCATATTTATTTTGTTGTTAATGCAGCTTTGTATTTCACATGGATTTTATATGTTACCTAGCATTTTCTTTCTATATAGTAGCTAGCATTCTACCTCTTGTCAACAGATGCTATCATTCCCACTAGCTACCATAAGATGCATTCTGATTTTACTGTTTGCCCTTTCAGATTTAATGTTTTACCATCTTTATATGACCATGAAAAATTGTGTTATGTTATCTTACTGGAAACAACAATGGTCAAATTAATAAAACTGTCGACTTAAAACAAAGCTAGAGCCACACAGCCTCCTTCAAGGAGAAGTAACCAAAGGTCTTTTTATTGGCTGCACCTTCATTCTTCATGTGTTTACAATTGCTACTTCATTTTTAGATTTATTTTCTTCTATCCAATCGGGTGTGGCTGCTGCATCATGTCCTTTGGCTTCTCACCAATTGTTCCAGACACCAAATAATTGCTCCACTGTATATCCTTTAGTACTAGGTGAAAGATGCTTTCAAATTCCCATTACAGATTAGGATTAATTGCATCTTTTTTGTGGACTATGGTAGGCATGTTTCATGTTTTCTTCAAGCTAAATATTGTTCTTGCGATCATTTTAGGCAGAAACATGTCAGAGTTTCACGAGGTTATTTTTCTATATTCACGTAAGCCACATCAAAGTTACTTCTCAAGGATAGGTCTATTCATATTCAGATTTCCATCAGCTAAATGTTTTTGTGTGATAATTCTGTACAGTAACTTAAATATGTACATTCAAAGTTACTTCATTAGGCTTTGTTTTTCAGGTAATTAGATACAGTTCCAGTCAATGTTTCACTCAGCGGTTTCTAAATGGCCTCATATGTAAACTTAGGTCTACCATTTGAGTTGTGTGCTTCTATTGCATCGCTTGGTAAGTTTTTCACATTGGATTATAGCCAGTGGTTCTTCTCGATGTTATAATCTTATAGAACTCAAGGTTATTATGTATATGTGCATATGTTGTTTACCTAAATAATTATTACACATATTTTTCTGGCTTCTATTTGTTTGGTTGATGCATCCAGTTGGAACAAAAAAGGGCCTCAGCTGTAATTAGCTAATATTTAGTTTTATTTGTAAAAGAAAACAAATGAAATATTTGTACTCGATTCAAAAGTATCATCCAGCTAGGTTGTTGTATCTGTCCTAAGGAATTTTCTTTGTTCCGTGTCCATCAAGAAAGTGCCCTGCCTAGGATCCTTCCGCTGCAAAATTTTCTGTCCTACCATGTTTTCTTTAGGGGAATGGTATTGAGTTGTTTTATTTGGTTATTCGGCAGTTGCAAGTGGTGCTCTTATTGCTTGGAGGAGAGGAACATTTGCAGGGATTAGATTGAGGTCATCGTCTTCGCCATCATACAGTCAGGTTTAATGAGTTTCTAGGAAATGTGAAAGGATGGAAATTATAATTACAAGATCCAATATTCTCTTTCAAACGAAAGTGCACATGTTAGTGATATCTTGATTGATTACGCATTGTGCCCCTAAATCCTGTAAATGTAACATGGATGTATGAGCATGCAGATGCCACTAAGGGTTTGCTTGGATAGGGGTGGCTTGGATTGAGTATAGAATAAGTTGGGACAACATGTATGGTTGTTTATTTGTCACCAAGTAATTTTCTTGAATCAACTTAGAAGCTGATCTCACTTGAATTTTACAATTTGTACTGCATCAGGGGTAGTCATCCACAATGCTCAATTATTCCTTCTGTGCTACTTGCTCAATTGTATCTATTTTTGCGGGTTGTATGATCAAGCAAATACTACTAGAGGGCTGCTTGGATTGAGTACAAAATTATGTGGGACAATGCATCAAAACTTATGTGTCAGCTTAGTAGTTTTCTTAAACTAGCTTAGTAATTGATTCCACTAGGATTTTACAATTTGTGCTAGCCCAGGTGGGCTCATTCAGGCTGTCTAATTATTTTTTCTACGCTACTTGATTTTCTTTGGTGGAATGGTATTGATTTTTTTGACTTTTGTTATTCGGCAGATGATAATTCATAGATACTACTAGATGATAGCTGGCAATTTGTACTAAATTGATTTTCTGTGCTACTTAATCAAATATATCCATATTTTCTTTGTTGAATTTACATCTTATATATTATACAACGGTGTTAAATTTCTGTAAAATGTATGTGTTGTCTTCTCAACATTTTTATGATTGACAAAGCAAGTTGATCTGGACATAAGAAGCAATGCAGCGTTTTCAAAATCTTTAGTGGAATATTTCATTGTAGTTTGATAAGTATCAAACTGTTGCATGTACACTACATTGTTTGACAGTTTAACTCAAGTTTTTTAGTATTCTTTCCTGTAATGTTAAATATTTGTGTTCTATAACCACCGAGATAAATTCTCATCAAGGGCGCGGCGGCACGCCGCGCCAAATTCAACTAGTTGATATCATATGGGGACGCAATTGACTGGCATATGGTGGCGCGCATGATGGCAAGGACGTGAGATCCTAGAGGGCACTGTGTGAAGGCTTCCGCGGCGGCGATGGGCGCGGTGGAGAAAGGCTTCCGCGGCGGCGCAGGGAAGAAAGGAAAATCTGACCGAGAGTTAGGTGTGATAGCGTGTGCCGGGCCGGGCCAATCATCCGAGATGGGCTGAGAGAGAATGGGCGATCGAGGGAACGACGTGCGGGCAGACTATGTCGAGCGAGCCGTGGTTAGCCAGGTTACACGAACCACCAACTCCCATTTAATAGTAACGAAAATCACTAGCTAGAACTGATTAACAAAGCATTTTGTGTTTTTCACTGCGGTCGGCTAACCCCAGTAAGGCAGCTTCACCCCTGCCTGGGGGTGGCGGTGGTCCAGCGAAGGAGGAGTTTGGGGCAGGTAAGGGCAGCGAGACAATTAAGGGAGGGGAAGAAGACAACGAGGCCGACAGTGGCTACGGGGAGGGGGAGTGGGAGGACGGATGGGAAGAAAAAAGTCGACCAAGCGCTATCTTATGTCTCGGTGGACCGAGCAGTAGGCGCTTCCAATGTCTAACCGCAATATCTAACGCTGCATCAACGGGGTAATTAAGTCTAAACGGAGGTATATTCCATTACCGGATTACCTGGAATTATCGGAGCATCCAGAAAGTTTCTAAGAGCACGACGCGAGAGAAAGAGTAACGCAGCGGGGCCCACATGGCGACAATCAGGGCCGGCGGCGGGAGGAAGGTCGATCGCTCGGGTCCTGTGGGGACCCCGGACTAGTTGTCCAAAATACCCTTGTGCCTAGAACATCAGCGATCCCATGATCAGTGTGTCGTTGAGCACAATCGAACTGGTATCAAAAGGACATCCATAAATACCGAATGAATATACTTACTTGATTGAAGCGGTAAGCTTCAACAGGTACTTGCAGCGGAAATCACCAAACAACGTGGAGCCCAAGTCTTATGCCACAACCCCACAGGCAACTGACTGGGAAGCGCCCTAGTTCGCATTGACGTCATTGAAAACTTCTCCTTCGAACTGCTCCTCTTCAGAATCTGGCTAAGACAATAGCCAGGGACGAAACCAATATGAGTACATTTGATTGTACTCGCAAACTACCCCCGAAATGAGCATGCACTACTCTTTTTACTGTTTAAATAAAACTTCTTTTGCTTTGAAAACTCTATATCCTTGTTGAAAAAGAGATGGATAGACTTTTGTTTAATAAAACTTTGTTTTGAAACCTCTATATCTTTATTGAAAAAGGAAAGAAGGCTTTTAGAACTTTTCCCATAAATCTGTCTTTGTAAGAAGTCTCTTAAAACTTTTTCCCGAAATATATCTTTGTTGAAAAATGATAAGAAGTCTCTTTTAAAACATTTTCCCGGAAAATCACCATTTTGTTTATTTCCCCAAAACTCCTCCTTTTTCGACCAAAACCCTTCATGGTCAAATCATTTTCCAACAACCTCATACCAGCCCGTCGGTATAGTGGCATACAACATTTTCCACTTTTAAAACACAAAACTTTGCACTTCTCGACCATAGCCCTTCATGGTCTTCTTCTTTTCCAGCAACCTCATACCAGCCCATCGGTATAGTTGCATATATCAAACATCTCCATTTTCTTTTCAAATCTTAAAACATTTCCAAAACTTGCACATAAGTCAAAGTAGGGCCTCCCAACTGTCCATATTCGAGGACTTGGCTATTCGAATAGTTTTACCCTCTGCAGAGGTAGCACGCTTTTCCCACACCCATCCGGCAACTCATCGTGTCAGCCACGTCCCGCCATACAAAGTGTATGCGAAGTTGAGTCACCTGCCTGTAGCCTGTCCTTTGCTCATGCTAGTATAGGACCCTACCCTTATGACACTTTCCATCACACTTAACCCAGCCCGTCGGAATCTAAGTGTGAGGACTCATAGTTTTTCCCGGCGACCACATGGTGAGTCTTCAATCCTCCTACTTAACTTTCCATAGAGTTTGAGCGAGGACCCAGGTCAGGGGTAGGTCACCAAACCATCCCCTCATGCATAACGGAGTCATCTCCGTCGATGAGGCATCCCATACTAATATGAGCAAATTATATGACTACGCCCTTTTCCCATATGTGGGTAAATGTGGTCGCACAGAGTATCGGCTGGTTGACGTAAGTACAAGGACACACTGTGCATTTTTCATAAACATCCCCATTTCTCCACTTCAACACCAACATCTCGGCATTCCATAGCCACACCAGTATTTTCAAAGGAGTTTTGAATAAACCATGATTATTTTTCCCATCCTATAATTTTATATAACTATCTTATATTTCTACATAGGGTGGCAAAATAGTTTCCATATACTTTTTGAAAAGTTTTTAGAAAATCTTTGCCTTAAGAGTAAATCATGTTATCAAAGTAGATGCATATATTAGGGTTGCAAGCTCAAAGAGTAGCTTGCCTGATTCCAGCATAATGTTCCTGGGCTTCTTCTCACTGATCAAAGAAATAAACTCCCATCCTTCTTCGATAAATCCTCTCCAAATACCACTCCGGTAGCGTTTATATCTAGCGTCGCAAACATGAAAATAAAACAACACACAATAAGCAAACCAAACCACAAGTGGTATACAAACAAGGAGTCATACCAAAACATAACACTAATTTAATCAAGCAACAAACTAAAATCTACTCTAAGATCACCTCCAGGAAAACTGCCTTAATAACAAGCCTAGCACAATTTATTTACTAAAGCTACATCAATCATAAATAAAGGATACAAGTTAAACTAAAGACAAACACTTAAGAACAACCACCACACTTAGCTATATGCTAACAAGTAATTAATCCAACAAGCAAAACCAACACATAACCACATGTTTACCTCTATGCTAACAAAACAATTTACTCAGACAAAAACACAAGGGCATTATACTAGCAAGAGTATAACACCATACACATGCTAAAACATAGAGCACCAAGACATTCTCTATTAAAGGTACCTAACAAACATTTTTCCCTAAACAGGAAATACTTCAGACAAAATTTAAGTCATTAAATTTTATCTGCAGGTTAACTCTCTTTACCCAGCTAAGGTGGAGACATTAACCAGATACCTATGATAGTATTCAACTTAAGGACAACCAAGTTTAACAAGCAAGACAAACATATTAATCACTGATGCATGTAAAATGCATACATGAACTTTGCACTTAATTGCTTATATTCCAATCATATTTGCATCATATAAGGGTTATATCAATGTTTTATAATGATTTTGGGAATACTTCATAGTTTTCCCATTTATTTGGAATTAACCCTGTTTTTCCAGAAAACGTCTTTTTTAGTGTTTCAGACTTTCCGGGAGCTTCGGGACTCCAAAAAGGGCAAGGTCAAAGAGAACGGTTCAGAATTTTCGAGACAAATGCAATGGGCTTAAATTGAAGACCAGAAGCCCAACAGGCTAGAAATGGGAGGGTCCCACGTGGCCTAAAGTACATGGCCGCGTGGGCCTATCTCGTTTCCACCTCGGAGCTCCGTGGCCGTCGATCTTTCATCCACCGACTTCGTCTTGACCTAAAAACGCCTATAAAAAAGGTCTCCTGGCGTTTCGCGAAAGGAGGCGGCGGAGAAACAGAAAACCACGAAACAGAGAGTCAGACGGCTGCCGCCGGAGAAGATCGGAGGGGGGAAACGCCGTCGGAATCACCTCCGGAGGGCTCCATTTACTTTATGGGGATATATATGGGGGACCCTAGAACTTAAGGCTATGGTGGGACAATTATGTCTTAATAATTCTTGTGCTGCACATTTATTTGGCCATGAGATCCATCATAAGAGTTGTGTTATTGCTCATTTACTTGGCTACACCTATTTATGGCTCCCACCTAAAAGAAACATCTAAGACTGAAACATGTGCTTCACTAATTGTGACAACCACGCGAATGAAATAACAATTGCTAGAACATTTGCTCCCTTGAGATATTTGCTACTTGAGGTATTTGATACTTGCTGCTTGAGAAACTTGCTTGAGAAAACTGCTGAGAGAAACTTGCTCTAAGAAACCTGTGTCTGAAACTTGCTTGAGAAACTTGCTACTAGATAAATCCATTCCACGTCACTTGCTTCCATTAGTTAGATCCTTTCATATTTATTGCTTTGCATAAAAGGCCATATAAGAGGGTTATAGGGCTTTAGAGAATAGATAGTTTACCTTCAGCTCCTCGTGGGTTCGACACTCAAATACTTATCGAATTGTGCTACAGTGATTCCTTGCTCTTGGGGATTATCAAGTACTTTTCTGGCGCCGTTGCCGGGGAGCGTTGTGCTAAACTTTTATTCTTGTTTGCATTGCATACTAACATATAAATCTAAAACACAAAAAAAATTATAAAATGGAAAACAACAAAACAATCCTAGAATTGTATAATATCTATCTTGAGTTAGGACATGAAGTGTTTGAGGAGAAAATTAAAATTTATTTGCATAACAGTCATGTCTGTGGTAGTACTAATTCTTTTAACAACTTTATTGCTAATACTGAGGAAAACCTTAAGCTTGGGGAAGTTTCTTTTGATGAATATGACATTTTTAGTCCCCCTACTATTGAGGATGAAATTGATTGTGAGTTTGATGATCCAATATGCTCATTAGATGATAAGTCTTTATGTGGTGATTCTATTCAAAATCATGTGGGAATATTTAACTTCAATGCTTGCAACTATTATGAGAGAGGAAGAGATAAGAATCCTCTCTATGTTTCTATGTTATTTAAAATGCAAGCTATTGATCATTATATGCATTGGTTACCTCAAATGAGGTGTTATTTATTCATATATAAAATGCCAATGCATAGGAAAAGAGTTAGACTTAAAATTTAATGGTTTAATGTTTTGAGGTGTGCTCTCTATGCTTTTATCTCCTATTCAGTTTGGGCACACCTTTATATCTCAAGAACCTGCAAAATAACTTTACCTACTGATTTCTAACAATTAGTTTAAGATTTTCACTCTATATGAAATTTGGGAAAGTAAATGAGAAGGATGAGTAATGGAGAAGTTGGGGTCGACCTTGAACATGTGTTGTTCATGCCAATGGAACCATTGCAAAATCTCTATCATTTAAACTTTTCCCAAAGCTAAAACCAAATAAAAAGAGTGATAATAGTAATTCGCTGTCCAGTTTTTGACATATCCTGTCTTTATTCTGCATTACTCTCATTACTTGTGTTTTGTGCGGTTCTTTTGATCAAGGAGCATTACATAACCATAGTAACAGTAGCTAATGTTTAAAATCAATTCATGATATGTCTTTGCTGTGCCTATGTGGATTTAATTTATGAAGGCACTAACCCCTCTAATCAAGTTTGTGACGAGTGTTGTGTAAAGAGAATTTTAAGGTGGAAGAATTGAGGGTGATGAACAAGATCAAGAGGGACAAAAACTCAAGCTTGGGGATGTACCCCTAGGCTCACCCTACATATATCAAATAAGTACAAGAATTTAAGCTTGGGGATGCCAAGCCACCTCACTTCAACCATCTTGATACCAAGTAAGTAAGCCTAGCTATATGGCTATAAAGAAAGCGCTTTGCGGGAGGCAACCCGGTTATTTTTGTGTGTGATTTTTCTTTGTGTCCTCTTGCTGTAACAAGAGATCTTGTGTCTAGTTTAGTTCAGGAGTTTTTAATAAAGTGCCAAGTTTTACCCATGTTGGTCTTGAAAAGTTGCTATTTGAGTTCGGAGATTTTATTCCTGCACGAATCTGTGCACGGTATGATTTTTAATTCTTATTCTGTAACTCCGAATGAGCTCATATTTGAACTGTAGTTGCAACTTTTCATCCTCTGTATGCATGAATTTTTCGGAATTTTTCGAGAAAGTTTGGTAGGGTAGAAAAATACGTTTTGCTGCTGCTGTTTTTCTGGACAGATTCTGTCCCATTTTGTTTGATGCATGCTTTGAGCTTTTAAGTTGAATCTTTTTATCCAATTGAGTTTATGAGTAGGCATACAACATTATACACTCTCTGGACATGTCATATGAATTTTTTTTCAAGGATTATATGCAGCAAGAAACCTATTTGTTTATCACTATTAATGCACCCCACAGAAAAGAAATGGGAGAAACGGTGTTTTGAAGTTTTTTCACAGGGATTGGAGGAGATGCACCAAGAGCTATCCAAGGATGGTGAAGACCATAAGCTTGGGGATGTGAAGACAACCCCGCTGGACCTACACACTCTCGGTTTGCACACGTCCAACTTCTGTTTTTCGATCGAAACACTTTATCGCATAAACTTGGAGCGTCTTTTTGTTTGTTTGTTGAGTCTTGTGAGACCACCACATAATAATTGTATATGGGAAAGTTTCTGAAAATTTGGTTTGAAATATGTTGGATGCTATTATCATGATGGGAAAAGGGATGTTTGAGTTGATTTTTAATGATACATATAGTTGCATGATTCATGAGCTTGTTAATGAGTAATAATATGTAAATGCTTTATCAAGAGTTATCACTTATTCATGTTTTGATGCTGAAAGTTATTTCACTTTGTTTAACATGATAAGTTGGTTCTATGGACACTCATGCATGCATCTAGATGGTCAACTTTCTCCCTTTTGCTAGCCCAAACATTCCAACAAGTAAAAACTTGTTTCCAACACCTTCAACCAAAGTTATTCCAGTGAGTCCACCATATCTACCTACTAGCTATATGCTATTCAGAGTATGTTCATCATGATATTTGTGTTATCTATACCTCTGAATGAAAATAATTATGTTAGTGATTGTCATGGGAAAAGTTGGTTATATAGCTCTCATGAACTTGATGCACATTTTACTATCATTGCAATAAATAAAACATGACCCATTGTGATTAAGATTATGATGTTAGTGGCTTGATAAATGTTCGAGGTTGGGAGTTAGCCCATATGTGCTGTCACATGCAAAGCTTTCAACATGCTCCTTTTAGTTGATATCATGGCTTTTGTCTATGGATGCCTATCATGATGGAATGAGGTGGAAATGAAGTAGTTTAAATGAGTTTGTATAAATGGTTAGAGAGACGCCTGGGCCGCTAATCTAAGCCATGCATTATTCATGGTGGAAATTTACTTACATGCTATGGTGAATTATCTATGACACACCTTACAATAAAAAGCTATTCCAATGGTAAATAAAAAGGGTGTTGAGGTTTTCATCTTGTTTGTTTGTCTTGTCATTTTGATATGGGCTTGTTCCATATCCTGGGACAAGAGGTACCCCAGTTGACGCTCTTGATGATACTATTATTACTTACAATGATATATAACTTGAACTTGCTTTGTTTACTAAGTTGAGTAATCATGGTGTAGGTACTTGTATTCAAGGGGCATGAGACATCCAACCTTTACTTTGTCAAGCACACTACTCATATTTGCTCTCACATTAAACTATAATCATTCAAGATGCTATGATAGGGGAATGAGAGCTTGACACCAAGTATTTCCACATTGCAATCATTAACTTAAGTAGAGAGTTTGGAGTTAGATGAAACTTATGCATGCTTTACCTCTACTCACTTATTCATCTTTCCAAAGTGTCCACCAAACATATTCAGATTTTCATCATCACTCTATGACCAATGTAGGATGTCCATACTTATCATTATGCATACATGTGGTACATACTACTATCTGTTATGTTACACTTTGTGAACTATCATTGAACATCCTTGATTGAATACTTGATATCACTTCATAAACTATTTGCATATTGCTACTCCTTTTAAGAATGAATCATTTGACTTTATGTAGCAATAGTAATCATCTTTGATATTCATTGTTAAGTATTAAATTGCAAAGTCCATGTTAGTTTTATCATCTTCATACTCGAGGACGAGCATGGATTAAGCTTGGGGATGTTGATGCATGTAAAATGCATACATGAACTTTGCACTTTAATTGCTTATATTCCAATCATATTTGCATCATATAAGGGTTATATCAATGTTTTATAATGATTTTGGGAATACTTCATAGTTTTCCCATTTATTTGGAATTAACCTTGTTTTTCCAGAATATGTCTTTTTTAGTGTTTCAAACTTTCCGGGAGCTTCGGGACTCCAAAAAGGGCAAGGTCAAAGAGCACGGTTCAGAATTTTCGAGACGAACGCAATGGGCTTAAATTGAAGACCAGAAGCCCAACAGGCTGGAAATGGGAGGGTCCCACGCAGCCTAAAGTACATGGCCACGTGGGCCTATCTCGTTTCCACCTCGGAGCTCCGTGGCCGTCGATCTTTCGTCCACCGACTTCGTCTTGACCTAAAAACGCCTATAAAAAAGGTCACCTGGCGTTTCGCGAAAGGAGGCGGCGGAGAAACAGAAAACCACGAAACAGAGAGTCAGAAGGCTGCCGCCGGAGAAGATCGGAGGGGGGAAACGCCGCCGGAATCACCTCCGGAGGGCTCCACCCCCCTCCGGCGTGTTCATCATCAACATCTACAGCAAGATCATCTCCATCTCCCCACTGTAAACTCTTGGCAAACATGATGTGTGGTGCAATATACTATTCCCTTGATCTATTTTGTCTCCCATCTGTGTTTGAGAAGTGATTTGTTCATGGCACTTGTGAAATAGTTCGTTGATTGGTTGCATACAAGTGTTGTTATCTTTTATGATTGTCTTTATGTACAATATATGAGTGCACGCATATGTTGGGGAATGCATGTAAGGTGATCACCGTAGCGTAATGGATTGAGTAGGACATGTCGGAGTAGAGAGAAACCGGTGTCTGAGACTTGAAGTTACTTTATGGGGATATATATGGGGGACCCTAGAACTTAAGGCTATGGTGGGACAATTATGTCTTAATAATTCTTGTGCTGCACATTTATTTGGCCATGAGATCCATCATAAGAGTTGTGTTATTGCTCATTTACTTGGCTACACCTATTTATGGCTCCCACCTAAAAGAAACATCTAAGACTGAAACATGTGCTTCACTAATTGTGACAACCACGCGAATGAAATAACAATTGCTAGAACATTTGCTCCCTTGAGATATTTGCTACTTGAGGTATTTGATACTTGCTGCTTGAGAAACTTGCTTGAGAAAACTGCTGAGAGAAACTTGCTCTAAGAAACCTGTGTCTGAAACTTGCTACTAGATAAATCCATTCCACGTCACTTGCTTCCATTTGTTAGATCCTTTCATATTTATTGCTTTGCATAAAAGGCCATATAAGAGGGTTATAGGGCTTTAGAGAATAGATAGTTTACCTTCAGCTCCTCGTGGGTTCGACACTCAAATACTTATCGAATTGTGCTACAGTGATTCCTTGCTCTTGGGGATTATCAATCACACAAAATAATCTAGCATCAAAATAAATAAGCATAGCAATTCCTAATTACTAGGTGAAAAGTTATATACGGAGTAAAACCCTAACAAATACATGACTCACAAGTAGCTCTCCTAACATGCTAGAAAAAAAGGAAACACGTCACAATAGTGGGTTACTGTAACAGCCCAAAGTTCAGAACCTAAAAACCCGAATAAATTTTCCCACGTTTTGTGTTGCATTGCATCATGGCATTTAATTAAATTGCTAAACAACTAAAACATTTGGTTTGGCACCCTTTTAAAAACAAATTGCCAAACTTGTTTTAACAAATTTCAAAACTCTGGAAGCGTTCAAGTCTGCAAAACAAAACATCTTGACATCTTATAATTGTCAAGGAAATTTCAGGAGTTCAAATTAATACTTTGCACTTGTTTTGATTTTAAGAAAGGAGCAATATTTGATTTGAGCAAACTACTCTATTTTCAACCTTGTGACTAAATGTTGTCAAAGACATTTGATTTTTGAAACAATAAAACTCGTTGGAGCTGCTATATGTTGCCAAGGAAGTTCCAAAGGTTTCAAATCTATTTTGACAAACTATTTAGTTTGGTAAAAGAAAATAAAAGGAGAGCAACTCAAAATTGCCTACGAGCAATTCTATTTTATTCTCCTACCAAATGGTTTCCAAATATTTTAGAAAAATTGGGGAAGCTTTATATCCATATGAGGGGCCTACCCAAATTTTGCCATATTTTATAAAAATGTTTAAGTATCTCGTTTAAATGATTTAAACCTGCTGGTTTTAAAGAAAAGGGAGAAGGACCAAACGGTGATGGAAAACTTTTGCCCAGGGGGCTTTTTGCAAAACTCTCATCTCTCTCTCCTCCCGCTCTGTAGCGACCGAGAAGCGCGGCTCGCGCCGGACCACCTCGCCGCCCTGCCACCAGCGCGTCGCCGGGCCCCCACTGCCTCTACCCGCACGAGGAGCACGACCCCGAGGCCACGCTGCTCCCATTTCCTCACCTGCCCTCCTCTCTATGCGCTCCTCTCCCCGAGCTCGAAGCTGAGCCATGGCCACCGCCGTCCCCTTCAAATCGCCGGCGAGTGAGAAGCTCCCGAGCGAAGCGAGGCACACCATCCTCTCCGCCGCGTCCCCTGCTACTTCTCCGTCCGAGGGATCGAGCCGGGATGCAGTAAATCACCGGGGACTCGAGTTCTTCTCCGCGCCGTCCACCGAGCTCCGCCGCTCGGTCACCGCCGTTTCCGGCCTCCCCGACCCTCGCCGTCCACGGAATCGTCGACTGGGTGAGCTTCTGGTGCTCAGGCGCCTCCTTTTTTCTCTCCCCCTCGCGCTGGTTCGCAATCCACCGTCGCCGCCCGTACGCCGGCCTTCATCGTCGTCCTTCCTCGCACGCCCCGGTCGTGGAAACGGCCAGGACCGGCCTCGAGGCCGTCCACCTCTGTTGCGCGCCCGGCCTTTGGACCGGCCCAGCCGGGCTGAGAGCCGGAAGGCTCTGTGGCGAGGCCGGCCTCACAACCGGCCCTGGCCGGCCTCACTGCCGGCCCCCTCTGCTAGCAGGCCGGCCTGCCAGCCGGCCCAACCGGGCTGGAGACCGGTTTTACAGTTTTTTTTGCTGTTCTTGTTTTTCTTCTTCTTCCTCGATAGCGCATACCTCCCGCTACTCCTACGCGCCGTTAGGGACAGCGAACTTCGGCGATTCCTTCATGTTCCAACTCTCTCCTTCGATTTCGAGTAACTAAATTTTAATGTTGCTGGAATTAAAATTATTAAAAGCAAATAGTTTAAAAGAGAAATTATAAAATTAATAACTTTCTACCCGGACCTCAGAAAAATGTGTTCGAGGTACCAAAATGTTCAGAAAAACATGAATCATCCAAAATCATCCTCATCATGCATATTTGAGCACGATTACAATAATGTACTCTAGTAGTATTAAATCACTAAGATAAATATGGATTGTGCCAAATTATTGCCAAATAATTTGGGACCGTTCATTTAAATTGTTGATCATGTCTAGGATCTCCTAGTTGCATTAAAATGTCATATCATCATTTTTGTATGCATTGCACAATGCCATGTGTTGATTGATGTTTTGCTTTCCGGTGTTGTTTGTGCTTCGTTAGATCGAGGAGTTGAGGTGCAACTACAATCCTCCGACGACTCCTACTACCTCTTATCTCGTCAAGGCAAGCGTAATCCCCCCTCTGAGCATATCTTATCCTATTTTCCGCAATTATCTTCTCCACTATAATATTGCATGCGGTTCTAAATGTCTTTTGCCTGGATTAGAGTATCCTACTAGTTGCATTAGAATCCTGTTGACATTACCTGTATCCTTCCTATTTAACCACAGGTTTGAAGTGTTGGCCCGAGATAATTATACTTGCTATGTATATGCTTAGTCAGGCTTAGTTTAATGCCTAGTGGTACTATGTTGGTACATGCTGGAAACAGGTGTTGACTTGTGACCGCGATGATGATGGTGGAGAATTGTGGTGATGGATAATAAAATGCTAAAAGGTGGGGATGAGAGGCCACATGGAATGTGGTGGGTTGTCTCGTTCTCGCCGCCTAGGTGCGAGTTCTGCACATCCTGAACCAAGACTGAGCGTGCAACCATGCGTGAGGCCTATGCATTCGCAGTGCAGGAACCCTCATAGACTAAATAACTCGAGCGGGGCTAGCCAGGGTCCTCTAGTTCGGGCTTCCATTTGCGCGTGCGTGATGATGGTGGTATGGACTGTGATGAGGATGGTTGTGTTAGGAAAATAAGTGTCCGCGGGACAGGGGGTTGGAGGAGACACCAAACCTGTCCTACCGGCACTGATGATCCTGGAAAGTCCTTAACGGGGAGAAGTCGACACCGCTCCCACCCAGCCGGCTTTCCAAGGAAGAGAGCTAATGATCAGGTAATGGGCCGGACGGTACGCGTGGCGAAGGAGCTGGGGCCCTTCGGGACTCCGGGGACTTCAACTTTGTACACCCCTGCAGGGATAAATCTTTTCGAAAAGCCGTGTCCGCGGTTATGGACGACTTGGGAATGGACGATGATCATAGAATAACTTTAACGGAATGATTAAAACTTGGGTACTAGAGGTACCACTCACGATTGTAAGGTGAGCTTCCTCGAGGGTGATTCGGGGAGGTGCCTTTGATGAACAGGTACAATGATGGTGATGATGGTTGGTGATGAGATGGTGATCTCAAGAAAAGAGTTACTTCGTACCCCTCTTTTAAAATATTCTGATTAGTCGATGCCATGGAGTTGTGTTTTATAAATAAAATCAGCTTTATGCAAAACAGCCATAAAACCTTTGAAAGCCAATCATGGAGCATATATTAGCTCTTAATCTTGCGAGTTCGTCGAACTCAACGTCGTTTGCTTATTTTCAGGAGAGGACTTCACCGACCTCGAAGGTGGGTTCTTTGTGGACGTCGACGAGTAGTCTGGGGTTCCCAGGTGGCAGCTTGGGACATCTCGGAATAGCTGGCGCTGTGATGTTTATCTGTAGGCCTCTTAGGCCATATTTGGTTCTTGTTGTTTAGAACAACGCCCTTCGCTTCCGCTTGATGAAATGTTGGGTCGGTGACCCCTGTTTGTAACTTTTGCTATCTTTCTCTATTATAAGAGTTGCTTATAATGTTTTGGTGTCGTAGAGTCTGTGATGTGCCAGTTGTTCCACAAGTCTTGATCTTGCTATTATGCTATGATAGCTGTGCCTGAGTTAAGGCATCACTCGGGGTGTTGCGTTGCTGGTGTGAGGTGTACCCAGCAACGCCTGCCAAAGGTTTTGGCCGGGGATTGGTAAACCCGTAACCTCCGTTTGTATCGCTTAACCCGGTGACACACAGCATCACTGTATAGCAGTCGGGTCAGGGCGCTACAAGTTGGTATCAGAGCAGTACTGCCTGTAGGAAACCCTTTCTACTGGTCGACGTTGAGTCTAGTGTTTGTGAAAATTATTTTTAACCTAAAAATGAGTTGTGAAAACCATCTTAGGATTCTTTTTACTCCTTATCTGGTTACCCTCTAATCTCGGAGCAATCTTACCTTGATTTGAGTTAAAAGTTTTCCTTCTCGTCTGTTACTTCAAAACTAGGAGTATCGCGGGGTTGGGTTCTACCTTGTGTGTGTTATGTGCCCAGTTGCTCCCGCCGCGCTACAATCCGAAGCTTCATGTGCCGAGAAACCATCTGGAGTATGACGAAAATTCCTATCAACTCAGTTGTTTACGGACCCTTGTATTCCTATCAAGTTTAATCTCTTAATCCTTTCTTTTGGGTTTTAACCCAAGGACTTGAACATAAGGTCCCGGATTGTGCCAACTAGAGTGTGTTAAGTTGTGATTTCTTAACTCTCGCTAGTAGCGCATGATGCTGATCTTCAACCCAAGTCTTTTCCGTGGTCTGTGTGGTAAATGGTCGAACTTTAAGCTACCACACCTCAGCTGGTTATGTAACTTCAGCTCTTCCTTAGCCTTTCCGTAGGTTCTGCCTTGGAACCATCTGGGTTACGACAAGGTTTCTCTTAGCTCGTCTCCCAACTATGCTCGTGATTCCGCTGCATCTCTCCTTTTTGGACATGCTTATCACAATTGAGTAATAACCGGTGTATCTTCAACATCTGAGGTTTTCCCTGAGCATGTTTGTTACTCTTGCTCTTCTTTCCGACCCGTGTCTTCCGTTTGACCATCATGTACTCGTCGTGCATTGATGTGTTCCGACGCAAGTCACCCTCTTGATCCGTTAAGATCTTCCACTTCGCCTTGTTAGGAGAAACAACTCCATTATCCTGTCCACTTCTCGGACCAGTCAAGGTATTGTAATCAGCAGAATGAGGGCCTTGTTTAGCTTTTGTTCTGTTCTACCTTGGAGTGTCACACTCTTTTATATCACGGGGTCGTGCTGAGTATCATGATCCTCTTGATGAAATGATGCTCTTACACTTCGTTGCTCCCCCTTTTCCTAGTAACTTGGTACTCGAGAATTATAAGACGGGAGTAATGTTGCCGCCCTTGGGTATTCTTAGCAGTTTTTACTGCGTTGGAATCCAAAGGCATTCCTTGTCCTCCTTAAAATGATGATTGGTTACCCGATCAATAAGTTGAATTTGACTGTGTTCCCAAGTTCTCTCTCTCTGGTGCCCTTCCTCGGTCAAAGAGCTAGGTTCGCGCCGAAGCTCCCAAGACCACCTCGTTGTGCCTTGAATGGCATGATTCTCTCTCGAACTCAAAACATCTCGGTGGATCGTGATATTCTGTAGGTCTCTCTAGAAGTATCGCCAGGTTGTCACCTAACCGTGATGTTTAGCTTATGAGTAAGCGGGTTCTCCGAACAACTCCTTTCTCCAAGAAATCCGTGTTGGATGTCCTGAATTTTCTCTATCTGTTATAGTTCATTCTCAAGGGGATGTCTAGTCTGTTCATGTTGAAACTAGGTGGTATCTCTTCTTTGGATATGCTACCCTCCAAGTCTTTTGGTTTGAATCGAGCTATCGTCAAATCAAACTCCGACCGACCTACGGGAATGTGTTAATCTGAACAATGTCTATGCAGTTCATGTGACATATAAGTCGACCATCTTGGAGTAACGAGATAAGTTGGTTGTTGAGTCCATCAACTACCTCTTATTTCCGTCCATACCTGCGGAGATTTATATGAAATAGCGGGCGTAGCATTGTAAACTTATTAGCACTAACCTGTGTTGTCCCAAGGCATGTGTTCTCGAGGTTAGCAATGACTTTATTTGGTTCACGTGCAATCGCTGAAAGGTGTCGCCGTGGATCTGAGTAAATTGACTTGTCTCCTCGGAATCATCCCAACTCAATCCCGGGTGTGCCAATCCTCTTGGTATGGTACGTTGTCACCTCCCTTCCTTGAGAAATTTCCTCTATGCCTCCGAGCCACTAGTGGAACTGTTCAAGAAGTTGAAGAATTACAAGAAATTCTTTTCATTCTTTGATGTTCCCCAAGAAGGGCTCATCTGTGTCTCATTGCAAGAAATTCATGTAGGTGCAGATGTCTTCTGACAAGCTGCTCATACGTGGGTTCTGCAATCTCGTTCCTCCCTGGGAGTTAGACATTCTAGTCTAGCTTTTCGCGTTCTAGCGACTGTAATCCGTTGTTATCCTTTGCAAAGACTTCCTATTCGTACCTGTCGAGTCTTATGTATCTCTACACCTAACCCGATCTGAATCGCAATCAGAAACGACGGTTGGTGATCCTCAAGAAGCTTGTCCTCGATGTCTAGAACATCAAGAAGTTCTCCCTATCTGTTGTTCTCGGAGTTTCTAAAGTTCTCTCGGTCCATCTTCCCGATCTTTCTTCCATGGTTTGAACTGCTCCTCCGTGAGGAAAGTTCTACTCAAGCTGTTTGGTTCAAGTTAATCCTCCCTCTGTTGGAATCGTGTGTAAAATTCGTTTTCAGAAACTTAAGGCCTTGTGCAAAGTTCATATGCTGAATCCTTTTGAGAAACCGTTGTCTACCATCTGGAAACCTCTTATCACTCCTCTGTTACCTCCATGTGTCTCCTAGTCATCACATCAAGTGTTGATTGAAGTCTCCTCCTAAGTTTTACTAGGAGGTACCTGGTCGTGGTTTCTTCCCAAGATTCTTCCCTCCGGTGAGGTTTCCTTCTTTTCCTATGGTGTACGTTGGTGGTGACCTCGGAGTGAAGCCGATGAAGATCTTCAGGATGTCGTGATCAACCTCTTCAAGAAGGAAGCCTCCTGAAGCGGGAAGATCGTCGAAGACCGTCATAACCTTCTCTCTCTTTCCTACTCTTAGAATCTCGGGACGAGATTCCTGTAAGGAGGGTAGAGTTGTAACAGCCCAAAGTTCAGAACCTAAAAACCCGAATAAATTTTCCACGTTTTGTGTTGCATTGCATCATGGCATTTAATTAAATTGCTAAACAACTAAAACATTTGGTTTGGCACCCTTTTAAAAACAAATTGCCAAACTTGTTTTAACAAATTTCAAAACTCTGGAAGCGTTCAAGTCTGCAAAACAAAACATCTTGACATCTTATAATTGTCAAGGAAATTTCAGGAGTTCAAATTAATACTTTGCACTTGTTTTGATTTTAAGAAAGGAGCAATATTTGATTTGAGCAAACTACTCTATTTTCAACCTTGTGACTAAATGTTGTCAAAGACATTTGATTTTTGAAACAATAAAACTCGTTGGAGCTGCTATATGTTGCCAAGGAAGTTCCAAAGGTTTCAAATCTATTTTGACAAACTATTTAGTTTGGTAAAAGAAAATAAAAGGAGAGCAACTCAAAATTGCCTACGAGCAATTCTATTTTATTCTCCTACCAAATGGTTTCCAAATATTTTAGAAAAATTGGGGAAGCTTTATATCCATATGAGGGGCCTACCCAAATTTTGCCATATTTTATAAAAATGTTTAAGTATCTCGTTTAAATGATTTAAACCTGCTGGTTTTAAAGAAAAGGGAGAAGGACCAAACGGTGATGGAAAACTTTTGCCCAGGGGGCTTTTTGCAAAACTCTCATCTCTCTCTCCTCCCGCTCTGTAGCGACCGAGAAGCGCGGCTCGCGCCGGACCACCTCGCCGCCCTGCCACCAGCGCGTCGCCGGGCCCCCACTGCCTCTACCCGCACGAGGAGCACGACCCCGAGGCCACGCTGCTCCCATTTCCTCACCTGCCCTCCTCTCTATGCGCTCCTCTCCCCGAGCTCGAAGCTGAGCCATGGCCACCGCCGTCCCCTTCAAATCGCCGGCGAGTGAGAAGCTCCCGAGCGAAGCGAGGCACACCATCCTCTCCGCCGCGTCCCCTGCTACTTCTCCGTCCGAGGGATCGAGCCGGGATGCAGTAAATCACCGGGGACTCGAGTTCTTCTCCGCGCCGTCCACCGAGCTCCGCCGCTCGGTCACCGCCGTTTCCGGCCTCCCCGACCCTCGCCGTCCACGGAATCGTCGACTGGGTGAGCTTCTGGTGCTCAGGCGCCTCCTTTTTCTCTCCCCCTCGCGCTGGTTCGCAATCCACCGTCGCCGCCCGTACGCCGGCCTTCATCGTCGTCCTTCCTCGCACGCCCCGGTCGTGGAAACGGCCAGGACCGGCCTCGAGGCCGTCCACCTCTGTTGCGCGCCCGGCCTTTGGACCGGCCCAGCCGGGCTGAGAGCCGGAAGGCTCTGTGGCGAGGCCGGCCTCACAACCGGCCCTGGCCGGCCTCACTGCCGGCCCCCTCTGCTAGCAGGCCGGCCTGCCAGCCGGCCCAACCGGGCTGGAGACCGGTTTTACAGTTTTTTTTGTTGTTCTTGTTTTTCTTCTTCTTCCTCGATAGCGCATACCTCCCGCTACTCCTACGCGCCGTTAGGGACAGCGAACTTCGGCGATTCCTTCATGTTCCAACTCTCTCCTTCGATTTCGAGTAACTAAATTTTAATGTTGCTGGAATTAAAATTATTAAAAGCAAATAGTTTAAAAGAGAAATTATAAAATTAATAACTTTCTACCCGGACCTCAGAAAAATGTGTTCGAGGTACCAAAATGTTCAGAAAAACATGAATCATCCAAAATCATCCTCATCATGCATATTTGAGCACGATTACAATAATGTACTCTAGTAGTATTAAATCACTAAGATAAATATGGATTGTGCCAAATTATTGCCAAATAATTTGGGACCGTTCATTTAAATTGTTGATCATGTCTAGGATCTCCTAGTTGCATTAAAATGTCATATCATCATTTTTGTATGCATTGCACAATGCCATGTGTTGATTGATGTTTTGCTTTCCGGTGTTGTTTGTGCTTCGTTAGATCGAGGAGTTGAGGTGCAACTACAATCCTCCGACGACTCCTACTACCTCTTATCTCGTCAAGGCAAGCGTAATCCCCCCTCTGAGCATATCTTATCCTATTTTCCGCAATTATTTCTCCACTATAATATTGCATGCGGTTCTAAATGTCTTTTGCCTGGATTAGAGTATCCTACTAGTTGCATTAGAATCCTGTTGACATTACCTGTATCCTTCCTATTTAACCACAGGTTTGAAGTGTTGGCCCGAGATAATTATACTTGCTATGTATATGCTTAGTCAGGCTTAGTTTAATGCCTAGTGGTACTATGTTGGTACATGCTGGAAACAGGTGTTGACTTGTGACCGCGATGATGATGGTGGAGAATTGTGGTGATGGATAATAAAATGCTAAAAGGTGGGGATGAGAGGCCACATGGAATGTGGTGGGTTGTCTCGTTCTCGCCGCCTAGGTGCGAGTTCTGCACATCCTGAACCAAGACTGAGCGTGCAACCATGCGTGAGGCCTATGCATTCGCAGTGCAGGAACCCTCATAGACTAAATAACTCGAGCGGGGCTAGCCAGGGTCCTCTAGTTCGGGCTTCCATTTGCGCGTGCGTGATGATGGTGGTATGGACTGTGATGAGGATGGTTGTGTTAGGAAAATAAGTGTCCGCGGGACAGGGGTTGGAGGAGACACCAACCTGTCCTACCGGCACTGATGATCCTGGAAAGTCCTTAACGGGGAGAAGTCGACACCGCTCCCACCCAGCCGGCTTTCCAAGGAAGAGAGCTAATGATCAGGTAATGGGCCGGACGGTACGCGTGGCGAAGGAGCTGGGGCCCTTCGGGACTCCGGGGACTTCAACTTTGTACACCCCTGCAGGGATAAATCTTTTCGAAAAGCCGTGTCCGCGGTTATGGACGACTTGGGAATGGACGATGATCATAGAATAACTTTAACGGAATGATTAAAACTTGGGTACTAGAGGTACCACTCACGATTGTAAGGTGAGCTTCCTCGAGGGTGATTCGGGGAGGTGCCTTTGATGAACAGGTACAATGATGGTGATGATGGTTGGTGATGAGATGGTGATCTCAAGAAAAGAGTTACTTCGTACCCCTCTTTTAAAATATTCTGATTAGTCGATGCCATGGAGTTGTGTTTTATAAATAAAATCAGCTTTATGCAAAACAGCCATAAAACCTTTGAAAGCCAATCATGGAGCATATATTAGCTCTTAATCTTGCGAGTTCGTCGAACTCAACGTCGTTTGCTTATTTTCAGGAGAGGACTTCACCGACCTCGAAGGTGGGTTCTTTGTGGACGTCGACGAGTAGTCTGGGGTTCCCAGGTGGCAGCTTGGGACATCTCGGAATAGCTGGCGCTGTGATGTTTATCTGTAGGCCTCTTAGGCCATATTTGGTTCTTGTTGTTTAGAACAACGCCCTTCGCTTCCGCTTGATGAAATGTTGGGTCGGTGACCCCTGTTTGTAACTTTTGCTATCTTTCTCTATTATAAGAGTTGCTTATAATGTTTTGGTGTCGTAGAGTCTGTGATGTGCCAGTTGTTCCACAAGTCTTGATCTTGCTATTATGCTATGATAGCTGTGCCTGAGTTAAGGCATCACTCGGGGTGTTGCGTTGCTGGTGTGAGGTGTACCCAGCAACGCCTGCCAAAGGTTTTGGCCGGGGATTGGTAAACCCGTAACCTCCGTTTGTATCGCTTAACCCGGTGACACACAGCATCACTGTATAGCAGTCGGGTCAGGGCGCTACAGTTACCACCCTACACATGCTAGGAAACACATTTATAACAATAGAGTTATAACACAACAATTAATAAAGGCCTAATAAAAATAGGTAGAAAAGGCCTAAAGCTTATAATTATCACCATAGTCAATCAGTGACTCATAAATTCAAACCAAGCTAGGGATATGTTCTCCTACACATATAGAAGACAAGCCAATTGGATTTACTCCAAAAATCATCTCACAAAAATCTACAAAAATCACCAAAGAGCCACTGGTGTGTTTACAAGAATGAATAGAACTTTTGTTTTAGACTTCATTTGCATACAAGGCCAACAGATCTGGAAAGCTATCACTTCAGGCTTTCCATAGAATTTTAGTTTGCAAATTTTGGAGTTATAAAACTCTGGATATTAAATATTTAGTGAAAAAGGATCTTTTTACAAGATTTATCCTAGACGGCACTTAGAAATGTATTTTTCCAAAAAACAGCCAGTTCTGGATGTTTAAGAAAACACATGAGAACACTACAAAATTTAAATCACTCAAATTGCTAGCACACATCGACCACAAATGAATTAAACCTACACTGCAATTAAACAGGAAACTAAAACAGGAATAGATCTACTAAAGAAAAATGGAAACGGGCCAGATCTGGCCCAGATCCGGCCGAGCAGCGCAGATCGCGGCCCAGCCAACGGCCCACACCCGTCACGAAGCGGTACGGGTCTTCTTCTTCTTCTTCCTCGACACTCACAGAGGCGCTGGGTGGCGAGCAGGGAGCAGGGCGAGGACGACGGCGGCGACTCCGGTGCCCTGGGAAGAAAAGGTGATGTCCAGGAGTGAGCTCGCAACGAGGGGATCTCAGAGAAACAAAAATGGCGTAGAATGGGGGTCTGTGCAGCCCGCGAGCTTGCTCGACGTTCGGCGGCCGGAGATGAAGAATACGGCGTCGATGTCCCTGACGGCGACGCCTAGGCTCGATTCCTTAGACGAGGAAGTAGAGGACGATGCGGCACAGCTTCCTGTGGTCTTTGATTTGCTCGGGGACGCTTCAATCGACGGCGAGGCTCACGGCCATGGCGGCTAGGGTTTCGGGCTGAGTGGACGAAATGGAGAGGAGAGGGAGCGGGTGAGGAGATGAGTGTGGGAGAGGGAGCAGAGGAGCGCCTCGGGGGGCCTCTTTATCCTCTTCGAGCGGCAGGAGGGCGGAAAACCCCCTATACTTTCCTGATTTCATGTTTCTTTTATTTCCAGTACTACTATCCTTTATCAAAGTTGTGCTCATGTTTAGCACCTGCATTATTCATAGTCATCATTTGTGCTCGTGTTTAGCACCTATACTCCATGTGAGAGAGTTTTCATGTTCTACTAGTATAACTATGTGGGAAATTTACACTATAGAACTTGGGTTGTATATTCCAATGATGAGCTTCCTCAAAAGTGTTCTATGTCTTCATGAGCAACCAGGTTGGATGCACCCCCACTAGTTCCATTGGAGAGCTTTCATACACATATAGCTCTATGTGCATCCGTTGCATGGTAATCACTACTCCTTACATAGCTTCGATCATAAGACTTCCTCTTGTCTAATGATCACTTATAGCTTTGTGAGACTTTCTTCCATTGGCCTTCCAAACCCCCATTTATGTTCTCTTTGCCATAACATCCTGGTGCCAATACCAAATGCTTGCGCTCACCGGTTGAGTAGACTTCGAAACAGTTGATTCATGACGTTCATGTTTATGTTTACTTGGCTGAATCCTTCTATGTTATGAAAATTTACTTGATGCTTGGTTTGAAGGATAGAACTTCTATGCTGGATACTTAAACCATCTTTAATGAACCTTGTACGGTTTCATGTCTTTGAAGCAATAGTTCATGAAAACTTTTAGCTTGTTTGACTCTTGCTTTGTCTTTTGATATCAACTATATACCTTTGCTTTGAATGATTTGATCACAGCTTACATGCCTTACAATATTATGATCAAGATTGTGTGAAAGCATGTCTCCTCAGAAATTATTTGTTGTTATCGTTTTACCTACTCGAGGACGAGCAGAACTAAGCTTGGGGATGCTTGATACGTCTCCAACGTATCTATAATTTCTGATGTTCCATGCTTATATTATACCAATTGCTACATGTTTTATATACACTTCATATCACTTTTATGCATTTTCTGGGACTAACCTATTAACAAGATGCCACAGTGCCAGTTCCCTGTTTTCTTCTGTTTTTGGTTTCAGAAAAGTACTTCTGCGAATATTCTCGGAGTAAAACCCTAACAAATACATGACTCACAAGTAGCTCTCCTAACATGCTAGAAAAAAAGGAAACACGTCACAATAGTGGGTTACCACCCTACACATGCTAGGAAACACATTTATAACAATAGAGTTATAACACAACAATTAATAAAGGCCTAATAAAAATAGGTAGAAAAGGCCTAAAGCTTATAATTATCACCATAGTCAATCAGTGACTCATAAATTCAAACCAAGCTAGGGATATGTTCTCCTACACATATAGAAGACAAGCCAATTGGATTTACTCCAAAAATCATCTCACAAAAATCTACAAAAATCACCAAAGAGCCACTGGTGTGTTTACAAGAATGAATAGAACTTTTGTTTTAGAAAAAAAGGCCACGTCCTTATTTTTCCAGCGCCGTCACGGAGTCCGAAGGATAGACGAAGGAGGGCGCCGAGGTGGCCAAACCACACCCCGGCGCGGGTGGGCCCCCTGCCGCGCCACCAGGTGGTGTGGGCCCCTCGAGCCTCCACCGACGTTGCCCCTTTGCCTATTTATTCCCTCAGACGCGAAAACCCTAAAAGACCAAGTCATATTTCCAGAAGAGTTCCGCAGCGCCGCCGCCATCGACGACAAGTTTCGGGGGACAGAAGTCTCTATTCCGGCACGCCGCCGGGACAGGGAATTGCCCCCGGAGTCATCTCCATCGACACCACCACCATCTTCATCGCCGCTGCTGACTCCCATGATGAGGAGGGAGTAGTTCTCCCCCGAGGCTGAGGGCTCTACCGGTAGCTATGTGGTTCATCTCTCTCTCCCATGGTGTGATCTTTATGTGATCGTGTGTATTGCTAGTATCGCTGAATACATTAATAATGTTTATGCTATTCAAGTGATTTTGTCTAGTTTCTGGAGTCATTGTGACAACACGGTATCAAGGTGACAGTGTGGGTACTTGTGTGACTCTATGAATAATTTAGATATCTATCATGGCTTGTGTAACATCCCAAGTTTTTCAAAAAGTTGAAAAATCAGAAAAATTTAAAACTTTTGAAAACTATTATGTATTTTGCTTTGAAAAGAAAATTCATGCATACATTCATCATCATATAGCATTGGTTGCATTTGGATATTTCAAAAGTGGGAAATAAATACTTTTGGCTTTTTGAACTGTTCTGTTAATGTTTGCTTGTGATGGTTTGTATTTGTTTGAACTTATTTGTAAAATAAAGTATCCTCAAATATTTACAATTGTGGTACTTAAAGTTATTTAAGCCACATTTACTTTGTTTTAAAACCTATTTTAATTTGGACATCAAGTGTCATATTGTTTATTAAAAACCTAGTTTGAAAATCAAAATGAGTTTTATGCAAAATTATTTTATTGAGTGATAAGTAATCTTATTACTCATATTTTGCCTTGCTTTAAAATATAAGTTTAAAAAAGAATTTATAAAACCCTATAGTGTCAAATGACATTATTATGTCCAAAATCCATTTAAACACATTTCAAAAAAAATGTTTATAAAATGTATTGGAAAATGCTAATTGAGAGTTCCAAAACCAAGTGTTTGATTTTACAAAATTATAGGATTTGGTTTGAATCCAAAAGGATTCATATTTTAAAAGTTATGATTTTTGAAAGATTTTCAGAAAAGAAAAAGGTTTGAAAAAAAAAAAATGCGAACCTAGTCTATTTGGGCCGAGCCCATCTCTCCTCTCTTGCGCGAGCAACCGCCACAGCCCAGCTTCGGCCCCCTTCTCTCTCCCCCACTGCCAGGCGGGTCCCGCAGGTGACGCTAATGCTGACGTCATCGCCTTCAACCCGTGGCCCAAGCAAACTCCCCGAAACCCTAATCCATCCCGGCTCAAATTCGTTGAGTTTTGCTGCGATTTTCTCGCGTCTCTGCCCCCCATATAAACCACCCCAATCTCCGCTCCAAAAGCCCCAAAAACCCTAGCCATTACGCCCCCAGGCTGCCCACAAAATCGCCGCCGCCGTCCGCCATTACCGCCGCCGTGTTTCCTCTTTTCCGGTGAGTTTAGTAAACGGCGCCGCCTACTCTTGGTCTCCCTCGACTCGCCTCCCTTGCGCGCATCTTCCTGACCCCATCCCGATTTCTTTTTTTGAGCACTAGGTCGACGCGCCCGTCCTCGACACGCCGCTGCCGTCCGTTGGTTCTGCTCCGGCGAGCAATACGAGGAGGAGAAGGACGCCCGCGCCATCCGCAACCACGCCATCGTCTTCGCCGCGACCTCCTACACCCCGTGGTATGAACCCCGCCTCCCCTCTCTCTCTGTTTCATTCTCCGGCGAAAGTCCGGCAATGAAACCACCGCACCGGAGCTTCTCCGGCCGGCCGCACCGCCGTTTTAGGTCAAACATGCCCGGAGCCGTTGGATCTAGGATGTACGGCCTAGATTAGATGACTTACCGAACCGGTACGGGCGAATCAGAGCAAGCCACGTCGACGCCCAGTCAGCATCCTCGTCATCGCCAAGTCAGCGCCACGTCAAGCGGTCAAAGCCACGTCAGCGCCAGCGGGGAGAAGAATTTCTCTGTTTTCTTTTTTATTTGGCGGTTTTGCAGATAGGTCCCTGTAGATTAGATCTATCACTACTTTTTATTGGCTCGGCCAAATTTTACAAATCTTATATTTTTGAAAACCTCTGGACTTGTAGAAACTTTTGGCATAGTTATTTTTAGGTTTTATCGAATTTAAATTGGTTAATTTTTAAAAGTGGTTTAAATAGTATTTTGGCTATAAATTGAGTTTAAAAATAGATTTTTGAGCAAACTCTTTTGCAATAGTTTTGTAGGCCTAAGTATTGGCCGTAGGCCTAATCTATTATTTTCGTAGAATTTTTTTTTTGTTTTATTATGTATATTTGTTTATTGCTTTTTAGGGGTTATTTTCTTAAGTAAAGTATATTAAAAATTGTTCTCCACATTATTTTCGACTAGAAATTTTAGTTAAGTCATTATGACTATGTTGGATGCAAAATAACTTAGAAATATTTTGTCTCTCAAAACAAAACTAATTTCTTCCTTAGGAATTATTTGACAAGTGTTTTTGACAATACTTTTTCTTAGCAAAATCTAGCACCTCTTTTTGGTTCACTTTTCCTTAGGTTTATTTTTGACTTATTGTTTTAACCTTTATTTCCCTTAGTGGAAATTTCGAATCTTATGTTGTGACCGTGGTCCTTAGTCATTTTTGGACCATCTTGTTTGCTTGCATTTCCTTAGAGCATTTACATAAGCATGGCATGCATAATTAAGTCCTTAGTATTATTTTATACTTTCACATGACTTCCTCCTTAGAAATTTTGAGGATAAATGTTAGCTCTTTTGACCCCTCTAGTTAAAACCACTAAGTTAGAAATTAGTGGAAACAATCAAAAACCAAAGAAGGACTTAGCCAAGAAGACAAGACTCAGGAACATCTCCAAGAAGAAAAGTACTTAGAAGAAATCAAGAGAAAGTTCATGAAGACCAACCAGCTACATTTTCTAAGTCTTTCTCCCCTTTCTCTCTTTCTTACTTCTTCTCCTAAACTTCATGGTGGCTAAGTTATATTCAAGATCAATCTTCTGCCAACCTCATCAAGTCTTCAGAATCAACAAGGCCACAAAGTGCAATGAAGGCATCACATCAAGTAAAACTACAAGGAAGCAAGGAGAAGATTTTGGAAGACCAACTACTTCTTTCTTTCTATCTTCTTTTCTTTCTAAGTTTTGTCTTACTTTGGATATAGACCAAGTCCTTGGTGTTTAAGACTAAGTTCATAGACTGCTAATTGAAGACCATTGAAGATCAATGAAACTACAAAGGAGTAAAAGATTAATTGAAGACCAAACTTGTGAAGACTTGGAGTAACCTTACAAACTTTTCAAGTTGTTGTTTTATCAAGTTTATTTTGCTCAACCTTGACCTTGCCTTAGCCAATGGGATTAAGTTATTCTATGTCTTTTCCTTAATTTGTTTTGCATGTCTTTCACACCATATTTCTTTGTATCATTCTGCACCTCATGCATATCATATTTTTCTAAGTGTTGCATTTATGATCGTATGTTTATTTGTGGTTTGTTTGACTTGTTAGAAATTCCGGAGAGAGACGAAAGTGGTTGCAACTGTTACTACTACACTCCTGTTTGCCAAGGCAAGTGGCACACCCCCATGAAGTTTTCCTAAGTATTTTATATGCATTACTTAGTGTATTTCTTATATGCATGTGTTGGATAGTATTATAGCTATATGCTAAACCCACCATACCTTTACTCTAGTTGTGTCTAGAATCCCTTTTGATAACTTAGTAGATTATTGGATGCTATGCAAATGTGTTTTCTTTAAAGCTAAATTCTACTAAGTAATTCATCACCTGGGTGGACTTGGTTATGAAAAGATGATGGAAAGGTTGAGTGTCATCTCTTAGGGGTGACCTCTAAGGGATGGTCACTTGTGGTTGCCACCCAGGGTATTAAGGGGCCAATGTTTTCTCTAAGTGAAGATTGCTTACCGTGCAACCATTAGTCATATGGGCTCTGACTTGATGGATTAAGTTGCGTGGACTCGTCCCGTCTTGACAGGTGGTGGTAGATGGTTAGAATGGGAACGGGTCAAGGCGGCATGGGATGAGGAAATGCTTCTGAAAAGTCTCGTCTCAACTCTCTCCTTTTCCTTAGCACAAATTGAGTGCTTGAGGATAGTTTGGGTTTGTTGGGTCTAATGGTGAAAGTGCACAACCTCTGCAGAGTTAAAATCTAAGTACTTAGCCGTGTCCCCGGTTACGGACAATTCAAGCAGCTGATCAAGGATGTCAACGGAGGCTCCCAACATCTTATTTCTCTAAGTAAAATTTTGATGGGTGAACAAGGGTAGACGAGACTATGGATTTCATGCCATATTGTCTCAATCATTTGAAGAAAATGTTTTACAAAGTGTTAGGCAAAATTGGCTTTTATGCAAAATAGCCTTGAACTCCACCAGCCAAATATGCATATAGGCTATAGAGTTATTCCATTAAGTGTCCACATAGTGTCACTTGCCAGATCCATTTTTAATGGTATCTGACCCACTCTGTTGCAAAATTTTATTTGTTGCAGATTGTTCTGATGACGAGTAAGGTTCGTTAAGGTTTCGAGTCTGCAACCAACATGTTTTCGCCTGTGGCACATGCAATGGATGAGGACTCCATGAAGAATAAATTTTCCGCTGCTTTACTCTTTCGAATCTAGCCTTGAGCTATGCAATTTGTAATGAATATTTTATAAGTCTGGATCTCGTGTAATAAATGATACTTTGTTGTGATATTTCATCTTAGACTGTGTGTGCAAACGATTCGATCCAGGGATTTGCACTATACACAGGTACCTTGCCATTTTCTAAGTGCAGGTACGCTACAGATGGTATCAGAGCAGTGGTGTTTGTTTACTCAGACTTTGAGGAGTGCTTTTGCAGCCCTACACGTAGTACTCTTGTGTTATCAAGAAGGAGAATAATCCCGAGCAGTATTTACTTGTGTTCAGTTGTGCTAATCTAGTTGAATATGTAGATGTTACTCTTTATCTATTATGCACTCTATAGGTTACTTTAATATGAACTCCGGTACTCTCCACGGTGTAAAGGTGACAGTGTGTGCACCGTGTGTGATTCCTTTATGACGTTGTGGCGCTTGTTTACTCCGGCTTGAGGTGTGCTTTTGTAGCCCTACACAATGAATGGTGTTTGTTATCCAACAAGAGAGTGTTTAAGAGTAGCTTTTACTTATTCAGTTATGAGATCATTGTTGAGAGTGTCCACTAGTGAAAGTATGATCCCTAGGCCTTGTTTCTAAGCATTGAAACACCGTTTACAACAAGTTCTGCTACATGTTTGCTTGCTGCCATTTTTATTCCAGATTGCAATTACTACTTGTAATCATCCATATTACTTGTATTTCACTATCTCTTCACCGAACTAGTGCACCTATACATCTGACAAGTGTATTGGGTGTGTTGGGGACACAAGAGACTTCTTGTATCTTAATTGCAGGGTTGCTTGAGAGGGATATCTTTGACCTCTACCTCCCTGAGTTCGATAAACCTTGGGTGATTCACTTAAGGGAAATTTGCTGCTGTTCTACAAACCTCTGCTCTTGGAGGCCCAACACTGTCTACAAGAATAGAAGCACACGTAGACATCAGGTAGCTTGACAATCTTCATCTTGGGTGTCGCGCCTTGGTGCTTGGGGTTGGCGCAGATATCACTTCCTGATATTGTCACCTTACAAGGGTCGCAGATGGGGATTCGTTGTTTCCAGGATGCGTCAAGTCTGCGTACTTGATTCTCTCCTGGTTCTAGTTAGTAGAGGGATGAACTTATAGTTGCGTCCAAGGTTGCTTCGTGGTTGACGTTGTCCATAGCAGGTGCTTCCGACGTTTGGGTTGTCGTTGGATGCCTCTGGGTAGGTTGTATTTGCTCTGGTACTTCTTCGGTTTGAGTGGAGGAGGAACATCATTGTCGACTTCCTTGGTTCTTGGGCTTCACGAAGCTTCATAAGAATCTTAAGAGGTAGAGTATAGGGTATCGAGCTTCCAGAGGAGTCTAAAAGTCAGTTCGAGTGTCCGGAGGTATGTAACATTCCAAGATTTTCAAAATGTTGAAAATTCTGAAAAATCAAAAACTTTTTGAAAACCATATATATTTTTATTTAAAAATTTAAAATCATGCATGCATTCATCATCTTCTTACTTTGTTGCAATTGAATTTTCAAAAGATGGAATTATATTTCCACTTGAAAACATATTTGAGAAAATATCATAAAAGGGCCCTAATATGCTGTATATAATATTTTGATTTTATGATTTTACTTGTTGGCCTGAATAGTGCCAAAGTGTTCTTTTTTTTGAATGAGCTTCCTAAAAAGTATTTTCTCAAATTGTTTGGAAAAGATTTAAATCCATTTGAAAACTTTAGAAATAGCACAAAAATTACCTTTAAAGTGCCCAAGGGCATTTTGGTAAATTATTTGGTATAAAAGAGTTCCCAAACAGTATGTTTGAATAAAGTTTAGTTTTACAAAATTTTACAATTTGGTTTGAACCCATTTGGAGTTTTAAAACTAAAGTTATAATTGTTTTCAGAAAAGAAAAAGAAAAAGGAACAAAAAAAAAGAGCCAACTAGGCCGAAGCCCAGCAGTTAACCGCGCACACGAAACCCAGCCCAGCCCATTCTCCTCTCCGCGCGCAGAAGCCCAGCAGCAGCCCACCCCGCACCCACCGACAAACGGCTGAGTCGTCTGCTTCCCCAAATCACGCACTGACCACGGCAAGAAACAACCGAAATCAATCGGATTGATTACGGTGATTTACTCAGCCGTTTCCCTCTCCGTCTGCGCCTACTTAACCACCACCTCCTCCTCTCCATTTTTCCCCAAGAACCCCAGCCCGAGAGCCCCCAGGCTGCTCGCAAACGAGCTCGAAACTCCGCCGCGGCCGCCGGCCATTTTCTTCAACTCCGGTCGACTCCGGCTACCCCAAGCCTCCCCCTGTCTCCCTTTCTTCTTATTTATCCCTTGCGCTTCATCCTGACACGGTCCCGTATTTTTTCTGCCCTCAGATCGACGTGTGCATCATCGACCGACGCCGTCCGCCGCCTTCTTGTACTTCGACGAGCAATCCAAGACGAACCGAAGGACCGCGACGCCGTCTACCTCGCCAACATCTCCGCCTTGACGTCCTGCACACCTTGGTAAAGAAAGCCCCATCCCTAAACCTGTACTTTCGCTGGAACGCGCGATGCCGACGCGTCGCCGCCGCGCTAGCGTCCTCCGGCTAGGTTTCCGGCGGAAGCGCCGCTCGCGTTAGATGGTTTCGTTCTGGGCCGTTAGATCTCTCCTGTGCGGTTTAGATTAGATCACTTACTCGAAGAGGTACGGGTTGATCTGGACCGTCCCTCATCACTTGATCGTGCGGCTCTGGCTGCGATCCACGCCGAAGCGGTACCAGCCAATCAGATCACGCCACGTAACCTTTTTCTTTTATTCTTTTCTGTTTTTAGGCAGAATATCATTCAAACGTTGAAATTCAATAACTTTAGTTCTGTTTGGCCAAAATTAATAAATTTTATATATTTGGAATCCTCTGGTTCTGTAGTTTATTTTAGATCTGTTAGTTTTCTGTTTTGCCAAAATTTAAATTATTCAAATTTCAAATGAGGGATTTGAGTATATTTGGCATAACTTTATTTTTATAAGTCCGAAAATTGCAAATAAAATATCTTTGGAAACCTTTGGTTCTGTAGAATAGCTTAGTCACTGTTAAAAATATTTTTGGATACTTTTAAACTGATTTAAAAATCAGAGGCTTAATTTGAGTAATTTTGGCATTATATTTTGTTATAAATATTATTTTTGAGTATTTCCAATTGCATTAGTTTTGTATAATTGCCCTCTGTCCAGAGAGACCCCTCCCATATTTTTGTGAATTATTTTGTTTAACAGTAGTATTTATTTGTGTTTATTCCCTTTTTATGATTTGTTTTATTTTAGTTGCTTTATTAAAAATTGTTTAATTGCATTTTGACTTCATGCATGTTTTCATAAACCAGAAAAGTTAGTGTAATATTTCCTTGTGTTTTAAATTGCATTTCATGCATATCATATATATTTTTTGTATTGTTATTATGTGTATGTTTATTTGTGGCTTGTTTTATGTGTTAGAATTTTCGGAGGGAAACGAAGACTCTTGCAACTGCTACTCCTGCTCTCCTTGCTGCCAAGGCAAGTGGCACATTCATAAATCTCCTACTATTTTATATATGCATGACTTAGAGTATTTTTCTTAAGCATGTGTAGGTGCTATTAGTATTGCTATGCTAAAACTGTTTAGAATAGCACCCTTCTACTAGTTGGTCTAGAATCCTATTATAACTTAGTAGAATTATTGAGATGCTATGCTAAATGGTTTTATAAAAAGTTAATTTCTACTAAGTTAAAGAACAACCTGGGTGTGTGTATGGATTTAAGCACTTCCCCAGTTTTGGGAGTATAAGTTGCTAGAAGAGGGTGATTCCCCCGCCGGAGTATAGATCATACGTGATTTCCGGGTTCGGGAGGATGGATCACACTACGGAGAGCCACCCAGGAATAAAGAGATTTGGAGTTACTACAAGTGAAGATTTGCTAGAAGAGAGTGATTCCCCCGCAGGAGTATAGATCATACGTGATTTCCCAGGTTCGGGAGGATGAATCACACTTCAGCCGAACAAGGAAGACGACGGAGGATCTCATCATGCCAACTTCAAAATAAAACTTGTTAGTAAACAACATTAGGGACTCACCGAAATTTATCGGAGGTAGTCAATCGACTCACCGGAGTTTACCGGAGGTAGTCACCTGACACACTGGAGTTTACCATGTGTTGTCACGGTTTCACTGAAGTTTACCAGTGTTACCAATTTAATAGATGCAAAATGTTTTCAAAGTGATAAGATAAAACTTGCTTTATGCAAATCAGCCTTCAAGCTCCATCAGCCAAATATGCATATAGGTTATTAGAGTTATTCCACTAAGTGTCCATAGAGTGTCGCTTGCCAGTTCCATTTTATATGGTTCTGACCCACCTTGTTGCAACATTTTTCTTGTTGCAGGATGTTCAGACGATGAGTGAGGTTTCGTATAAGGTTTCGAGTCTACAACCAACATGTTTCGCCTGTGGCACATGAAGATGATGGAGACTCACTGCTACTTTTATTTCCGCTGCTCTACTCTTTCAAAGCTAGCTTCGTGCTATGCAATTTGTAATGGATATTTTCCTAAGTACTGGATCCATGTGTAATAATTGATACTTTGTTGTGATATTCATCTTAAACTGTGTGTCCAAAGGAATCGATCCAGGGGTTTGCACTATACACAGGGACTTGCCAATTTTTAAGTGCAGGTCCGCTTCAGATGGTATCAGAGCACTGTGTTGCCGGTAGGTTCGAAACCCTAAGTTTGGTTAGGAATAAGAAAGCCCATATGACAAAAAATTATTTGCTCTTCGTCTAAAACCTTTCTAACATCACTCTTGTAACTATCTTAACTATTTGCCTTCTAAGTATCTTCTCTTGATTGTAGATGACCCGCCTCATTGAATCACTCAAGAAGGGTCCAGCTATGACCATGACCTTGGAATGTGAGACTGAGTTTCCAAAAGCTTTGAAGAACCTCATGTTGAGCATGGGACTTGAAGGAGCAACTGTCTACAAAGGATTTCCTTTTATCGATGAAGGCCAAGAATACTGGTGGGTGCAACTCCATATTTACAAGAACAAAGAAGATAACCACAAGACTGAAGATTGCTACCTGCTCACCAACCCAATACTCCACACATCATTCTTTGATTCAGCAAGAAGTGCAGCATGGGAGGCCATCGAGTACCTTGGAGCAAGACTTCAATTTAGACTTCACAACACCCAGAAGCATCTTGATGAACTCAAGGAAATAGAGGAGGAACTCGATGCACTCAAGAAGGAGATAGACTAGATTCCTTATGTATTAGAATAACGAGATTGCGATGATGTATTGACCTATCAAAATGTGGTATGGCAGTACCATCGAATTTGTTTTCCATAACCATGGTGTGCTTCGTTCCAAAACGATTAGATCGGTTTTCTCAAAAGATGTCTGGTGTTTAACGATTGTGGTTGTTTGTGTTAATTGCTTGTGTGGGTAAATTTTTTCTCCTAGAGCTGTCTATCTTTTACTCATCTATGCTAAAACCCACAGATGCCTCCCTGTCGTGCACTTGAAAACAACAACAACAACAACAACAACAACAACAACGACGACAACTCCGAAGCTATGATGCAACAGTTGATGGCAGCGCAAACTCAGCTGATGACTATGATGGCTCAATTCATGGCCAATCAGAATGGACCGCCACCACCACCACCTCCTCCCCAAGTGGACAGACTTGCCAGATTCCTGAGGCTTAGGCCTAACAAGTTCTCCACTACAACGGAGCCAATTGTGGTAGATGACTGGCTACGTTCTGTGCACAAGGATCTGGTGACTTGTGAGTGTACTGACCCTGAAATGGTAAGTTTACCACTCATCTGTTGGAAGGACCAGCTGCTCAATGGTGGGAAACTTATCAAATCACCCACCCCCTGGACACTTTGACTTGCGATACCTTCAAGGAAGGCTTTCGTAATGCTCATATCTCCTCGGGCATTATGAACTTGTAGAAGAAGAGTTCCGAAACCTGAGGCAAGGGAACAAGACACTTAAGGAGTATATGGATGACTTCCATGCATTGTCTCGTTATTCTCCTGAGAACATTGACACTGATGGCAAGAGGAAGGCAAAATTCCTCAAAGGGTTGAGTGACGAGCTAAAAATTCCTTTGACAGTCGCTTATGCCCCAAATTATCAGGCCTTACTGGACCAAGCAATCACACTGGAAGATAGCATCACGAAAGCAGAGAACAGGAAGAGGAAGCACAGTGTTAGCAAGTACAACTCAGCTCCCTCACACAAGAGACCCAACCATTATGATGGAAATAGTGTGCACAATTATCACAAACATGGGAATGGTCATCATGGTGGAAATGGCCATAACCATGATGGCCATATCAACAATGAGAACTTCAATGGGAACAATGGTGTCCACAGGGATAACAACCACAATGGTCAACCCAATGGCTATGGTCAACACCTTTCTCAAGGCAAGAAAGATCTTAGTCAGGTATAGTGCTACAAGTGTAAGAAGATGGGACATTATATAAGTGATTGCCCTGAATGGAAGAAGGAAGAAGCTGCCAAGCCAAATCCTTTCGATAAAGGATATGTGAACCATGTCCACATGGAAAGAAGCTACAATGAGCCTAGTATGGTGAATGGTACATTCTCAACCAAGTATCCACATTGAAGTTTGACTACCAACAAAAAATTTCTTTTAAGGGTGGTAGCCACCCAGACATCCTAGTCACAACCTTTTTGCTAACCTTCTCGAATCTCGGGGACGAGATTCCTTTTAAGGGTGGTAGTCTGTAACATTCCAAGATTTTCAAAATGTTGAAAATTCTGAAAAATCAAAAACTTTTTGAAAACCATATATATTTTTATTTAAAAATTTAAAATCATGCATGCATTCATCATCTTCTTACTTTGTTGCAATTGAATTTTCAAAAGATGGAATTATATTTCCACTTGAAAACATATTTGAGAAAATATCATAAAAGGGCCCTAATATGCTGTATATAATATTTTGATTTTATGATTTTACTTGTTGGCCAGAATAGTGCCAAAGTGTTCTTTTTTTTAATGAGCTTCCTAAAAGTATTTTCTCAAATTGTTTGGAAAAGATTTAAATCCATTTGAAAACTTTAGAAATAGCACAAAAATTACCTTTAAAGTGCCCAAGGGCATTTTGGTAAATTATTTGGTATAAAAGAGTTCCCAAACAGTATGTTTGAATAAAGTTTATTTTTACAAAATTTTACAATTTGGTTTGAACCCATTTGGAGTTTTAAAACTAAAGTTATAATTGTTTTCAGAAAAGAAAAAGAAAAAGGAACAAATAAAAAGAGCCAAGTAGGCCGAAGCCCAGCAGTTAACCGCGCACAAGAAACCCAGCCCAGCCCATTCTCCTCTCCGCGCGCAGAAGCCCAGCAGCAGCCCACCCCGCACCCACCGACAAACGGCTGAGTCGTCTCCTTCCCCAAATCACGCACTGACCATGGCAAGAAACAGCCGAAATCAATCGAATTGATTACGGTGATTTACTCAGCCGTTTCCCTCTCCGTCTGCGCCTACTTAACCACCACCTCCTCCTCTCCATTTTGCCCCAAGAACCCGAGCCTGAGAGCCCCCAGGCTGCCCGCAAACGAGCTCGAAACTCCGCCACGGCCGCCGGCCATTTTCTTCAACTCCGGTCGACTCCGGCAACCCCAAGCCTCCCCCTGTCTCACTTTCTTCTTATTTATCCCTTGCGCTTCATCCTGACACGGTCCTGTATTTTTTCTGCCCTCAGACCGACGTGGGCATCATCGACCGACGCCGTCCGCCGCCTTCTTGTACTCCGACGAGCAATCCAAGACGAACCGAAGCACCGCGACGCCGTCTTCGTCGCCAACGTCTCCGCCTTGACGTCCTGCATACCTTGGTAAAGAAAGCCCCATCCCTAACCCTGTACTTTCGCTGGAACGCGCGATGCCGACGCGTCGCCGCCGCGCTTGCGTCCTCCGGCTAGGTTTCTGGCGGAAGCGCCGCTCGCGTTAGATGGTTTCGTTCTGGGCCGTTAGATCTCTCCTGTGCGGTTTAGATTAGATCACTTACTTGAAGAGGTACGGGTTGATCTGGACTGTCCCTCATCACTTGATCGTGCGGCTCTCGCTGCGATCCACGCCGAAGCGGTACCAGCCAATCAGATCACACCACATAACCTTTTTCTTTTATTCTTTTCTGTTTTTAGGCAGAATATCATTCAAACTTTGAAATTCAATAACTTTAGTTCTGTTTGGCCAAAATTAATAAATTTTATATATTTGGAATCCTCTGGTTCTGTAGTTTATTTTAGATCTGTTAGTTTTCTATTTTGCCAAAATTTAAATTATTCAAATTTCAAATGAGGGATTTGAGTATATTTGGCATAACTTTATTTTTATAAGTCCAAAAATTGCAAATAAAATATCTTTGGAAACCTTTGGTTCTGTGGAATATCTTGGTCACTGTTAAAAATATTTTTGGATACTTTTAAACTGATTTAAAAATCAGAGGCTTAATTTGAGTAAATTTGGCATTATATTTTGTTATAAATATTATTTTTGAGTATTTCCTATTGCATTAGTTTTGTATAATTGCCCTCTGTCCAGAGAGACCCCTCCCATATTTTTGTGAATTATTTTGTTTAACAGTAGTATTTATTTGTGTTTATTCCCTTTTTATGATTTGTTTTGTTTTAGTTGCTTTATTTAAAATTGTTTAATTGCATTTTGACTTCATGCATGTTTTCATAAACCAGAAAAGTTAGTGTAATATTTCCTTGTGTTTTATATTGCATTTCATGCATATCATATTTTTTTTTGTATTGTTATTATGTGTATGTTTATTTGTGGCTTGTTTTATGTGTTAGAATTTTCGGAGGGAAACGAAGACTCTTGCAACTGCTACTCCTGCTCTCCTTGCTGCCAAGGCAAGTGGCACATTCATAAATCTCCTACTATTTTATATATGCATGACTTAGAGTATTTTTCTTAAGCATGTGTAGGTGCTATTAGTATTGCTATGCTAAAACTGTTTAGAATAGCACCCTTCTACTAGTTGGTCTAGAATCCTATTATAACTTAGTAGAATTATTGAGATGCTATGCTAAATGGTTTTATAAAAAGTTAATTTCTACTAAGTTAAAGAACTACCTGGGTGTGTGTATGGATTTAAGCACTTCCCCAGTTTTGGGAGTATAAGTTGCTAGAAGAGGGTGATTCCCCCGCAGGAGTATAGCTCATACGTGATTTCCCGGGTTCGGGAGGATGGATCACACTACGGAGAGCCACCCAGGAATAAAGAGATTTGGAGTTACTACAAGTGAAGATTTGCTAGAAGAGAGTGATTCCCCCGCAGGAGTATAGATCATACGTGATTTCCCAGGTTCGGGAGGATGAATCACACTTCAGCCGAACAAGGAAGACGACGGAGGATCTCATCATGCCAACTTCAAAATAAAACTTGTTAGTAAACAACATTAGGGACTCACCGGAGTTTGCCGGAGGTAGTCAATCGACTCACCGGAGTTTACCGGAGGTAGTCACCTGACACACTGGAGTTTACCATGTGTTGTAACGGTTTCACTGGAGTTTACCAGTGTTACCAATTTAATAGATGCAAAATGTTTTCAAAGTGATAAGATAAAACTTGCTTTATGCAAATCAGCCTTCAAGCTCCATCAGCCAAATATGCATATAGGTTATTAGAGTTATTCCACTAAGTGTCCACAGAGTGTCGCTTGCCAGTTCCATTTTATATGGTTCTGACCCACCTTGTTGCAACATTTTTCTTGTTGCAGGATGTTCAGACGATGAGTGAGGTTTCATATAAGGTTTCGAGTCTACAACCAACATGTTTCGCCTGTGGCACATGAAGATGATGGAGACTCACTGCTACTTTTATTTCCGCTGCTCTACTCTTTCAAAGCTAACTTCGTGCTATGCAATTTGTAATGGATATTTTCCTAAGTACTGGATCCACGTGTAATAATTGATACTTTGTTGTGATATTCATCTTAAACTGTGTGTGCAAATGAATCGATCCAGGGGTTTGCACTATACACAGGGACTTGCTAATTTTTAAGTGCAGGTCCGCTTCAAGGTAGGTGGTTTGGGGTGTGGATCGAGGATCGTTCGAAAGTCACGGTGTAATGGACCTTAGAAAAAGTTAGTGAAGAACCTTCGCACCAGTTGTTTCCGAAACGGGTACCTTTCTCTTTTCTTGTTTCGGAAATCATATCCTTGGAGAAACACTATAAATCTCCATGTGACTTTCTTATTTAGAACTTGAATATTTCCTAAGTTGTACACTTGATTTAAGAAAATTATTATTGTCCTTTATTTGAGTTCTAACGTCATTTGCCTCACCCCTGTGGTGAAGACATCCTCTAGTCCTAGCAAAGCTTTCTATTAGTTAGTTGTATAAGAATGTGGGTGTCCTTTATGACATCGAATTGCCTTTGTCATACAAGAAGAATTTGTTAACAAGGTAGCTAGTCTTGTCATCAAACCACTTTTCATATTCCAGAGGCTGAGATGTACTGGATTATCTGACGTTCCGTTTATTTGTATATGACACTCAATTGTTTGAGCATACAAAAGTGATTTGTTAACAAGTTCATGAGGCTTGTTACCAAAGTAATTTTATATAACACGAACATTGGAATATCACATTATTTTTAGAGAGATTAATAACAATAGATTCAGATATAAGAGTTTCCAAATATTCCATGATAGTCTAGTATATTACTTCTTTGCCAACCTAAGAAATCTCTCTTTAATGTCTGCTTGTCGTAGTTCCTCCTTCTTGTGGGTGGCTTCTCTCGCAGAATGACTTCGAGACGGTTTGGGAGATAAGAAGATAAGATGGCCTTGATAACGTAAGACGATCTAGATTAAGATTTAGTTTAGGCTTTTATCATCACCCCTTGAACTTCTCATTCTTCTTTCCTTTAAGATTTCTACTTATTTCATAAATGATAGTTTTTTACCTATCTTTCAATCTAAATCCTATTATAAAGGTTGTATCTTACTATTATTCCCTTAGTTGTATCTAAAGATACTTTAATTGCTGAATGTTCAATTTGTATTAGAGGTCAGAAAACCCGCGGCAGGCTAGGGTTCTCATCCGTTTTTCCCAAGTTTGCGGTGATAGGTAGGAGTTACTCGAGGTTTTTCTTTGGTTTTCCTCATGATTATCGCGTAGGTAAAAATTAGTAAAGTTAGCTCAAGGGATTAAAATGCCACGAACTGCTCGTCAAGCGAGTAGATGCATGATCCCTTTGAAACCCATCATTATCGTCGGTCTCTGAGCTTGAATCTTCATAGCAACTCTTATACACTCCTTGAGTTCCTCTAGTTAGCAATCCTAAATGAGCCTCCTTATGTCTTCGTTTCTTGTCAAGGCATGCAGTCCTAGAAGATTAGTTGGTACTATCGTGGACTTAAGTCAGATGTTAATCTAAAGTTTGATACGATAAGTTAGTGTAGTATTCTTGTAATTTCACAAGTTAATTTGGCGAGTTGGGGCTCGTGTCTTCGCGAGGTTGGCATAAAATTGCAGTTTCCTTCGAGATCTTGACGCACTTGCTCCAGATGGTGCAAGAAGGCCATTGTCTGACTTGCCGGTTATGTTGCAAAATCTGAGGCTATTTAGGTAAGGATCAGGGATCTTTTGTATCTTGCGGAACGGTCAGTTCTTATGTGGAGATGGTTTAGATGAGAGGAAAAGTATCTTAGAAAGATTTTCCTAGGCGGGTTTACATCTGCAACAAGGTGCAACTATGGCGACGAGGTCAAAAAATGATTTTTGTTAGGTGGCAAACGGAGTTTCATAAAAAGAGAATTTTGAGGTTACTTTGTGTTGCCGACAAGGCGTGGTTGTGATCACACAAGAAAGACAACACAGAAACAGAGAACTCACAAACAACAACACACAAACAAGGAACAAACACATAATCAAACAACACGCAAGGTACACTTAGTACCAACGGCGTCTAATACTCGAGTAGATGAGGTTGGCTCAAGTAAAACCATTGAGCTTATCCTATCGATCCTATGGGCCTGGGTCAACCATGTTTATGGAGTTCTTCATGTCTCTAACTTATTGGCAGATTGATGTCATTGAGCTTGAAATCAAGGACTTTCTTCATCTTGTCCAAGTGGGAAATCCTGGCGGTGAAATTACTGCAATTTCTGAAGGTTGCAACTTGAGTAGAATTGTTGATGTTGAGCTGAGGTCTTCGGAGGTCTCTTGCTTGGTTGATATTGACGATCTTGGTATTTGCAGGTCAATCACCTTGATGTTAAATGTTGAGTATTTGTAATGGAAGCTTCTTCTTGTGGGTGCTAGCTAGTTATGTCTCACTTGGGTTCATCGTCAAGTATTTTGAACGGGTTAAAGGGAGTAGAGAAATCCTTGGAAAATCTTAAAATAGAGGGATAAGACTCAGAAATATTTGAGAAGGTGAGAAGAGTGAAGCCATCTTTTTGGACTCCTCTAGATAAAAATATATTTTTGGTAGCAATATATTTTTGACAAAATATTTTGTTTTCTACCTAACGTCCATGCTAACTAAGGTCTCCTATAGTCAGGGACCCCGGACTAGCTGTCCGAAATACCCTTGTGCCTACAACATCAGCGATCCCATGATCAGTGTGTCGCTAAGCACAATCGAACTGGTATCAAAAGGACATCCATAAATACCGAATGAATATACTTACTTGATTGAAGCGGTAAGCTTCAACAGGTACTTGCAGCGGAAATCACCAAACAATGTGGAGCCCAAGTCATATGCGACAACCCCACAGGCAACTGACTGGGAAGCGCCCTAGTTCGCATTGACGTCATTGAAAACTTCTCCTTCGAACTGCTCCTCTTCAGAATCTGGCTAAGACAATAGCCAGGGACGAAACCAATATGAGTACATTTGATTGTACTCGCAAACTACCCCCGAAATGAGCATGCACTACTCTTTTTTCTGTTTAAATAAAATTTCGTTTGCTTTGAAAACTCTATATCCTTGTTGAAAAAGGGAAGGATAGACTTTTGTTTAATAAAACTTTGTTTTGAAACCTCTATATCTTTATTGAAAAAGGAAAGAAGGCTTTTAGAACTTTTCCCATAAATCTGTCTTTGTAAGAAGTCTCTTAAAACTTTTTCCCGAAATATATCTTTGTTGAAAAATGATAAGAAGTCTCTTTTAAAACATTTTCCCGGAAAATCACCATTTTGTTTATTTCCCCAAAACTCCTCCTTTTTCGACCAAAGCCCTTCATGGTCAAATCATTTTCCAACAACCTCATACCAGCCCGTCGGTATAGTTGCATACAACATTTTCCACTTTTAAAACACAAAACTTTGCACTTCTCGACCATAGCCCTTCATGGTCTTCTTCTTTTCCAGCAACCTCATACCAGCCCGTCGGTATAGTTGCATATATCAAACATCTCCATTTTCTTTTCAAATCTTAAAACATTTCCAAAACTTGCACATAAGTCAAAGTAGGGCCTCCCAACTGTCCATATCCGAGGACTCGGCTATTCGAATAGATTTACCCTCTGCAGAGGTAGCACGCTTTTCCCACACCCATCCGGCAACTCATCGTGTCAGCCACGTCCCGCCATACAAAGTGTATGCGAAGTTGAGTCACCGTCCGTAGCCTGTCCTTTGCTCATGCTAGTATAGGACCCTGCCCTTATGACACTTTCCATCACACTTAACCCAGCCCGTCGGAATCTAAGTGTGAGGACTCATAGTTTTTCCCGGCGACCACATGGTGAAGTCTTCAATCCTCCTCCTTATCTTTCCATAGAGTTTTAGCGAGGACCCAGGTCAGGGGTAGGTCACCAAACCATCCCCTCATGCATAACGGAGTCATCTCCGTCGATGAGGCATCCCATTATAATATGAGCAAATTATATGACTACGCCCTTTTCCCATATGTGGGTAAATGTGGTCGCACAGAGTATCGGCTGGTTGACGTAAGTACAAGGACACACTGTGCATTTTTCATAAACATCCCCATTTCTCCACTTCAACACCAACATCTCGGCATTCCATAGCCACACCAGTATTTTCAAAGGAGTTTTGAATAAACCATGATTATTTTTCCCATCCTATAATTTTATATAACTATCTTATATTTCTACATAGGGTGGCAAAATAGTTTCCATATACTTTTTGAAAAGGTTTTAGAAAATCTTTTTCTTAAGAGTAAATCATGTTATCAAAGTAGATGCATATATTAGGGTTGCAAGCTCAGAGAGTAGATTGCCTGATTCCAGTATAATGTTCATGTGCTTCTTCTCACTGATCAAAGAAATAAACTCCCATCCTTCTTCGATAAATCCTCTCCAAATACCACTCTAGTAGTGTTTATATCTAGCGTCGCAAACATGAAAATAAAACAACACACAATAAGCAAACCAAACCACAAGTGGTATACAAACAAGGAATCGTACCAAAACATAACACTAATTTAATCAAGCAACAAACTAAAATCTACTCTAAGATCACCTCCAGGAAAACTGCCTTAATTACAAGCCTAGCACAATTTATTTACTAAAGCTACATCAATCATAAATAAAGGATACAAGTTAAACTAAAGACAAACACTTAAGAACAACCACCACACTTAGCTATATGTTAACAAGTAATTAATCCAACAAGCAAAACAACACATAACCACATGTTTACCTCTATGCAAACAAAACAATTTACTCAGACAAAAACACAAGGGCATTATACTAGCAAGAGTATAACACCATACACATGCTAAAACATAGAGCACCAAAACATTCTCTATTAAAGGTACCTAACAAACATTTTTCCCTAAACATGAAATACTTCAGACAAAAGTTAAGTCATTAAATTTTATCTGCAGGTTAACTCTCTTTACCCAGCTAAGGTGGAGACATTAACCAGATACCTATGATAGTATTCAACTTAAGGACAACCAAGTTTAACAAGCAAGACAAACATATTAATCACACAAAATAATCTAGCATCAAAATAAATAAGCATAGCAATTCCTAATTACTAGGTGAAAAGTTATATAGGGAATAAAACCCTAACAAATACATGACTCACAAGTAGCTCACCTAACATGCTAGTAAAAATAAGGAAACACGTCACAATAGTGGGTTACCACCCTACACATGCTAGGAAACACATTTATAACAATAGAGTTATAACACAACAATTAATAAAGGCCTAATAAAAATAGGCAGAAAAGGCCTAAAGCTTATAATTATCACCACAGTCAATCAGTGACTCATAAATTCAAACCAAGCTAGGGATATGTTCTCCTACACATATAGAAGACAAGCCAATTGGATTTACTCCAAAATCATCTCACAAAAATCTACAAAAATCACCAAAGAGCCACTGGTGTGTTTACAAGAATGAATAGAACTTTTGTTTTAGACTTCATTTGCATACAAGGCCAACAGATCTGGAAAGCTATCACTTCATGCTTTCCATAGAATTTTAGTTTGCAAATTTTGGAGTTATAAAACTCTGGATATTAAATATTTAGTTAAAAAGGATCTTTTTACAAGATTTATCCTAGACAGCACTTAGAAATGTATTTTTGCATACAGCCAGTTCTGGATGTTTAAGAAAACACATGAGAACACTAAAAAATTTAAATCACTCAAATTGCTAGCACACATCAACCACAAATGAATTAAACCTACACTGCAATTAAACAGGAAACTAAAACAGGAATAGATCTACTAAAGAAAAATGGAAACGGGCCGGATCTGGCCCAGATCCGGCCGAGCAGCGCAGATCGCGGCCCAGCCAACGGCCCACGCCCATCACGAAGCAGTACGGGTCTTCTTATTCTTCCTCCACACTCACAGAGGCGCTGGGTGGCGAGCAGGGAGCAGGGCGAGGACGGCGGCAGCGACTCCGGTGCCCTGGGAAGAAAAGGTGATGTCCAGGAGTGAGCTCGCAACGAGGGGATCTCAGATAAACAAAAATGGCGTAGAATGGGGGTCTGTGCAGCCCGCGAGCTTGCTCGACGTTCGGCGGCCGGAGATGAAGAAGACGGTGTCGATCTCCCTGACGGCGACGCCTAGGCTCGATTCCTTAGACGAGGAAGGAGAGGACGATGCGGCGGAGCTTCCTGTGGTCTTCGATTTGCTCGGGGACGCTTCAATCAACGGCGAGGCTCACGGCCATGGCGGCTAGGGTTTCGGGCTGAGTGGACGAAACGGAGAGGAGAGGGAGCGGGTGAGGAGATGAGTGCGGGAGAGGGAGCAGAGGAGCGCCTCGGGGCGCCTCCTTATCCTCTTCGAGCGGCAGGAGGGCGGACGGCGCGGCCACGAGGCACCGCGACACTGGCGCCATGCCCGCCACTGGAGGTACAGGAAGAAGATCAAGATTTTGTAGAAAACCCCCTATACTTTCCTGATTTCATGTTTCTTTTATTTCCAGTACTTCTAGGGATTTATTTGGGGCACTGAAACATTTTAGGAAATTATGAGAAAAATCAGGTAGCTTCTCCATAACATGTAGAAGCTCCACAAAAATTGGGGTGTCAAAATAAAATGTTTTGAACAACTTTTGTTCATATGGTTTAAATATGTTATTTTGGGCAATTTCAATTTGATACCCTTTTAGTAATTCAAAAGCAAGTGAGAAAATATGGTTTTGAACTTTTGGAACTTTCTTGACAAATATATTAACTTCAAATAATTTATTATTTTCATAGAGAAAATATTTGTTTGAAGGAAACAGAAAGTTAGGTAGGGAAATAATTTATTCAGATCAATTCTTTTATCTTATGATCCTAACTTCCATTTGTCGAGTAATTCTAGGAGTTTTGTTTTATTTAAGTCACATACCAAATTTGTTGTCAAGTGTGTTTTATCTTAGTGTTAAACACCACCGAGGAATTATCCTCACAAGCAACAAACACAACAAAATCAACATCACAACCAAGATCACACAAATCAAACCACAAGAATTAATCATACCACAACTTCCATAATTTAACAATACTATACCACACCTAATTATGACAAGATGATGTTTAGGAAATATCTCCACTCCTAACTTAATAGTTTTCAAAAAGATTTGAGAAAGGAAATAGGTGGGGTAATATATTTCCCACTAGTGTTATTTTCAAATGGAGTGAAAATAAGAGTTTATAAAAAGGGAGCTGTATACACCTGCAAAATATCAAGGTTGAAAAATAGATAGGAGACAGCATATAAATCTCCATAATTTTGGAAACACACAATTTTGGAAATACTTTTACTTTCTCAAATACTGGTATTAGTTTTGGTTGTTGATAAACCAAGTATCATTGAAATGGAGTTGGCCAAAATAAGAATGGAAAAGATATATGTAATATTTTCTTGTCATAACATGATCACCAAAGTTAAATATATTTTTATATTGGTTGGGTCTTATCTTTACTAGTCAAACAACTTAAACAACAAGTCAAACAAGTTCAAACATAGCAATGGGAAGGAAAATACAATCATCAGTGAAACAATTCAAAAAGTTTTTGTTGGTTCTGAATTTTGGGTCTTGTGAAACTAGGTTTATCTTAGTTCCAAAATTTGGGATGTTACAGGTCCGCTGTGTGGACGTCCGTGTAGCGCCATGCATACGCTGCCGGGACACCCATAACGATCGAGCGTCCACAGAAGTCTCGGCGACCTTTCGTTGATTAATGTATCCATGACTTTTTTGCATGCATGCGTAGGTATATAGGACCTTTGTTATCTTGTACTCCCTCTGTGTAATGTAACATGTCGTAGGTTTTGTCCATATTCACATGCACAAAAAAATGTACTCCTTCCGCTAAAAAATAACTATTTTAGATTTATCAAAAAGTTGATGCATATAGTGTTGGAATTTTATGGGCCTTTGCCCATGGCCCAAATTAAATCACAGTTTTTTTCACATGGCCCAACTAAAATTTCTAAAATCTCATGACCCATTTATATGGCTGGTTGGGGACTAAAGTTTAGTCTCACATTGCTAGTTGGAGGAGACAAACACCACCTTATAAGGTGGAGTGTTGAGACACTTGGTGTGCTTGAGTGAACAGGAGGCTCTCTCACGCGCACTCCTCCTCCGCCGCTGCTCGCTCGTCTCATCACGTCACGTCACGTCACGTCACGCCGCGGGTTGCGGGAATCTCGCGATATATCCTGGCTGAACGAACCCTAGCCGCCTACACGCAACACATGGTCGCTCGCCGTCCTAATTCCAGAACATTGCGCCGTCGTTTTCCAAGTGTTCTCCATCCCGTCTTCCGGCGTGCACCGGTTGAAGGGACAGTAGGCCTCCGGAACCCCGCCTCTTGTGATCCTGTACGGCAGAGGGGCGATCAGTTTTTTGGGGAGCGCACTCGTGCGACTACTGGCTTTGAGTTCTTCCCCAACGACGATTTCTTCCCCGACATCGGCAGCCTCTTCATCGACGACATGGGTGACGCTTCTGCTTCCGCTGTCGCTGCTGCCACACTGGATGATCTCCTGATCTTCCTGTTTGAGTTACTACTACAATTTCTGCTAGTGGTATATATTGTAGATTTGTTCTGTTTGTCTACGGTTGTAACATTCCAAGATTTTCAAAATTTAGAAAAATCAGAAAAAATCAAAAACTTTTTGAAAACTATATGTATTTTGTTTTGAAAACATAAAATCATGCACACATGCATCATCATCTTGTCTTGTTTGCATTTTTTTAAGTTGGAATTATAGAACATAATTTTTAAATTAGTTATTTTCAAATATTTACACTTGTGATATTTTAATAAGCCACACATGTTTTATTTCAAACCCTATTTTAAATTTGACAAAGAGTGGCATTTAAGAAAATATGCAATATTTTAAATTTGATTTTTTTTAATGTTTGAAAAAGTATAATAGAATATTTTAAATAATAGATATTAGTATTACAAATTTTTACAAACAGGTTTGAATCCAATTGGATTCATATTTCAAAAGTTAGAAAAGTTTTTCAGAAAACAGAAAAAAAAGGAAGAGGCCGTGCCCGAGACAACCCAGCCCAGCACAACTTACCCCTCGCGCGCAGAAGCCCAGCAAAAGCCCGCGCGCGTTCCTCTCTTTTTTTTATCTCTCACAGACAGGTGGACCCCACCTGTCATCACCGACACGGGGTCGTCTCCTTCCCCAAATCTCGCGCACGTAATGGAAGAAACAGCCGATTGATTTCTCCTCGTCAATTCGGGCAATGAAGACCACGATTCCCTCCCCGTCCTCACCCATTTAATCCCCTCACCCTCCTCCCTCATTTGCCCCAGAAACCACACCACGAGAGCCACCAGGCTGCTCGTACGCATCCACGAAGCATCGCCACGGCCGTCGGCCATTTTCTTCAATTCCGGTCGACTCCGGCAACCCCAAGCCTCCCCTGTCCTCCTTTCTTCTTATTTCTCCTTTGCTCTTCATCTTGACAAGGTACCGTAATTTTTTCATGCAGCCAATCGAGCAGCTCGAGCTCGACAAGGTGCTGGCACCCGACGCACTCCGGCCACGACTCCACATCATTCCAGGAAGCGAAGAACGTCGACGTCTCTACCATCCTCCTCGCCGTGTCGCTCCGCACGCCTTGGTCACCTTCCCGGAGCACAGAGACCTCCAGATCGATGATCTCGTGCACACCCGAGCCGCCGGTCGCCGCACCTCCATTTTCCGGCGAACCCCACCGCCTGGTAAAGTCAAAGCCTCCCGAGCCGTTGGATCTTGTTTAGATGGCCATGATTAGATCGTGTAGATCGAAAGGGTACGGGCGACGGTCTGCCGTAGATCTAGATCTGGACGGCCCAGAAGATATCACTTATCCAGCTCAGCGCCACGTCGATGCCTCGTCAGCAGCCCCGTCAGCGCCACGTCAAGCCTCGTCAGCGCCAGCGTGGAGAAGTTTTTCTGTTTTATTTTCTATTTAACAGTTTTGCAGAAAAACCCCTAGAACTTAGTTTTATCAATACTTTTTCTCTGTTTATCCAAATCCAAATATTTTTATATATTTGGAATCCTTAGAACGAGTAGAAACTTTCTGCTGTATTAGTTTTCTATTTTGGCAGACTTAAAATATTCAAATTTCAAATTGAGAAATTTGAGTATTTTTGTCACAACTTTAGTTTAAAATAGCTTTTTGAGTAAATCCAATTGCATTGGATTTGTCTAGTTGCCCCCTGACCAGAGAAACAATCCCCATATTTTTTAGCATTTTTGTATAACAATAGCTACGAATTAGTGTTTATTCCCTCTTTGGGAATTGTTTTTGTTTAGTTGTTTTATTAAAATTTATTTTTTTGTATTTTTGACTCATGCATGATTTTATTAAATTAGAGAGTTAGAAAATGTTGACTTGTGATTTTTTTTTGCATCTCATGCATGTCATATTTTTCTAAGTGTGGTTGTTATGCTTGAATGTTTATTGTGGCTTGTTTTATGTGTTAGAAATTTTGGAGAGAAACGAAGACTTCTGCAACTGCTACTCCTACTCTCCTTGTTGCCAAGGCAAGTGGCACATTCATAAAATTCCTAAGTATTTTTGTCTATGCATGACTTAGTTTATTTTCCTTAAGCATGTGTAGGTGTTATTAGTATTGCTATGCAAGACATGTTTGGAATATCACCCTTATTCCTATGTGTCTAGGAACCTATATAAGAACTTAGTAGATATTAGCGTTGCTACGCTGAAAATATTTTATATAAGTAAAGGGATGAAAATTCTACTAAGTTAATGAAACACCTGGGTGGATGTGGCATGTGGATGGAGGTTGGAGTTGAGTGGCTGCTTAGGCTCATTTAGGTGAGTGCACCTGGATTATACCCAGGCTCATTTAGATGAGTGAACCTGAGTACGTGCACTTGTGGATTGCCACCCAGGGACGAAGGGATTTGAAGTTACTCCAAGTGAAGATTACAGCTGATCAAGGATGTCAACGGAGTATCCCAACATTCCAACTTCTCAAGTAAAATTTTGAAGGGTGAACAAGGGTTAGAAATTCAGTCTCATTTAAGTGAGTGCACCTGGTTTAGACCTAGGCTCAGTTAGATGAGTGAACCTGAGTACGTGCAGGTTTTCAAAAGAGATAGGAAAAAGTTGGCTTTATGCAAAATAGCCTTTGAACTCCACCAGCCAAATATGCATATAGGCTACTAGAGTTATTTCACTAAGTGTCCACAGAGTGTCACTTGCCAGTTCCATTTTATATGGTTCTGACCCAGCTTGTTGCAACATTTTTCCTATTGCAGGATGTTCAGACGATGAGTAAGGTTTCGTATAAGGTTTCGAGTCTACAACCAACATGTTTTTGCCTGTGGCACATGAAGATGATGAAGACTCACTGCTACTTTTATTCCGTTGTGCTGAACTTTGTAAAATGCTAGCCTTGAGCTATGCAATTTGTAATGAAAATTGTAAGTCTGGATCATGCGAATGTAATAAAATTTGACGCATTTGCATGATATTCATCTTAGACTGTGTGTGCAAATGAATCGATCCAGGGGTTTGCACTATACACAGGGATCTTGCCAGTTTTTAAGTGCAGGTCCGCTACAGATGGTATCAGAGCACTGTGTTGCCTGTAGGTTCGAAACCCTTGGTTTGGATAGAAATAGGTTTGACCATAGAATTGAAAATATATTTTTATTCAGTTTTCTAAAAACAAAACTTTTCATTTTATCTTTCTGGTACTCTCATCTACTATCTACCTTCTGAAATTACCTTCTATTATTCTAGATGACCATGTCCTTAAAGTCTGAGTCTGCTGCATCATATGCAATTCTACGAGTCAACACGAAGCACTACATGTATGGAGGACCATTGAAGAACCAAGATCCATAGCTCAAACACTAAGAAGATGAACTTGAAGAAGAACTTGAAGCACTCAAGAAGGAGATAGACTAGATTCCCTATGTATTAGAATAACGAGTTTGCGATAGTGTATTGACCTATCAAATTGTGGTATGGCAGTACTATCGAATTAGTTTTCCATGACCTTGGTGTGCTTCGTCCTAAAATGATTAGATTGTTTTTCTCAAAAGATGTTTGGTGTTTAACGATTGTGGTTTGTGTTAAATTGCTTGTATGGGTAGGAGTATTTCTCCTAGATCTGTCTATCTTTTGCTCATCTATGCTAAAACCCATAGATGTCTCCCCGCCGTGCTCCTGAGGACAACCACAACAACAACAAAAACACCGATGCAATGCTTCAACAGATGATTGCAGCCCAGACTCAGCTGATGACTATGATGGCTCAATTCATGGCTGTTGAATATACGGTATATGTGTATATTGTGTTGTAGGCCCACCTCCTAGTTTCCTTGTATAGTTGAGGTAGAGGCCCACCTTGTACTCCATATATACGTGCCTAGTGCACCCGATCAATGCATTGTGTATTGCATAGCTAAACCTAGACTTCTACATGGTATCAGACTCCCTCACGTTCCTAACCTAGCCGCCGCCGCCGCGCCTCTTTGCGCCGCCGCCGCCGCCGCATCTCCCACCGCCGCCGCCGCCGCTCCCCCGACCCGCCGCCGCCGCTGTCTAACCTCTCCCGCTTCCGCACCCTCCTCTCCTCCACCCACCGCAGCCATGGCCTCCCCTGTTTCCTCCCTCTCCTCCGGCAGCAACCCGTTCGCCGGCCCGGACGTCGCCCTCATCCGTGAGCTCAACATCCTCGACCGCGTTCCGGTGACCCTCGATCAGACCACGGCCTCCTACTCCGCCTGGAAGAGGTACTTCTCCTTGGTGTTCCGCGAGTATCTCCTTCACAGTCATGTTGACGGCACCGTCGACTCGCGGCTCATGGTGAACGACGAGGATTGGATGATTCTCGATGCCACGATCATCCGTTGGTTCTACCTCACCATCTCACGGGACATCTTCCACACGGTGGTGGCCGACGATGACGACGCCGCTGCTGTTTGGCGCAAGCTCAACGGTCTCTTCACCGACAACACACTCCAGCGCAAGGTCCTCCTTCACGGCGAGTTCTACGGGTGCCAGCAGCTTGATTCATCCGTTGATGATTTCTGCATGCGCCTTAAAAAGATCGCCGACGAACTCCGTGATCTAGGCGAGACGATCGGCGACGAGCTCCTCATCACCACCCTCACCGCCGGCCTCCATGAGGACTACGCGAATGCCGCCTCCTGCCTCACCCTCATCCCGGATCCCACCTTCCCTAAGGTGGTGGCTTTCCTCAAGCTCGAGGAGCGTCGGCTGAAGATGACGCGGTCTCGGGCCATGCACACTGCCCTCGCCGCCGGCACCCGCGGTGGCCCGGCGCCACTCGCCCCTCAGCCGCGTCCTGCGCCCGCCTTCCCGCACCCGGCCCCCTTCCCGCAGCAGCAGCCGGCTCAGCCCACCACTGATCGCCGTCGCGGGGGTCGACGCGGTGGCCGTCGACAGCAGCAGCAGCCGCAGCCCAACGGCGCTCCGGAAGGCGGCGCTCGTCCGCCGCAGCAGCAGCTCTTCCAGCCGTCCCCTTGGTACGCTGGCCAAAACCCTTGGACCGGCGTCGTGCATGCCTACTCCATGCCGGTTCCCCGCGCACCTGCTCCCGGCCTCTTCGCCTCGCGACCTCCACCGCACCAGGCGTTTTACGCCGCGCCGCAGCCGCCCGTGATGCCCTACTTCGGCCAGCCGCCGCAGCCAGGAGGGCTGCCGCTGCTGCCTACCCCGGTCCCGCCCCAGTCGCCGGCTCCGACGCTCCCTCCAGCACCTTGGGACCCGGCTCTACTGGCTGCCCTGCACTCCGCCCCCACACCGTCCACCTACACTGGCGGCGGAGATTGGCACATGGACACCGGCGCTACGGCGCATATGGCTGCTCATCCCGGTATTCTTCACTCTTCATCTCCTGTTAATACCTCCACTCGCATCACCGTCGGCGACGGTTCCTCTCTTCCCATTACACACATAGGACATGCACCTTTCCCTTCCACCTCTACACCACTTTCGTTATCTAACATCTTAGTCTCACCCGGTCTTATAAAAAATCTTGTTTCCGTTAAACGTTTTACACGTGACAATCCCGTTACTGTCGAATTTGACATGTTTGGTTTTTCTGTCAAGGATTCACGTACCAGGATGGTGCTCCACCGATGTGACAGCCCCGGCGATCTCTACCCGGTCCACTCCCCGGTCTCCACCACCTCCGCTGCCCCCGTCGCCCTCGCCACCGGTGTGGATCTTTGGCACGCTCGCTTGGGACATCCCAACCCCGTCACCCTTCGTCACATACTTAGGAGTTTTTCCTTCACGTGTAATAAGATCGATGATCACTCTTGTCACGCTTGTCGCCTTGGCAAGCATACTAGGGTTCCTTTTAGTGCTTCCTCTCATGTCGCTTCCTATCCTTTTGAATTAATTCACAGTGATGTATGGACCTCTCCAGTTGCAAGTAATACAGGCTATCTATACTATCTTGTCATTCTTGATGATTTTTCGCATTATGTGTGGACCTTTCCGTTGCGGCGCAAGTCCGATACTATCGCCACCCTTGCCGCGTTTTATTCCTATGTCTCCACGCAATTTGGGCGTCCCATTCTCGCGCTCCAAACGGACAACGGGAAGGAGTTCGACAACCTAGCTGTTCGTACTCTCCTCACCACACATGGCACGACCTTTCGTCTCACTTGCCCCTACACTTCGCAACAAAACGGTCGCGCCGAACGTGTCCTTCGCACCCTGAACGACTGCGTTCGCACGCTTCTTTTCCACGCCAATGTGCCTCCGCGCTTCTGGCCTGACGCCCTTGCTACTGCATCACTTCTTCTTAACCTTCGCCCCTGCCGTACACGCGGCAACTTTGTTCCCCACCACCTTCTCTTCGGTGCACCACCATCTTATGACGAGCTTCGCATTTTCGGCTGCCTCTGCTACCCTAGCCTCGCTGCCACCGCGCCGCATAAGCTTGCACCTCGCTCGGTTGCCTGCGTCTTCCTCGGTTACCCACCCAACACCAAAGGATATCGCTGCTACGATCCCGTCTCACACCGTGTGTTCACTTCGCGACATGTTTACTTCGATGAGCACGTGTTTCCTTTTCAGCAGGTCCCCGTCGCCATCGACTCGCCGCCGGCCACCGGCGGCCCTTCTGCGACACCGCCTGCTGGCCGGCCTCGCCCGGCTCGTGGACCACCACCAGGCTTCGACGCCCCTCGCGATATGGGACGAGCTGCGGCCACTGCTTCTGGCCGCGCCCCCTCGCCACCGGCTGCCGGCGCATCGTCGCCCGTCTCCTCGGCGCCCACAGCATCGACGGCGCCGTCCTCGGCATCCACAGCATCGACGGTGCCGTCCTCTCCGACCACGGCACCGCATGCTCCTTCGGCTTCTGGCGTGGCCGGGGCTCCTGCCGCGCCATTATTGACTGCGGCCCCGCCCGGTCCTACGACACGGTCTCGGACAGGCGTTCTTCGTCCGAACCAGCGGTACTCCCGGGACGAGTACCTGCTCGCTGCATCCACCTCCGAGCCTTCACCGGTTCCCGCATCCGCCCGGGCAGCCCTTCGGGATCCTCATTGGCTTGCCGCGATGCAGGAAGAGTTCGACGCTCTCCAGCGGAACCGTACTTGGACACTGGTTCCCCGTCCACCTCGTGCCAACATCATCAGCGGCAAGTGGGTCTTTCATCATAAGACCCGCTCAGATGGCACTCTTGAGCGCTACAAAGCTCGATGGGTGGTCCGTGGATTTCGTCAGCGCGCTGGAGTCGACTTCACCGAGACATTTGCACCGGTTGTTAAACCGGGCACGATCCGCACTGTCCTTCAGTTAGCGGTCTCTCGCGGCTGGCCGGTTCATCAGATGGACGTCTCCAACGCCTTTCTTCATGGTCATCTTGCCGAGCAGGTCTACTGTGAGCAACCCACTGGTTTCGTCGACGCCACTCATCCTGGCCACGTGTGCTTGCTGTCTAGGTCTCTCTACGGCCTCAAGCAAGCACCTCGCGCCTGGTATCAGCGTATCGCCGGCTTTCTGCAGACAGTGGGCTTCCGGACTACTCGCTCGGACGCCTCGCTTTTCGTTTATCACCATGGCGACACGACTGCTTACTTGCTCCTCTACGTCGACGACATTATCTTGACGGCCTCCTCCGCAACCCTTCTTCAGCAGATTACTCTTCGGCTGCGTGACGAGTTTGCCATCAAGGACTTGGGTGCTCTTCATTACTTCCTTGGCATTGAGGTTGTTCGGCGCCCCGACGGATTCTTCCTTACACAGCAGAAGTATGCGCATGAGTTGCTCGAGCGTGCCGGTATGCTCAACTGTCATCCTGTCGCTACTCCAGTTGACACGAAGGCCAAGGTCTCTGCTCAGGACGGTTCCCCAGCACCGGATGGCCCCTTCTACCGGTCCATTGTTGGTGCTCTTCAGTACCTGACGCTGACCAGACCCGACTTGCAGTATGCTGTTCAGCAGGTGTGCCTTCATATGCATGCCCCTCGTGATTCCCATTGGACGCTCGTTAAACGGATTCTCCGCTATATCCGTGCCACGATGTCTCTCGGACTCACACTCACGGCATCTCCGTCTATGGATATGGTGGCCTACTCTGATGCGGATTGGGCTGGCTGTCCTGATACACGGCGCTCCACCTCTGGCTACTGCGTCTACCTCGGTCCTTCGCTTATCTCATGGTCGTCGAAACGACAACCCACTGTGTCGCGCTCCAGCGCGGAGGCCGAGTACCGAGCTGTGGCGAATGCAGTCGCTGAGTGCACCTGGCTACGACAGCTACTTCAGGAGTTGCATCACGACGTTTCCCAGGCCACGGTTGTCTACTGTGACAACGTCTCTGCTGTGTACCTTTCCGCCAACCCCGTTCATCATCGCCGGACGAAGCACATCGAGCTTGATATTCACTTTGTGCGTGAACAGGTAGCTCTCGGCCGCACTCGAGTTCTCCATGTTCCGACCGCACAACAGTTCACCGATGTGATGACTAAGGGACTGCGTACTGCCACCTTTGAGGAGTTTCGGTCCAGTCTCTGCGTCTCTGGCGACGCTTCGACTGCGGGGGGGTGTTGAATATACGGTATATGTGTATATTGTGTTGTAGGCCCACCTCCTAGTTTCCTTGTATAGTTGAGGTAGAGGCCCACCTTGTACTCCATATATACGTGCCTAGTGCACCCGATCAATGCATTGTGTATTGCATAGCTAAACCTAGACTTCTACAATGGCCAATCAAAATGGACCGCCACCTCCACCACGACCTCCCCAAGTGGACAGACTTGCAAGATTTCTGAGGCTCGGGCCTAACAAGTTCTCCACTGCAACTGAGCCAATTGTGGCAGATGATTGGTTGAGCTCAGTAGACAAGGATCTGGTAACTTGTGAGTGTACCGACCCTGAAAAGGTGAGGTTTACCGCTCATCTACTGGAGGGACCAGCAGCTCAATGGTGGGAAACTTATCAAATCACCCACCTTCTGAACGACTTAACCTGGGAGACCTTCAAGGAAGGATTTCGTAATGAAACAGGACACTCAAGAAGTATAGGGATGACTTCTATGCATTGTCTCATTATGCACCTGAAGATATAGACACTGATGGGAAGAGGAAGGAAAAAATTTCTCCAGAGACTGTGTGACGAGCTAAAAATTCCTTTCACAGTCGCATACGCCCCAGACTACCAGGCCCTACTGGACCAAGCAATCACCCTAGAGGATAGTATCAGGAAGGCTGAAAACAGGAAGGGGTCTGATGAAGTACAAGAACAAAAGGAGGAACGCAAGCAAGATATTAGCCATATAACTTGTTTCACATGCAAGGAAATGGGACACTATTCATGGATTGCCTAGAGAAGAAGGATGGTGATAGAGTCAAGCCAAAAGAACATCAAAATAGACTTGCCATTTATGCTAAAATGGAGGATGAAGCCAGACTCAAAATGCATCCCCACACATCCAAAGTCACCACCAAATGTGGTTATTCATGTGAAGAGGAAGATCATTTTTCTCGAGATTGTCCCATCAAGCAAACCAGATCGTCAGCCTTTGTGATAGGATATGATAAACAAGAGTTAGAAGACCTTTCAGCACTAGAGAGACCTAAAAAGAAGATGAAGCTGAGTATCAATAAGCATCATTCTAGGCCTTCATTCAATAATCACTTCTCTCATGAAGTGAACCATGGACATAAACAAGAGAACCACCATAGTGGAGGAAGCAACCACAAGCATCATGATCATAACTACAATGGTGGATTCAGGGGAAGCAATGGAGACCACAAGGGAAACGAACATGCTGGTCAAAATCATAACAATGGACAGCACCTTCCAAACCCCGAACACAAGAAGGACATCATCTAGGTGATGTGCTTCAAATGTAAGAAAACAGGGCACTATGGCAATAACTGCCCCGAAAAGAAGGCCGAGGAAGCTGCCAAGTCAAATACTTTCGATAAAGGATATGTGAATCATGTCCACAAGGATAACAGCCACAACGGTCAACCCAAGGGTAATGGTCAACACCTTTCTCAAGGCAAGAAAGATCTTAGTCAGTTACAGTGCTACAAGTGTAAGAATACGGGACATTATAACAGTGATTGTCCTGGATGGAAGACGGAAGAAGCTGCCAAGCCAACCCATTCAAGAAAGAACATGTAAACCAAGTCATTGTGGGAGAAGTGGATGATGTGTCAAATACTGGGAAAGGTAATTCCCAAATTCCATCATATGTTCCTTTTGATTCTGGTACAACAAGTATTAAAAGGGCAAAGCTCAAACAACAAAGGATATTGTTTAGCCAGTAGAGATACTTCAACATGGAGACAAGATTTACCACAAGAATTTCTTTTAAGGGTGGTAGCCCACCAGATATCCCAGTCACAACCTTTTGCTAGCCTCTTCGAATCTCGGGGACGAGATTCCTTTTAAGGGTGGTAGTCTGTAACATTCCAAGATTTTCAAAATTTAGAAAAATCAGAAAAAATCAAAAACTTTTTGAAAACTATATGTATTTTGTTTTGAAAACATAAAATCATGCACACATGCATCATCATCTTGTCTTGTTTGCATTTAATTTTTTTTTTAAAGTTGGAATTATAGAACATAATTTTAAATTAGTTATTTTCAAATATTTACACTTGTGGTATTTTAATAAGCCACAAATGTTTTATTTCAAACCCTATTTTAAATTTGACAAAGAGTGGCATTTAAGAAAATATGCAATATTTAAATTTGAATTTTTTTTGAAATGTTTGAAAAAGTATAATAGAATATTTTAAATAATAGATATTAGTACAAATTTTTACAAACAGGTTTGAATCCAATTGGATTCATATTTCAAAAGTTAGAAAAGTTTTTCAGAAAACAAAAAAGAAAAAGAACAAAAAATAAATAGGAAGAGGCCGTGCCCGGGACAACCCAGCCCAGCACAACTTACCCCTCGCGCGCAGAAGCCCAGCAGAAGCCCGCGCGCGTTCCTCTTTTTTTTAATCTCTCACAGACAGGTGGACCCCACCTGTCATCACCGACACGGGGTCGTCTCCTTCCCCAAATCTCGCGCACGTAATGGAAGAAACGGCCGATTGATTTCTCCTCGTCAATTCGGGCAATGAAGACCACGATTCCCTCCCCGTCCTCACCCATTTAATCCCCTCACCCTCCTCCCTCATTTGCCCCAGAAACCACACCACGAGAGCCACCAGGCTGCTCGTACGCATCCACGAAGCATCGCCACGGCCGCCGGCCATTTTCTTCAACTCCGGTCGACTTCGGCAACCCCAAGCCTCCCCCTGTCCTCCTTTCTTCTTATTTCTCCTTTGCTCTTCATCCTGACAAGGTCCCGTAATTTTTTCGTGCAGCCAATCGAGCAGCTCGAGCTCGACAAGGTCGCCGGCGCCCGACGCACTCCGGCCACGACTCCACATCATTCGAGGAAGCGAAGAACATCGACGTCTCCACCATCCTCCTCGCCGTGTCGCTCCGCACGCCTTGGTCACCTTCCCGGAGCACAGAGACCTCCAGATCGACGATCCCGTGCACACCCGAGCCACCGGTCGCCGCACCTCCATTTTCCGGCGAACCCCACCGCCTGGTAAAGTCAAAGCCTCCCCGAGCCGTTGGATCTTGTTTAGATGGCCATGATTAGATCGTGTAGATCGAAAGGGTACGGGCGACGGTCTGCCGTAGATCTAGATCTGGACGGCCCAGAAGATATCACTTATCTAGCTCAGCGCCACGTCGACGCCTCGTCAGCAGCCCCGTCAGCGCCACGTCAAGCCTCGTCAGCGCCAGCGTGGAGAAGTTTTTCTGTTTTATTTTCTATTTAACAGTTTTGCAGAAAAACCCCTATAACTTAGTTTTATCAATACTTTTTCTCTGTTTATCCAAATCCAAATATTTTTATACCTTTGGAATCCTTAGAACGAGTAGAAACTTTCTGCTATACTAGTTTTCTGTTTTGGCAGACTTAAAATATTCAAATTTCAAATTGAGAAATTTGAGTATTTTTGTCATAACTTTAGTTTAAAAATAGCTTTTTGAGTAAATCCAATTGCATTGGATTTGTCTAGTTGCCCCCTGATCAGAGAAACAATTCCCATATTTTTTAGCATTTTTTGTATAACAATAGCTACGAATTAGTGTTTATTCCCTCTTTGGGAATTGTTTTTGTTTAGTTGTTTTATTAAAATTTATTTTATTGCATTTTTGACTCATGCATGATTTTATTAAAATTAGAGAGTTAGAAAATGTTGACTTGTGATTTTTTTTGCATCTCATGCATGTCATATTTTTCTAAGTGTGGTTGTTATGCTTGTATGTTTATTGTGGCTTGTTTTATGTGTTAGAAATTTCGGAGAGAAACGAAGACTCCTGCAACTGCTAATCCTACTCTCCTTGTTGCCAAGGCAAGTGGCACATTCATAAAATTCCTAAGTATTTTTGTCTATGCATGACTTAGTTTATTTTCCTTAAGCATGTGTAGGTGTTATTAGTATTTCTATGCAAGACATGTATAGAATATCACCCTTATTCCTATGTGTCTAGGAACCTATATAATAACTTAGTAGATATTAGCGTTCCTACGCTGAAAATATTTTATATAAGTAAAGGGATGAAAATTCTACTAAGTAAATGAAACACCTGGGTGGATGTGGCATGTGGATGGAGGTTGGAGTTGAGTGGCTGCTTAGGCTCATTTTGGTGAGTGCACCTGGATTATACCCAGGCTCATTTAGATGAGTGTACCTGAGTACGTGCACTTGTGGATTGCCACCCAGGGACGAAGGGATTTGAAGTTACTCCAAGTGAAGATTGCAGCTGATCAAGGATGTCAACGGAGGATCCCAACATTCCAACTTCTGAAAGTGCATGTGTTGCCCCATGCGTGGTTTTGATAATTAATGACAATTCTTATGGACTAATGTTTGCATTGCGATATACTTGTAGATCTTGTCCATAGGAAAGCTTATTGCATGTGTTGGCTTGGAGTTCATGTGTTGGACTCTAGAAGATTACATGATGACCAATGTTCCATCCAAGGGTTTATATGAAGAATGGTCATCTAGAGTTGAGCTTATTGCAAGCATGACTTGGAAAGAAAATTGAGTGAACATTCATGTTTATCTCCAAGCCATCATCTATATCAAGAGAAAAAGATAAAGTGCAAGTGGATTCATGAAGACGTAGCTTAGCAAGGCTCTCCCATCATGGAGTATGGGGGAGCATTTGGAGAAGTCTTCATCAAGCATGTGCTAGCAAGCACAATCAAGAAAGGTGTTCCAACTTGAGGGAGTTAAGATCGTCACCATCTAGCTCAAGTGGAATGCGCAAGGCAAAGGTATGATCTTGATAGGGTTTCTATTTTACCGGTCTCGTGGTGTTAGTGGGAGACCGGGTTATATGGTAGATGGCGTACTATCAAGAGGGGCTCTCAAGTGAGTAACTTGATCGCATCTTTGTGGAGAGCTCAAACCTTTGCATATTTGGAATATCATCTTTCTTGGTTCTTTTTATCTTTTATCCATGTGAGAATTTAGAGCTTGTGTTCATCTCCATACCAAGCTCTAGTTCATCAAAAACGGATTTCATTTGAATATCTTGTGGTGTTTTTGATGTTGGAGGTTTTACCGGTTCGTCTCTTGTAGAGAGGTCAAACTCTCCTCTTGTGTTATCCTCCTCACATGATGGACTATGATGTGTATATGCATAATCTTGTTGTGCTTGTGAGTATCTTCGAAATAAGCCCAAGATCATAGAAAACGGAGTCCGGATGAAAAACATATTGCGGTTTTGCTTTGGAGGTTTTATCGGTTGTTCTTTTATCGAGAGGTCTAACCTTTCCCCATTTGGTTTTATCCTCCATTGTTGGAATATGATGCTTCTCTGCATGATCTTGTGAAGCTCTTCATTGCGATTCCAACGAGCCCAAGATCATCAAAAACGGAATTCGTATGCGAAAGTTTTGCTCGTTTTGGTGTTGGGGTTTCTGCAGTTTTTCAGTAGGTCTGTAGTACCGCCCCTACTACCGCGTCTACTACCGGATCGCGATTTTGGTACTGGTTTCGAGCGGTTTTTAACCTGGTAGGGTCCCGGTAGTGACCCGGTAGTTCCGGGGACCCGGTAGTACCGGATCAAGCCCGGTAGTACCGCCCCGGGGCCGAAAAACAGCCCAACGGGCAGATTTTCGGGCTCCTATTTAAGGGCCCTTCTTCCCCAATGTTTCCTAACAACTTGAGCACGTTTTTCCTCTCTCCTCCATTGTTGAAAGCTCATTTCTTTGATTTCTCCCAATCCCTCCACCCAAACTCGTTGATCTTTGGAGGATTGAAGGAGGAGACCTAGATCTACATTTCCACCGATCAATTTCTCCTCTAAGTGAGTGGAACCCTTTCGATCTAGTTCTTGAAGTTCCATTTGTTGTGTTCTTCGTTGTTCTTCCTCTCTTCTCCCCCATAAGCATTAGTTGCTTGTGGTGGGATTCGAGAGTGAAGAATTTGAGCCTTGTGCTCTTGCCATTGCTTTGTGCATCGGTTTGTGCTCTCCACGAGGATTCGTGGAAGTTGAAAGCTTGTAAACTTGTTACTCTTGGGTCTTTGGACCCTAGACGCCCGTGTGGTGGTGGAGACCCTTGTGTGGTCACTTGTAGCTGTTCGGGAGCCCCCAATCCGTTGTGGGTTGTGCCCCGGATCGTTGTTGAAAGGCTCCGGATTTCCGCCTCGAAGGATTCCGATAGTGGAAGGTGAACCAAACCTTTGTGGTGTGGTTCATCGGAGAAGAAGGGGAAACCTTTGTGGTTGTTGAACCATTGTGTTGGTTCACACCTCTCCAACGAGACGTACTCCCTAAAAAGGAGGGACTCGGGAATACATCCTTGTCTCCGCGTGCCTCGGTTATTTCTATACCCAAGCTCTTTACTTATGCACTTTACATTGTGATAGCCTTCGTGCTTGAAGTATTCTATATTGCTATCACCTTGTTGCTTGTCATGCTTAGCATAAGTTGTTGGTGCACATAGGCGAGCCTAGTTTATTTAGGTTGTTCGCTTGTTAATTTAAACACCTAGTTTTATTCCGCAATTATCAAGCCTAAACCGGAAAAGTTTTAATCGCCTATTCACCCCCCCCCCTCTAGGCGACATCATTGTCCTTTCAATTGGTATCAGAGCCTGGGCTCTCTTTATTGGGCTTTACCGCCTAGAGAGTAAAGATGTCGTTTAGAGAATTAGTGCACAATCCCATTTTTAAATTTGATGGCACAAATTATGATGTTTGGAAAATTCACGTGCTTAACCTTCTTCGGAACATAGACCCACATGTTAAGAGAATTGTAGATATGGGTTTTTCCTCTCCAAAGGAGGAGGAGGAAAACTCTTGTCTCGATGTGGTTCTTGCTTCAATCATGCCTTTTCGGAACGCTCATGAGCTATGGACCAAGCTTCAAGATAAATATGAAGTGTCCAATATTATTGAGGATGATTGTTCTCCCTCCACCTCCGGCCGTGATGAGTTCACAACTTCTTCCACTTCACCAACATGTGATTTGTCACAAGGTAATGATATGGTGAGTGGTGATAGAAATTGCTTTGTTGATGGTGAATATTCTATTGACTATACTTCATCTCTATCTCATTGCAATGATCTATCTTTGGACTTAAACACTTCTAGCACTACAAATGTTTACATGCTAGTGTTGCTAGTCCTTGCATATCATGTAATAGTTGTTTAACTAAATCTCATGATGATATGCTTCATTCGTCTTGTTGCCATGAAAACAATACTTCCATATCCTCTATTTCTTGTGTGGCTAACAATGTAGAGGAATCACAACATTTGTTGGAACAAGACGTGGATCTCAATGGTGCTTCAAGTATCTCTTCACCATCTTTGCCCACTACTCATTTTTGCCTTATGGCTAAGGATTCAAAGGTTTCTCCACCTTTGGAACCCTCTAATCTTGTGATGATGTGGATGGGATTCTCATGGAGCGCTTATGGATGTTGAATCCATAACAAAGAAGGGTGAGATGGTATTTGGTGCTCTCCCCAAAGGTAGCAAAGCTATCCCTCCTCTAAGTGAAATCATTGTTTATGCTATTAAGAGTAGGGAAATCATTGAGGACTTGGAAACTCAATTTCTCGAGAAATGTCAAATTGAGAGAGAGGATGCCGATGAAAAGGCATCCTTAATGAATGCCCTTGAGGAAGAGCAAGAGCTTCGAGTGTCTCTTGAGGAGAAACTTGAATCTCTTGATGAATCAAATGATCTTATTATTGCTAAAATCATTAAGGAAAGAGATCATGCTATTGCTAAATATAAAGTGCTTAAAAAGGAAAAAGTTGAATTTGGTGTTGGCAATGCTAGACTAATTGAGGACATAGAGAGACTTGACAAAGCTCACAAGGCTTTAGAAAGTGAACACTCTCTCCTTATCAAGTCTCATGATCAACTCCAAACTCAACTATCTAAAAATGATGAGCTTGCCAAGTTGTCTTCTTCCATTTCTAATGATAATGATGCTTGTGCTACTAACTCCACTTCTTGTGAAGCATCTATTTTGAAGGAGAATGTTGAGCTAAGGGCTCAACTTGAGTTGCTAACTAGCAAGTATGGGAAATTGGAAGAAAGTCATGAAAAGCTTCTAGCTCTAATGATGATCTTCTAGCATCCATGCAAGGCTAAAGTTAGCTCATGAGGCTATCACTACAAAGGTAACATCTTGTGAGCCTCATGTGGACAATGGCACAACTTCTACTAAAATGCTATTGCCATGTGCTAGTCCTAGTAATTCACTCACATATATTGCTACATCTTGTGATGAATTACTTTCCTTGCCTTGTTGCTCTAACAATGAAGCTTCTACTTCCTCTAGTGTTTTTGTTGATACTAACCATGTAGAGGAATTAAATGAGCTCAAGGCCCAAGTCACTTCTTTGAAGAAAGACTTGGAAAAGCGTCATGTTGGGGATTCTACACTTGACAATATGTTGAGTGTTCAAAGACGCCCCAATGACAAGAGTGGACTTGGATTCAACTCCAATATAAGATCAAGTCCAAGTTAACAAGAAGAACAAGGGCCAAGAACAAGTCAAGGATTCGGCCAAGATTGTTTGCTTCAAGTGCAAAGTTGAAGGGCACCATGTTAGATCTTGCCCTTTGAAGAAGAAGGCTCTTAGTGAGAAGCAACAAGGGAAGAAGCCTCAAGTTCAAACTCAAGTTCCTCAAGTTGAAGAACGGCCTCTTCCCAAGAAGAATCAAGCTACCCCTCCTCAAGTCAAGACTCCAACTAAGAAGAGAGGAGGAAGTAGATGTTGCTACCTATGCCGTGAGAAGGGTCACGTTGCTTCTTCATGCACAAATGGTACCTTATCCAACCCCATTATTATTGATGATGATTATTCTCTTCGGAAGGATAAGGTTGGCAATGTGTTTGCCAAATATGTTGGTACTCAAAGTGGTGTCAAGAAAAGAACCATTTGGGTTGCCAAACCTATTGTGACTAACCTCTTAGGACCCAACTTGGTTGGGGACCAACAAGCTAAAACTTGATCAATAGGTGTTGTTGGAGGGCATTGGAGACTTGGCTACTTATGAAGAATTAAGGGATCTTCATCAATTATATTCTCTCAAGTCAAGTCATTTGGATTATATTGTTCTATCTCATATCCAATGTTCCTCCTTGCGGTAACTTTTATTTAAATCATATATATTGAAAGTTGCTTGCACCCTTGCATGTGTTAGGTTTTGTACCGTGTTTGTATGTGTTGTGCTCTCTACTTACTTATCTTGAGTAATCAAGTATGTGTATGTTGGTTTGCACACCATTTACTTGTGTTGAGCCTTATTGCTTTTATTTGATATCTTATCTTGTTGGCTCTCTTTTTGAGAGATTAATGGACTATCCTATTTTGGGGAGTGATATGCTTCGTGCACTTCACAATCCTAAAATTGTGTATACATGAGGAATACCACTTAGTGTTACATATTAATATTATCTATTCTCTATGTGGTATGTCTTGCTCATGAGAAATTCAAATTCTATAATGTCCATTAATTTCTCGAGTTGGTTTTGTTTGCCTCTTGTTTTAAAAAATGGATTATCACATTATGGGGGAGTAATAAGCTATGTGCATATTACAACCTAGAAAATGTGAACATGTGAGGTATTGCCACCTAGAATTGATTTGTTATTAATCTTATTCCTATGTGGCATGTTTCTCAAACAAGTTCCATTTGCTAAAATGTTTTTTCTCACCTTTTGGATCTTGTTTGTGATGGACATTCTTGGTATGGCTTTCCCAAATATGTTCTCATATATCTTTTGGGAAACGATTGCTTCAAGCTACTCTTTGAGTTGCTTTGCATGATCGCGTGAATATTGAAGCTATCAAGAATATCTATTATTAAGCATGGCTTTAAATCTTATCTTTGCCATATGCTTATTTGTTGTGAAGTTGGTCTTCGTTTCATTCCTATACCACCGAGAAATATCTCTATATACTCCTTGTCCATGACAAGTGATACTCATATTGTGGTGAATTTGTAGACCATCTTCACTTTGGTTCTTGCTTTGAATTGCCTTATTTTATTGCCAAGGATTTGTTTGATCTAATCTCTTGTCTTCCTTGTATCTTTTGGATCCTTGTTGCTCTACTCAAAATTCGTTTTGTGCTTTCTTGTGTTAGGAAAAGCAATGATCCCATTCTTGGGAAGCTATCCTACATTGAGTAGAACATCATTCTTTAAATTGGTTTTGCATCTTATTGCTTTCCTTGAACATGACTAGTGTTTGAATAATATGTATGGAGAGTGATGATCCCATTTGTGTGCATTTTGTATTCAAATGCAAGATCATAAATAATGCACAAATCTTGGGGGAGCATCCTATATGCTTTTGAACATTAGTTGTGTTCAATTGGTATTTGATCCCGATGACGTGTCTCTTTGGAAGACAAACATTTCTCGTCTTGGTACTTTGTGCCATCATGAGAAGTGTAGAGGGTTTGGTTTATTCCTTGATGATATTTTCATCAATTGGTATCTTACTTTCATTTGGCATCTTTTCAAAGTGGTATCTTCAATCATGTGTTGATTTGGGTTTTTGATATAATTTGGACAATTCTTTTCTTGTCACACTTGTGTGTGCTTTCTTGGTTTAATTGGTGTTTTGTCCAAATTGTATCTCTTTTGGTTCTTGAAAGTCTTGTGCATGCATATTTACTATATGTATATCTTATGGCATGCTTACTTTCGTTGATCCAATATATAGGATAAACTCCATCAAATCCTAAATGGCTAAGATGTGCATGAAATTCAATTTCATATCAATATGCACATATTTATGTGGAGTTTGTCCTATGTATTGTAGTTGCTCTAACTACTTTGGACCCAATGAGTTTGGGTACCATTTTGTACTTGAATTTGTTTTAGGTACATTGGAGATGCATTGGAAGCTTGTCTCATTTACAAGGAAGGTGTTATCACCATGTGCTTATTGGAGCCAAGCTCGGATGATCATGAACTCTTATCTTCTACATCACCAATGCTATCTCGGTAACAAGTATCTACCTCATGCATATTTTCTAGCTTTCAACCTTGTGTAGGTTGTATCTTGGCATGAATTTCTTTTGTTGCAATTCATTTGGTTCTTGCAAAACAACTTTATTGCAAATGTGGGCAAGCCGGGATGATTACATATCAAGGGGAATATATATAATCATTTTCATGATTCATCAATCCCATATATGTTAATCTAGCACTTTCTACTCTATGTCTCACATATGCAATATTGATGCTTTTCAAAATCATTTGCCTTTTGCGATACTTGTTATCTTTCTCGGAGCATCCCATTTATCACCTTATCCCTTGTGGATATTTTTGATGCTATGATGAGTGTGTTGGAAGTTCATCTATATCCTTTAAGATAAAATTGAGCTTTGTGCTATGCTTTTAAGCAATGATCTTATTGGTATATATATGACTTCCACTTGGATATCATGTTCTTCACCGTTGTATCTTTTTTGTGTGCATGTTTCTTTGTGGACTTATATCTATGATTGATGTCTACTTAGAAACTTATACACATGAGAGTAGTTACATCTTTAATTGGTATTCCTTTTTAGTGACCACCTTTTATTGTTTTTGATTCTTTGGTGGTTTCTAAAAGGCACAAGCTTTGTTTTTCATTTGGTAGACTTTTGCATCTTAATAAGCTTGTGGACCTATTTGCTATTTTTTTGTGTTCAAAATTTCTAGGAGGGAGTGAGGATTCCATGTTGTGCACACCATATCAAAATGAAAATCCTACTTTGTGCACGTACCTTGGGGAGTTCCCTCTTGTTTTTAGAACACTTTTCGGATCCTTTGTTTGGTTACTTCTTTTGTCGAAGTATCTTTCAATTTGTTTTCTTTTGCAATATTTGGATCCTCAATATAGTTTGATCTCCCCCAACTATTCGTCATTGGATATGTGCATTTGATTTCACTCATATTATGAGAAATGCACACATTATGGGGGAGCTCTTACTATATTGGCCTTCTAAATTTTTCCTCCCATTTCGGCAATCGATGCCAATGGGGGAGAAGTTTAGAGGGTTTAAGGGAATTTGGTGTTATGCTTTAGTTTCGTTCTTAAGCATCTCTTGCATCCTTGCTCTTTGTGTTGCATGGTTGCTTAATTCATTATATAAACCCTCGTAAAAGGGATTGTCATCAATTACCAAAATGGGGGAGATTGAAAGTGCATGTGTTGCCCCGTGCGTGGTTTTGGTAATTAATGACAATCCTTATGGACTAATGTTTGCATTGAGATATACTTGTAGATCTTGTCCATAGGAAAGATTGATTGGAGTTCATGTGTTGGACTCTAAAGATTACATGATGACCAAGGTTCCATCCAAGGGTTTATATGAAGAATGGTCATCTAGAGTTGAGCTTATTGCAAGCATGGCTTGGAAAGAAGATTGAGTGAAATTCATGTTTATCTCCAAGCCATCATCTATATCAAGAGAAAAGATAAAGTGCAAGTGGATTCATGAAGACGTAGCTTAGCAAGGCTCTCCCATCATGGAGTATGGGGGAGCATTTGGAGAAGTCTTCATCAAGCATGTGCTAGCAAGCACAATCAAGAAAGGTGTTCCAACTTGAGGGAGTTAAGATCGTCATCATCTAGCTCAAGTGGAATGCGCAAGGCAAAGGTATGATCTTGATAGGGTTTCTATTTTACCGGTCTCGTGGTGTTAGTGTGAGACCGGGTTATATGGCGTACTATCAAGAGGGGCTCTCAAGTGAGTAACTTGATCGCATCTTTGTGGAGAGCTCAAACCTTTACATATATGGCATATCATCTTTCTTGGTTCTTTTTAGCTTTTATCCATGTGAGAATTTAGAGCTTGTGTTCATCTCCATACCAAGCTCTAGTTCATCAAAAACGGATTTCATTTGAATATCTTGTGGTGTTTTTGATGTTGGAGGTTTTACCGGTTCGTCTCTTGTAGAGAGGTCAAACTCTCCTCTTGTGTTATCCTCCTCACATGATGGACTATGATGTGTATATGCATAATTTTGTTGTGCTTGTGAGTATCTTCGAAATAAGCCCAAGAGCATAGAAAACGGAGTCCGGATGAAAAACATATTGCGGTTTTGGTTTGGAGGTTTTATCGGTTGTTCTTTTATCGAGAGGTCTAACCTTTCCCCATTTGGTTTTATCCTCCATTGTTGTAATATGATGTTTCTATGCATGATCTTGTGAAGCTCTTCGTTGCGATTCCAACGAGCCCAAGATCATCAAAAACGGAGTTAGTATGCGAAAGTTTTGCTCGTTTTGGTGTTGGGGTTTCTGCAGTTTTTCAGTAGGTCGGTAGTACCGCCCCTACTACCGCGTCTACTACCGGATCGCGATTTTGGTACTGGTTTCGAGCGGTTTTTAACCCGGTAGGGTCCCGGTAGTGACCCGGTAGTTCCGGGGACCCGGTAGTACCGGATCAAGCCCGGTAGTGCCGCCCCGGGGCCGAAAAACAGCCCAACGGGCAGATTTTCGGGCTCCTATTTAAGGGCCCTTCTTCCCCAATGTTTCCTAACAACTTGAGCACGTTTTTCCTCTCTCCTCCATTGTTGAAAGCTCATTTCATTGATTTCTCCCAATCCCTCCACCCAAACTCGTTGATCTTTGGAGGATTGAAGGAGGAGACCTGGATCTACATTTCCACCGATCCATTTCTCCTCTAAGTGAGTGGAACCCTTTCGATCTAGTTCTTGAAGTTCCATTTGTTGTGTTCTTCGTTGTTCTTCCTCTCTTCTTCCCCATAAGCATTAGTTGCTTGTGGTGGGATTCGAGAGTGAAGAATTTGAGCCTTGTGTTCTTGCCATTGCTTTGTGCATCGGTTTGTGCTCTCCACGAGGATTCGTGGAAGTTGAAAGCTTGTGAACTTGTTACTCTTGGGTCTTTGGACCCTAGACGCCCGTGTGGTGGTTGAGACCCTTGTGTGGTCACTTGTAGCTGTTCGGGAGCCCGCAATCCCGTTGTGGGTTGTGCCCCGGATTGTTGTTGAAAGGCTCCGGATTTCCGCCTCGAAGGATTCCGATAGTGGAAGGTGAACCAAACCTTTGTGGTGCAGTTCATCGGAGAAGAAGGTGAAACCTTTGTGGTTGTTGAACCATTGTGTTGGTTCACACCTCTCCAACGAGACGTACTCCCCTAAAAAGGAGGAACTCGGGAATACATCCTCGTCTCCGCGTGCCTCGGTTATTTCTATACCCAAGCTCTTTACTTATGCACTTTACATTGTGATAGCCTTCGTGCTTGAAGTATTCTATATTGCTATCACCTTGTTGCTTGTCTTGCTTAGCATAAGTTGTTGGTGCACATAGGTGAGCCTAGTTTATTTAGGTTGTTCGCTTGTTAATTTAAACACCTAGTTTTATTCCGCAATTATCTAGCCTAAACCGGAAAAGTTTTAATCGCCTATTCACCCCCCCCCCCTCTAGGCGACATCATTGTCCTTTCAACTTCTCAAGTAAAATTTTGAAGGGTGAACAAGGGTTAGAAACTCAGGCTCATTTAAGTGAGTGCACCTGGTTTAGACCCAGGCTCAGTTAGATGAGTGAACCTCAGTACGTGCAAGTTTTCAAAAGAGATAGGAAAAAGTTGGCTTTATGCAAAATAGCCTTTGAACTCCACCAGCCAAATATGCATATAGGCTACTAGAGTTATTTCACTAAGTGTCCACAGAGTGTCACTTGCCAGTTCCATTTTATATGGTTCTGACCCACCTTGTTGCAACATTTTTCCTGTTGCAGGATGTTCAGACGATGAGTAAGGTTTCGCATAAGGTTTCGAGTCTACAACCAACATGTTTTTGCCTGTGGCACATGAAGATGATGGAGACTCACTGCTACTTTTATTCCGCTGTGCTGAACTTTGTAAAATGCTAGCCTTGAGCTATGCAATTTGTAATGAAAATTGTAAGTTTGGATCATGTGAATGTAATAAAATTTGACGCATTTGCATGATATTCATCTTAGACTGTGTGTGCAAATGAATCGATCCAGGGGTTTGCACTATACACAGGGATCTTGCCAGTTTTTAAGTGCAGGTCCGCTACAACGGTATTGGTAGATCGTATCTGTTTATCTGTTGTACTGGTAGATCGCATGATTAGTTTAATTCTTATTTTTTTGAAGCTTAGTTTAATTCTTATTATTCTAGTCATGTTTTGTTTACTGTTTTTATGCTAAATTGCTTATATATTCAACAATCCAAAAACCTGATTATAGGCAATTTGCATCACCTGGCTTTCTCGCGTCAACGAAGCTGTTTCCCTTTAAAGGGGTGCTTTACAAACGGTGGTGCATGAAAGCAGTTTACTGGTTCCAGAACAGTAACTGCTATGCCGCCACCAAAGGCAAGCCTGAGGGCGAGCTTAATGCTGAACAACTGGAGACATATGAGAGGCTCGATACTCTTTTCAAGAGTGCCCTCCTCAGTATCCTTGACGACTCTATTGTGGACTCTTACATGTCGTTTGATAATGGCAAGGATATGTGGGATGCGCTCGAGGCCAAATTTGGGGCCTCGGACGCTGGCAGCGAGTTGTAAGTCATGGAGCAATTCTATGACTACAAGATGACTGATGAGCGCTCTGTTGTACAACAGGCTCATGAGATACAGTCACTCGCAAAAGAACTTGAGCATTTTAAGTGTAACCTGCCGGACAAGTTTGTTGTCGGTGGCATTATCGCTAAGCTTCCATCTTCATGGAGCAACTTTGCTACTGCTTTGAAACACAAGAGGCAAGAGTTTTCCGTTTCAGATCTCATTGGGTGTCTTGACGTGGAAGAGAAGGCGAGAGCAAAGGACTCTCGTGCTCGAGTTGCTGAGGCTGGTTCTAGTGCTCACATGGTACAGAAGAATTTTCAGCAGTCCCGGGAAGATCGTGCGCTTGAAGAACGTGCATCATGTGCCCTCCATCAATAAAAATCTCGTCAGCGGATCTCTTCTATGTCGAGATGGTTATAAGTTGGTTTTCGAGTGCAATAAAATTGTAATATCTAAGTATGGACAATTTGTTGGAAAAGGCTATGAGTGCGGAGGCTTGTTCCACCTATCTTTGTCAGATTTTTGCACTAAAGTTATTAATCATATTTGTCATGAGATTGAGTCCAATATTTGGCATTCACGACTTTGTCATATTAACTTTGGTTGCATGACGCGGCAAGCTAGTTTGGATTTTATTCCGAAATTCACTACTGTCAAAGGTTCCAAGTGTCAAGTGTGTGTGCAAGCTAAACAACCTCACAGGTCCCATAAGACTGCGGAGGCAAGAGACTTGGCACCGCTGGAACTTATACATTCAGATCTCTGTGAGATGAATGGCGTGTTGACAAAAGGCGGAAAGAAATATTTCATGACACTTATTGATGACTCCACTAGATATTGTTATGTGTATCTTCTGAAATCAAAAGATGAAGCCTTAAACTACCTTAAAATCTATAAAGCTGAAGCAGAGAACCAACTTGATCGGAAAATTAAAAGGCTAAGGTCTGATCGTGGTGGAGAGTATTTTTCCAATGAGTTGATTCTTTTTGTGCGGAACATGGTATAATTCATGAGAGGACGCCTCCCTACTCGCCTCAGTCAAATGGGGTGGCCGAAAGAAAGAACCGAACTCTGACTGATTTGGTTAACGCCATGTTAGACACTTCGGGTCTCTCCAAGGCATAGTGGGGGGAGGCTCTATTGACAGGTTGTCATGTCCTAAACCGAGTTCCCACAAAGAAGAAAACCATTTCTCTATTTGAGGAATGGGAAAGGAAAAATACGAGACTCTCTTACTTACGTACTTGGGGTTGTTTGGCGAAAGTCAATATACCAATCCCCAAGAAGCGCAAGCTAGGACCAAAAACCGTGGATTGTGTTCTTCTGGGCTACGCTTTTCATAGCGTTGGTCATAGATTTTTGGTAGTAAAATCTGAGGTATCCGACGTTAACGTTGGTACGATTATGGAGTCGAAAGATGAGACTTTCTTTGAGGAAATCTTTCTGATGAAGGATATGCCTAGCTCATCAAATCAGGAGATACCTAATACATCTAGTCAGGAATTGGTTGATATTCCTGATCCTACCATTTCGATAGAACACACTGATAATCCTTTGGAGGATGACAATGAAGTTCCTGTTAGGAGCAAGAGACAGAGGACTGCAAAGTCTTTTGGTGATGATTTCATTGTGTACCTTGTGGATTACACACACAGTACCATTTCAGAAGCCTATGCATCTCTTGATGCTGACTACTGGAAGGAAGCTGTCCGTAGCGAGATGGATTCCATCTTGGCTAATGGAACCTGGGAAGTCACTGATCGTCCTTATGGGTGTAAACCTATAGGATGTAAGTGGGTGTTCAAGAAAAAGGTTAGGCCTCATGGTACTATTGAGAAGTACAAGGCGCGGCTTGTGGCCAAGGGTTATACCCAGAAAGAAGGTGAAGACTTCTTTGATACTTACTCACCTGTGGCTAGACTGACCACGATTCGTGTGCTACTTTCGTTGGTTGCCTCGCATGGTCTTCTCGTTCATCAAATGGACGTTAAGACAGCTTTCCTAAATGGAGAGTTAGACGAGGAAATTTACATGGATCAGCCCGATGGTTTTGTAGTACCTGGTCAGGAAGCAAAGGTGTGCAAGTTGTTGAAGTCTTTATATGGCCTGAAGCAAGCTCCTAAGCAATGGCATGAAAAGTTTGAAAGAACTTTAACTGCTGCAGGTTTTGTTGTAAACGAATCTGACAAGTGTGTGTACTATCGCCATGGTGGGGACGAGGGAGTTATTCTCTGTCTGTATGTCGATGACATACTGATCTTTGGAACCAACCTTGAATTGATTAAGGAGGTTAAGGATTTCTTATCTCGCTGTTTTGAGATGAAGGATCTAGGAGTGGCTGATGTTATCTTGAACATCAAGCTACTGAGAGATGGTAATGGTGGGATTACACTGCTTCAGTCTCACTATGTGGAAAAGGTCTTGAGTCGCTTCGGGTATGACGACTGCAAGCCTTCTCCGACACCATATGAACCTAGTGTGTTGCTTCGAAAGAATCAACAGAGTGCTAGAGATCAGCTGAGATATTCTCAGATTATTGGCTCGCTTATGTATTTGGTTTGTGCCACGAGGCCTGACATCTCTTTTGCTGTGAGCAAGTTGGGCCGGTTTGTTTCTAATCCGGGAGATGATCATTGGCATACTCTTGAGAGAGTTATGCATTATTTAAAAGGCACTGCGAGCTATCGAATTCACTACTCTGGGTATCCGAGGGCACTGGAGGGTTATAGTGATTCAAACTGGATATCTGATGCAGATGAGATTAAGGCCACGAGTGGTTACGTGTTTACACTCGGTGGTGGCGCTGTTTCCTGGAAGTCTTGCAAGCAGACCATCTTAACGAGGTCAACTATGGAAGCAGAACTCACAGCGTCAGACAGCCACTGTTGAAGCAGAGTGGCTTCGTGAGCTCTTGACGGACTTACCTGTGGTTGAAAACCAATACCCGCTATCCTTATGAACTGTGATACTCAAACTGTGATAGTTAAGATTAAAAGTTCTAAGGATAATTGATACGTGCATTTTATATCATCATTTATACCACTTATACCACCATATTAGGATGTTATTTGCATTATTATATCATTGTTTTTACATGTTTTAGATGATTTAGGGGACTTTCCTACAAAGTCCCTATTTTTAGTATTTAATTTCTGGGAGGCAGAAAACCTCCTTTTGCATGTTTTTATTGTTCCAGTAGGAGCTACGAAGGCCCAATTAATAAAAGGAAAATTGCACAGCTGGTTTTTCTTCGGGAGATCACCAGAGGGAAGAAGAAGCAAGCGAGGAAGGCCACGAGGCCCAAAATGGGTGGGCCCACGCGGCCAGATTCCCTGACCACGTGGGACCCACCAAATGGAGCCTCGGGCACTTCCTCGCCTGGGGCTTTTTAACGAGGTCTCCGTCTCGCCCGAAAAGTAACGCCCTAATTTTTACGAGACTATCCGAGGTCGCGGCGGCGGCGAAACTCCTGATTCTCTCCGAGGGGGATCAGATCGTGCTGCTCCGGAGCTCCGGAGAAGGGGGAAATCATCGTCATCGTCATCACCTCTCCTCCTTGGCGTGGGAGGAGGCCTCTACATCATCACCATCACCAAGACCAGCACCATCTCCATCATCATCTCCGTGATCCACTCCGTCTCCCTCGTAGTTTGAGAGTTGCTATACCCTAGATACTTGTCTTGTGCTACTATTCATGTTTGTGATTGAGTACTTGTCATTATTTGGTGGTGAAGTTATATTTTCAGATTGTGTTGTACCACTTATGCCACTGAATATCATCATGTTTGCACGTTGTGAGTAGTTTCCGTATGTTCCTGAGGGCATAGGATGAATTGGCAATGATTTATATATGACATGTGTTGGCATTTTGACTAGTGTTTATCTTTTTGTGTGATTCTATGATGGTTTTGTGCGAACGTCGACTGCACAACACTTCACCTATATGGGCTCATAGGATAACACCGTAGTGTAATGGCGTGAGGGAGACTTGGGAGGACACGAAAGCCTGAGACCGAATCATTAAGTTACTTTACGGGGTATTAGTATCGGGGACCTAGAGTGTAATGCTATGGTGGGATTTTATATCCTAATAATTCTTGTGTTGTCATTTAATTGGCCACATGATCCATCATAAGGGGTTTAGTCTATTTATTTAGCTGTACCTAATAATAGCTCCGTCCGAAGAAGATTAAAACTAGGCAAGATATTCAATGTGTTGTTTAATAAATCTATATGCCTAGCAATATCCATACCGCCCTCGGGAACGTTTTCCACATATAAGTTACACATCACTTGAGCTTGTCCTCTTACACATAGAGGATTGGGCTTTCTCTCTCTTTGAGAGCTTTTACTTGTTACCATTTATTTGCTGCATTGTCACTGTCTTGCAATTATACAATCGAAAATACCAAAAACATTTGCATCTTTTATTGTCTATTTATCATTTCTAATAACCAATACTTTCAGCTCCTCGTGGGTTCGACAACCTTTTCTATTCGAAAGGTACTACAATTGATCTCCTGCACTTGGGAGTCATCAAGATATTTTTCTGGCGCCGTTGCCGGGGAGCGTAGCGCTATTGGTAAGAAGTTTGGTAAGGAAACTTGAAAGGTGAATTTTATTAACTGTTTTGTCTCATCACTACTATGGCATTTATGAATCGTGCCTCGCTACATCTTGCTCTATATGAAAGTGCTTATGCTCCTAAAACTGTTGAAACTACTGTGCCTGATATACCTAAAGTGGGATATAAAATTCCCGTTGGTCATGTTAAAAGAGTTATGAAAAATCCATTTACAGGGGATGGAACTAAATCTGCACGTGAACACATGGAAACAATTGAGGCTATATGTGGTTTATTTAGACTTCCTGATATTTCTGAAGATCAGGTAAAAAGGAATCTGTTATATCTGTCTTTATCTGGTAATGCTCGTATTTGGTTCAGGTCTTTAGATGAAGAAATCACTATGGACTGGAATATTTTGAGGAAGGTTTTCTTTCTTAAGTATTTTACCCCTAGAGAAGCTTATGAGAACCGCTGCTATATATTCAATTTCTGGCCACATCTGAGAGAAAGTATTACTCAAGCTTGGGGGAGGTTAAAGGAACTCCTCCGCAAGAATCCTTGTCATGATCTTACAAGGAAAATTATTCTGATAAACTTTTATGTGAGGCCACCAAGGCAATAAAATGAATTTCTGGATAATTCATCTAGCGGAAGCTTTACAAATAATACTGAAGAAGAAGCATGGAATTTATTGGAGACTATTTCTGAGAATACTGGTCATTGGGATCTTGATAAAGGTAATGAGCCCTATCTGGACTATGAGTATTCATGTGTAGAGAATTTCTCTACTTCTACCTTGTTTAAAAATCTGAGTGATACTTTTAATCTTGATCCTTCTTATATTTACTAATTGCAGGCACCGTAGAAGCCCCCACGTTAATCCTAGAAAACCACGTAAAAATAACCTTAGGATCTCTCTTTTACGGTTGAGATTAAATAAGCGATCAAAAACTCCTTTGCGCACACGCTAGAAGTCTTGCACCGAAAAAAAGAAAAGAGATCGCAAGCTTTAAACGTGATTAGGGTTATCTGATCGATCTCAATCAAGTCAGGCTGTTTCGCCTGCTCTTTCAAAACTCCCACGCCGCCGGCGAGTAGTTTATTCACCCAGGTTGATTCGTTCATGCATATGCTAAATTAGTAGGCGGAAGTATCAGATTTTGCTGAGGTATTTACGAGCGCGCAAACTGCAACTCTACTAATCTTGGGTTGATCATTGACACGTTATGCCAGTCTGCCAGGAGCTTGGTCACAACTGCGGGACGGTTTACCCGACGGCGGCTTCTATTTCTCGATCGATTACCAGCCCAGCTGCCACTGATTGTCTGTGTATGCAGCAGGTTTGCATGCAAGCGCGCAGGTCTCATGCATGGCTGGATGGAGATTACCCGACGAGATTCACCATCCAATTGATTATTTTGTGTCCTCAATAGGATGTACCATGTCTACATGCATCAGGTATGCTTCATCCTTATTCCGAATAATTATTGCCTCCTCACGGTCTGGTATGAGCTGTAACATGCGTGTTTGCAATTATTTTTACCTTGCCCCCTCTACCTCCAATATGTATATACTACTCATTAGAGGGAATTTAGTTAATTTCAAGATAAATTGTTAATTAAGATATCACCACTCTCCATGTTGCATGCACAATGAATCAGACATACGTGTAATATTGTAAGGTACATATAGAGTATTGTGCGGAAGAGTATATGGAGCCATAGCTAATAGCTTGAAGTTGTATACAAGTGTAGATGGGTAAAATTGGAACCTTGTTTTTATTTGCATGCCAGGAGTTTTTGTTTTGTTTGCTGAAAGTACCATGTCAGGATTTTAAGCAGGTGAAATATTTCCAATCTTTCTGGAGCCAAAATTATATGAGATAAATATTTCATATAATTATGTATAGTAAGGCATAAATAAATTAGGAAATTCATCTATGTTTGTCCACATATTTTCTCCTGAAGTATTCAATTTCGTTTTATCATTAAAAATTATCTACTATAAATATTGAAGCAATAAATCTATAAATCTGGATGAGGCTAGACAGTGAACAGAACAAGGGTGGACTGCAAAAGAAATATTATCGTCATATACCAGAAGTTTTTATATGATTTATTAGTAAAATGAATGTAGCCATCTATTTTCTAGGTGTAAGTAATAACGGCCGAGATCGTTTTTCTAATTCTACCGCCTCACTTATTTTTTTCCATGTAATAAAGGTGTTTTCTCATCTAACTATGTTATGTCTCCCTTTTCTCTTCGCCGGGTCTCCCTTTTCTCCGCAGAAGGCTTCACGTGCACTATTTACATAAATATTTGTGTTTTGGGTAACTCCAAGTTAAATAATATCCGAAACTATTGGAGGTAGTGCTCTTTTTGCACACATTTCATAATTTCCCCCATATAACTATAGCACCAGGAATTTCAATAATGGCGGCTCATGTGGTGTGGACGGGCAAGGAGATCGAGCCGAATGAGATTCATTTTCCTCATCATATGTTAATATGTTTTTTTTCTCGTAGTCGCCATAATATTTTTGATTACTTGAGTTGCCAGCATCATTGCATTGGTGTTTATACAAATAGTGCCCGGAATTGCATGTTTCCAACTGTAGCTACATGCATACACGTATAGAACGGTTCTCCAGCAGATGCATGTGTAAGCGTATGGTAATGCATATTCTCAGTCGAGGTTGTTCCATGTTTATACATTCTCCCTGTTTAGATATTAATTTTACCAATGTCTAAATTATAAATTTGTCTGTGTATGCTACTAACCCATGTGTTTCCATGCCTATTTTATCTGTTTGTATACCACAAATAATCCAGTACTCATTTGAGATCCGGCTTACAGTATTATAACTTTATAAAATTTTATTTTATCTCTTACGTTGTCTCCTGACATCAAATATGTACACAAATAACGCCGGAAGATCCTCTTGCTGTAAAGAATTACTGTTGTTCAGCCAATGGAAAACAAACATCATCCATATGGGTTGTCCTGTAGCAGATCAAGATCGCAAACTGATTTAATTTTTGGAATATATATAGCTAGCGACGGTATATGTTTTGTTTTCGGCAGGGTCCAGATTCAAAAGATTTTTATTAAAGTCTGAAATAAAAACTGTTGACACGGCAATGAAGTGGAAATTTATATTTGAATGTTAGCTTATGCTAAAAAAAATCCAGATGAGATGCAAGGTACGTTGTTCTTGCGAAATCAGTTGAACATATATATGGTCTTTGTTTCACGAACATTAATACATGCTCCGAAAATTTGTCATGATATGTTAATTCATAAATAATATTCTACAATGACTTTGAACAATTGAGACAATAAAAAAGGAGATGAGAAATATGTGTAGAGACACTATCAATTTTTAAACATAATTGCATAGATGGCGAGCTACCCTCGATTCTAGCGCAGTCTGTTGGACAAAAGAATCCATGTGTAAACCTTATATACGAATAAATATTTAACATTACCGTCTAATTGTATTAGTGTGTTTAAGAGTTTGGATAAGTTGTCAAACAATGTAATGGAGTTTAATTTACTTAGAATCGTGAGACTTTACAATAGTACAGAGGATAAAATTTATCAAACTATAGGTCTCACATTTGAGTAATAATTAAATTTAAACAAAAAACATAGTGTATATATATGTTAAGAAATTCTAAATACTAGCCCGTGCGAATGCACGGGTTGACGACTAGTATGTTATAATTGAGATAGCTAAATCTTTTGCTAATCATATTGGTATTCCTAAAACTGGATTTGAAGCTTATGTTGAACCTGTTAAACAATCTATTGTTGTACCCAAAGTTATTAAACAGGTAGAACCAGTGTCATCCTTGACAATTGAGGAGTATGTTGAGGCACCACCATATCCAAACCAAGTCAAGGAAAATTTACTTATTGCTGTTTCTAACAAGAGTAAAAGAAGAAGATCTCAGCCTTATGAACAGATGGAAGTCAACAGTCAAATCTCTATTATCAAACAATTAAATGAAGAAGATCCTGTTGATGTTTATCTATGTGAAGATGCTACTAAAGTTGTTAAAGGCAATTCGGCCAAGGTTGGTAAGCCTGTTATATCATGCACTATTGGGACTTCTAGTTATCATGGCTTATGTGATATTGGAGCAAGCATTAGTGTCATTCCATATTCTCTGTATCTTGAAATCAAGCCGGATATTGATCCTATCATTATGGAAGAGACAGGTATGACAATTCAACTTGCTAATAAAGATTATATTAGTCCATTTGGAATTGTTAGAGATGTTGAAGTATTGATTGGCAAAATAAAATATCCTGCTGATTTTATTGTGCTTGGTTGTCCTCAAGATTCTTTTTGTCCTATCATTTTTGGTAGACCTTTCTTAAACACTGTTGGTGCTGAAATTAATTTGCCTAAAGAGAAAGTGTTTATTAAATGTGCTGGTGAAAAACTTGAGTTCAATTTTTCCAAATTTGCTGATAAACATGTTGTGAAAGAGCCAATTTCTGAAGATATAATTGAAACTCTTGCGCATGTAGCTGTAGCTTCAACAGATGTTGTAGAACGTTATATGCTTAATCAAGATGAACCATTTAATGCTGAGGAAAAGGATGCTTTAGAACAAATATTATGGCAACAACCACCACAATTACAATTGCATATTCCACCTGATAATTTAGGAGTGCTACCACCACCTAAAGGGGATCCTAGCTTTGAATTAAACCCTTGCCTACAAATCTGAAATATGCATAGATGATAAGAGCATATATCCTGTCATTATTAGTGCTAACCTTTCAGCTGAAGAAGAAGAGAAATTACTTGATGTGCTTAAAGCTCACCGACCAGCCATTGGATACTCTCTTGATGATCTTAAAGGTATAAGCCCAGCTCTATGTATGCATAAAATTAATTTGGAGGAAGATGCAAAACCTGTTGTTGATTATCAACGCCGTCTCCATCCAAAAATGAAGGAAGTGGTAAGGAAAGAGGTAATAAGACTTATTGAAGCTGGTATCATTTATCCCATAGCTGATAGTAAGTGGGTTAGTCCTGTTCATTGTGTGCCTAAAAAGGGTGGAATGACTGTTGTTCCAAATGATGAGGATGAACTTGTAGCTCAACGCACTGTTGTTGGTTATAGAATGTGTATTGATTTCAGGAAGTTAAACAAAGCAACTCGTAAAGATCATTACCCATTGCCATTTATTGATCAAATGTTAGAAAGGTTATCTAAACACTCTCACTTTTGCTATTTAGATGGTTATTCAGGTTTCTTCCAAATTCCTGTTCATAAAGATGATCAAGAGAAAACCACTTTTACATGTCCATTTGGTACATTTGCTTATAGGAGAATGCCATTCGGTTTGTGCAATGCTCCTGCTACTTTTCAAAGATGCATGAATGCTATATTTGCTGATTATATTGAAAAGATAATGGAAGTCTTTATGGATGATTTTTCTGTGTATGGTACTTCCTTCGATAATTGCTTGTTCAACCTTAACAAAGTTTTGCAGCGTTGTGAAGACCAACACTTAGTTTTAAACTGGGAGAAGTGTCACTTCATGGTTACTGAAGGTATTGTTCTTGGGCATAAGATTTCTGGAAAGGAATAGAAGTTGACCCAGCAAAGATAGAAGCTATTGAAAAGCTCCCATTCCCAAGGGATCTCAAAGGTATAAGAAGTTTTCTTGGGCATGCAGGTTTTTACCGTAGGTTTATTAAAGATTTCTCCAAAATATCAAACCCCTAACCAATCTTTTGCAAAAGGATGTTCCTTTCTCTTTTAATGATGATTGCATTGAGTCCTTTAATATTTTGAAGAATGCTTTAATAAGTGCTCCTATTATTCAACCTCCTGATTGGAAATTGCCTTTTGAAATTATGTGTGATGCTAGTGATTATGCAGTTGGGGCTGTTTTGGGCCAACGTGTTGATAAGAAACTGAATGTTATTTATTATGCTAGTAGAACACTTGATGCTGCTCAAAGGAATTATGCCACAACTGAAAAAGAATTTTTAGCAGTGCTATTTGCTTGTGACAAGTTTAGACCTTATATTACTGATTCGAAAGTCACATTGCATACTGATCATTCTGCCATTAAATACTTAATGCATAAGAAAGATGCTAAGCCTAGATTAATAAGATGGGTACTTCTATTGCAAGAATTTGATTTACACATTGTTGATAGGAAAGGGGAAGATAATCAAGTAGCTGATCATCTTTCTAGAATGGAAAATATACCTGATGATCCTATTCCTATTAATGATAGTTTTGTTAATGAACAACTTGCAAAATTAATGTTTCTAGTGCTAAAGTTGCATCTCCATGGTTTGCCAATTATGCAAATTTTATTGTTGGTAAAGTTTTACCTCCACACTTCACTACTCAACAAAGAAAGAAATTCTTTTATGATCTTAGACATTATTTCTGGGATGATCCTTTTCTCTATAAGAAGAGTGTGGATGGTATTATTAGACGTTGTGTACCTGAGTATGAACAACAGGCTATTATAAGAGATTGTCATGACAGTCCCTATGGAGGACATCATGCAGGAGATCGTACAGGTGCAAAGGTATTACAGTCTGGTTTTTATTGGCCTACTTTATTTAAGGATTGTGCTGAATATGTTAAATCTTGTGATAAATGTCAAAGAGTAGGAAATATTGGTAGGAGAAATGAAATGCCTATGAACTATTCCTTACCACTTGAACCATTTGATGTGTGGGGTTTTGACTTTATGGGACCTTTCCCCGAATCAAAGACAAAGCATACTCATATTTTGGTTGCAGTGGATTATGTTACAAAGTGGGTGGAAGCAATTCCAACCAAAAGTGCAGATCATGCCACGGCAATGAAGATGCTTCAGGACATCATTTTCCCCAGGTTTGGTGTTCCTAGGTTTTTAATTACTGATGGTGGTTCTCATTTCTTACATGGTATTCTTAGGAAAACTTTGGCAAAATATGATGTTAACCATAGAATTGCATCACCTTATCATCCCCAAACTAGTGGACAAGTTGAATTAAGTAATAGGGAAATTAAACTCATTTTGGAAAAGACAGTGAATAAGTCTAGGTCTGATTGGCCACTTAAAATTAACGATGCATTATGGGCTTATAGAACTGCTTTTAAAAATCCTATGGGAATGTCTCCTTATAAAATGGTTTATGGAAAAGCTTGTCATTTACCTGTTGAATTAGAACATAAAGCTAGATGGGCTATTAAACAATTGAACTTTGATTTTAAAACTGCTGGAGAGAAGAGAATTCTTGATTTAAACCTACTAGATGAATGGAGAAATGAAGCTTATGAAAGTGCCAGGATGTTTAAAGAAAAAGTTAAGATTTGGCATGACAAGAAAATTAAAAAGAAAGAATTCAAAGTAGGTGATCAAGTGCTATTATACAACTCTCGTTTCAAGTTTTCTGCAGGTAAGTTAGCTTCAAAGTGGCAGGGACCATTAGTGATACAGGAAGTATACCGTTCAGGAGCTATCCGTCTTCATGGTGATATGAAAGGTAAACCTCATGTGGTTAATGGACAACGCCTTAAACATTATATTGCAGGAAAAAGCTTCATTGGAAAGGTGGAGGAATTCATTTTACAGACACCGGAGGAGGTAATTGCAAAGAAGTTTGCAGTTTCAGAAATCCAAAATCAATAAAAGGTAACTTTTACTCTGGAAAGTTTCTCGGAATTGCGTAATATTTTACGGACATCATTTTTTATGGAAATTAACGTGTGGGACAAGAAAATTGGACGTGACGGAGCTTCGAGAAGGAAAAGAGGGGGTCCCACGCGGCCAGATTCCCTGACCGCGTGGGCCCACTCCTTTTGCCCCTCGGAGTCCCGATTCGTCCGTTTTCGACTCCGACTCTTCGTCTTGCCCTAAAAACCGTCAATATATACCCCGTTTCGTCAATCTAATCTCGTACCGAGAGCTTTCGAGCGTTCTTTGCTTTTGCTGTTTCTGTCTGTCAGGTTTTTAGCCATGTCTTCGGGGACTCCTTCCAATGCTCCTCCATGGACAGAGATGATGACGAGCTCGAGGGCCTCAGCCCCACTTCCATGTGGAGGAGGAACAGGAAGAGGAAGGACTACTCAGATGATGAAGACTACGAGCCGGACGAGGAGAAGGTGGAAGAAGAAGAGGAAGAAATCGAGCCATGCCTCGACATCGCGCCTCTGGCTTCAGCACCACCTTCCCCTATCCCTGTTGCTGCTGTGAAGGTGAACATGTCTCTTGGAAACAAGAGGCAGACGGCGCGCATGAGCACAGGAGGGAAGGCCCCTAGACACGCACTTGCTAGCAGAAACGTGCTTCTACTCTTATTGACAGGGAATTCAAGCGTGTCACTCAAGAGAACTATCCTGGTGAATGGGACCGTAAGATCCCGAATGTGAAAGTACCAAGCCCGGAGTGGAAGCCTAACAAGAAGACGGTGGAGAAGAATCTCATGGAAAAACTGGGAGAAGCTGCAAGGGAGTTTGAAAAGCCTACAACCTTATGATGAGCATTGTTGGAAAACTTGAAGATAATTATTATGAAGACAAGAAGAAAGAGCAGAAATGGTTCTAGCAAGACGTCAAGCTTGGGGGAGTTCCACCTAGTCTTTATCTTTACTAGTTTATCATATCTATCTAGTCATGGTGTGTTTTGCTTTTATCATTTAGTTATCAATCTCTTTTAGGCTTGTGTGAGCTCATGGAGCATTATCATGTATCCCTATCTTATGGTTTATCAATGAATATTAAAGTATGGTGTCATCCATGATTCTCTTGTTTGGAGATTTATGGGTAACACTCATGCAAATGAGCGTGGTTTATTTTAGAGGTTTCAGTCACATCTTGCCTTGAATTTAATTAACTTGAGTATGTTGGACAATTGTAGAATCTAGCTCAATATAAATAAGAAAAGAGTGAGTCATTATGACTTGAGAATTAATAAGTTTAAGGTTGAGATATAGTCTTGTAGCATAAAAAGTTGGGAATAGTTAATGAAAAGGATATGAAACACTCTTGTTAGAATCTAGTATCTTTTGAGCAAATGAATGATCATGGATGTGTCAATACTTATGCTCTTGTAAAGTGTATGAAAGGAAGGCACCCGAGGATTCGGTTAGCCATGGAAAGTGTGAGATAAAGGTTGTTTGAGCATAAGAACTTGATTGAAACATCCATGACTAAAGTTTGCACTAGTTACTAGTGAAGCAAGGGTGCAAATAATTTTATATCTGTCTTTTCATTTGTATTCTTTAACTTGTTATCCAATGAGAGTTTATCTTGTCTTTAAACTTCAGTAAAGTATTAAACATTATGATGCTAGCCATAAGAGCAAAAGCATGTTAAAAATAGTGTGATTCAATTGTCCAACATACAATGGTTATTTGCTTTCAAAGTGTAAGGGGTGATTGCTAGAGCTTCTACTTATGCTGCCCTTATGTGTATGAGTTTTAATTCATTAATCTTACATTGCAATTGAATATGATGATGATACAATGCTCGTATTTATTTATCAACCATAAGTCCATTGATGCATGTAATGATCTATGTCCTTACTTACTTGAGGACAAGTAAGGGTTTAAGCTTGGGGGAGTTGATACGTGCATTTTATATCATCATTATACCACTTATACCACCATATTAGGATGTTATTTGCATTATTATATCATTGTTTTTACATGTTTTAGATGATTTAGGGGACTTTCCTACAAAGTCCCTATTTTTAGTATTTAATTTCTGGGAGGCAGAAAACCTCCTTTTTCTGTTTTTATTGTTTCAGGAGCTACGAAGGCCCAATTAATAAAAGGAAAATTGCACAGCTGGTTTTTCTTCGGGAGAAACCAGAGGGAAGAAGAAGCAAGCGAGGAAGGCCACGAGGCCCAAAATGGGTGGGCCCACGCGGCCAGATTCCCTGACCGCGTGGGACCCACCAAATGGAGCCTCGGGCACTTCCTCGCCTGGGGCTTTTTAACGAGGTCTCCGTCTCGCCCGAAAAGTAACGCCCTAATTTTTACGAGACTATCCGAGGTCGCGGCGGCGGCGAAACTCCTGATTCCCTCCGAGGGGGATCAGATCCTGCTGCTCCGGAGCTCCGGAGAAGGGGGAAATCATCGTCATCGTCATCACCTCTCCTCCTTGGCGTGGGAGGAGGCCTCTACATCATCACCATCACCAAGACCAGCACCATCTCCATCATCATCTCCGTGATCCACTCCGTCCCCTCGTAGTTTGAGAGTTGCTATACCCTAGATACTTGTCTTGTGCTACTATTCATGTTTGTGATTGAGTACTTGTCATTATTTGGTGGTGAAGTTATATTTTCAGATTGTGTTGTACCACTTATGCCACTGAATATCACCATGTTTGCACGTTGTGAGTAGTTCCCGTATGTTCCTGAGGGCATGAATTGGCAATGATTTATATATGACATGTGTTGGTATTTTGTCTAGTGTTTATCTTTTTGTGTGATTCTATGATGGTGTTGTGCGAACGTCGACTGCACAACACTTCACCTATATGGGCTCATAGGAGAACACCGTAGTGTAATGGCGTGAGGGAGACTTGGGAGGACACGAAAGCCTGAGACCGAATCATTAAGTTACTTTACGGGGTATTAGTATCGGGGACCTAGAGCGTAATGCTATGGTGGGATTTTATATCTTAATAATTCTTGTGCTGTCATTTAATTGGCCACATGATCCATCATAAGGGGTTTAGTCTATTTATTTAGCTGTACCTAATAATAGCTCCGTCCGAAGAAGATTAAAACTAGACAAGATATTCAACGTGTTGTTTAATAAATCTATATGCCTAGCAATATCCATGCCGCCCTCGGGAACGTTTTCCACATATAAGTTACACATCACTTGAGCTTGTCCTCTTACACATAGAGGATTGGGCTTTCTCTCTCTTTGAGAGCTTTTACTTGTTACCATTTTTGCTGCATTGTCACTGTCTTGCAATTATACAATCGAAAATACCAAAAACACTTGCATCTTTTATTGTCTATTTATCATTTCTAATAACCAATACCTTCAGCTCCTCGTGGGTTCGACAACCTTTTCTATTCGAAAGGTACTACAATTGATCTCCTGCACTTGGGAGTCATCAATAATTTGAAATCATCAAGGCATGTGAAGAGGAGATTGAAATCTGTCAGAAAATTGAAGAACTCTGGAGTTATTGCGTTGGATTATATCCAAACGTCTAAGAACTTGGCAGATCCCTTCACAAAGGGTTTATCATGTAATGTGATAGATAGTGCATCGGGGAGATGGGTTTGAGACCTGTCGTGGGGTTGTCACGGCAGATGTTACCATAGGGTAACTTGAGTTGTAGGGCAAGGCGAAACTAGTGTCTGGGAGTTTGTTTAGCTCTGCGTGGACAAGGGATTTACCCAGGTTCGGCCTCTCCATTGGAGATTAAGACATACTTCCTGCTATGCTATTATTGATCTCAATCTCGATAACCGGATACGACAACAGAGCCGGATCTCGATCTAGGTTACAGGGTTCGCTTAGTAGCGGTGATTACTCTGATCTCTCTCTCGTAAAGCTTGTCTCGTAAGGCCTCTCTCTACTACAAACTTGTCTAACTATGACCTAGGAGCCCGCTTATATAGACGGCCGGGTCTCTTGGTTCTATACATGGGTAAGCCCGGGTTCTACCCAGACTCGGAGTCCTATTCTAGGTCTTCTGGTCTTCGTGTCCTCCAAGTCCTGCACCGCCTCCAGGTCTTCTAGAAGCTTTCCTCTATTAGCGGGTCACCGACAAGCTTGCTGGCCCATCGACGTAACCCGACCCATGCTAATGGTTAGGTGTCCTGGCCGGGCCTCCTGCCTGGCGGGTCACGCTTCCCTCTTCATGGGCCTACCGGGTTATAAATCCCCCCATCAGTAGCCCCCAGGTTAACCGGGTCTCCAGGTTGGCATGCTCTTCTTCTAGTCTCGAACTTTGCTTTCTTGGTTAGAGCTGTCATCCTGGCTAGCCAGGTTAACCACCTGAAATAAGAATAACATACAGTAAATTAAGATACGGGTTACATTGCTTTTTCCTTAGCTAGGCCAGGTCTCCTTGGCGGTCCATATCGTAACCCGGCTCAGTCATACCAGGTTCATACGCCTCCGGGTTTTGTACTCAACACTTAGTGAAAACTGCAACCTAACTACAAGTCAATCTCCAGTCAATCTCAATCGTGATCTCGTCAGATAATATCCCTTTTTTGTCTCATTCTGTCTGTCGTTGACCCTTGGTCAAAGATCCTTATCTCCTCATCTTTTTACCGCAACACCCCTAGGGATTTTACTGCGCCTATAAGTATAGGGTTAGGGTAAACAGTGCGGTCACTTTCCCCATTTCCTCCTTGGCCTGTTCGTCTCCTTCCTCGCGTAGCCGCCGCAATCGCATCTCAAATCGAGCTCACAAACCTCGATAAAAATCTCCACAACCACCATCTACTCATCCATCCGTGCTGCTCCCTCGATTCCAAACTCAATCGCGCCCGCAACCGCTTCACATCTTCCTCTCCTCGCACCCACCTCCATTGCTAGGGTTAGGCAATCTCTGCTTTCGAGATTGGGCACCACCACAGTTTCGCATCAATGGTGAAGGAGAAGATGAAGTCTGGAGGTCCTAGGGCCGCGAAGAAGAGTGCGAAGAAGGGATCCAGCTCCAGCGCCGCCGCGGCTGCCACTCCGTGAACTGGACTAGGTCTAGTGCCACCGACACAACATTGCAGACTACGTGAACTGGGGCGAGCTTCCGCCCAAGAGCGAGATCCACCGGCGCGCTCCTGGAGAAGAAACGCGTCCCAACCCCAAGGAAGGTGAAATCGTTGTCTTGCTTGATCATGTTTCCCGTGGTCTCGCCCTCCGGGCTCTCTCTTTTTTCGCCAAGTTTTTAAGTACTATGGCCTCACCACACTAGATGTTGCTCCCAATTCCATTCTCAACATTAGCAACTTCGTAGTTTTCTCTGAGGACTATCTCTAGATGGCCCCCCAGCTTAGAACTGTTTTTAGAAATCTTTTACTGCAACCCCTCTCACAAAAACAAACTCTTGGTCCTTATGGGGTGTTTCCATCCAACGCCGGAGGGAATGTGATTTCCCGGCTCTTGTTCTAGCCAGTCACCCCAAGGGGTGGCAAAACTCTTATTTCTACTGCAAAGATACTTCTCCCGAGTCAGACGAGGCTCGTTTCCTGGCTTTCAGAAATTCTCCCTTGGTTTATGACCCCAAGATGAACAGCTACGCTAGCGATGAAAACCGGGTCTTGGTTGAAGCTGTCCGCATCCGGTCCAGAGCTCTGCTCGCTCATGACCTCCGCGGCACTGATTTAGTCAAGTGCTGGATTGGTTGGTACATCCAGCCTCTTAGCATCAGGACCCGGCTATTCCATGAATACACCGGAGAAACAACTGACAACATGCGTTACTCTGAAGTGACGCTTACTAATGATCAAATTGTGAAGAACGACAAGAAGCTGCTTGGCGAGACAAAACATGACATTGCGCTAACCAGGCTTGCCCCGTTCAGTGCCAAGAACAAACCTCCTGCGGTACGATACCAATTCTTTTGCTTTCTTCTTTTGTTACACCTTTTTCTCGCTGAAACACTTACAGTTCATCTTCCTTCACCTCAGGATCTGGAATGGTTGGAAGGCTGTATTAATGCCCGTGTCTCTCCCCGATGACGAAGACACCAGATGCAATGATGAAGATGAAGAAGAAGGTAGAGCTAGACTCAAACAGGCCGGCTCTCCTCGATTTTGATTAACAGCGAGGTCAGCACTAAGGACCCCTCGACTATTAACCCGCGTTTCTTGTTCCAGCCCCACTGACCCGGCTACTGATGAATTGTCGGGTCCTCAACTGCGGACCTCCTCCTCTCAAGAGGACCCGAGCTGCTATTGCAAAGGTGCCGTATTCTCGTCTTTCAATTATGCAATGAACACATCTCAATCCCAAGCACACACACACATGCAAGGAACTTGAGAAGGAAGCTGAAGCCAGCAAGAAACCTCGAAACCCGGTCTGCTGCAAATCCGGGCTCTCTGAGCACAGGTATCCCTCCATGTTCTTAACCAGCTGGGCCAAATCTGTCGGAGAATGACTCCCACGAAACAGGGATGGTCAAAGCTCACGAAGAGAGTTCGTGTAAGGGCTGAACACGTTGGTCAAACAACCCAACCTGCACGGCGACGGTGCTCGTCGAGCATGAGGAGGGACATCACGACAGAGATGAACACCAGCCCGTACCCAGGTTCACGGCCCTCGTGTGGAGGTAAAACCGCTACTCCTGCTTGTCTGTATTGCACTGCTATGGAGTTACAGTACAATGAGCTTGCCGAGGGCTCTCTTTTGGCAATGGTGTGCAAGGAAGGACGGTCTTCTTCTTCCTTGCGCGTAGGTAGCTAAGCTAGAATGAAAGTGCGATCCTTTGCTACGGTGGAGCACCGCCTCCTTTTATAGGCGCCCCGGGCCTCTTCCCTGTGCTCACGCAGCGGAAGGGCTACCACATGGCGACAGAAGGAGGAGCACGGTGCACCGCAGCCGCTCCATGGACGCAGTCCATGGGCGTAAAGCTGATGCCTGTGGCAGAGAACCACCGTCCATGCAGGACGGCCAGCTGGGGCTGCAGAGGAACGTGGGGTGCCCACGGTGACGTCGGCCGTGGAGCGTAGCGCCGGCCGGTCCCCTTATCACCAAAGAGGAAATCCTTGTAGTCCGGTGCGCATGGCGCAGCTTTGTTGACTCCTTTAATCACCAAAACGGCAACTGCGGCGTCGTCGTCACCGCGCGCAGAGGCGCGCGTCACTCTGCGGCCGCTGCAGAGCCCATGTGCGCTCTGCAGAGGTTGCTTTGCAGCGAAGGAATCCCCACGAGGGCTGGGGTGCCCTGTGGAGGATTCGGCGTTGACTTCCTTCAGGAAGATCTCCTTGAAGAGGGGGCAGCAGTAAGGGGGCCTCCGCAGGCCTCTGCTGCCTCCTAAGCCTTCGCGAGGCGATTTGCCTCCGGGTCTCTCCAAGCCGTAGGCTTGGTCCTTAGCGAAATTCAGCCACCGAGTGTCGAGGGCTGTGGAGGACAGGCCCAGCACACCCTGGTTCTCACTGGGCCGACAGTAGCCCCGGGCCCATGATGGGCACGATGTAGTCCAGTGGACGCAGGCGAATCGTCATGGGCCCAAAGTGTCCGGCCGGCCCGAGACACTGTAGGGCAGTTGAGCCGCGCGACACGTTCTCTTCGGAGATGATGGGCGTAGTGGGGGACCCACCATGTCTTGGTAACTGCCCTGAGGTGATATAAAGCCTGCAGCGCCGGTTCAGGCAGCAGTTACTGCCCATTGCGCTCTCCCTCCGCTCTTGACTCTGCGCTCCTTCGACCCCGGCGCTCTTTCTCCTTCCCGAGCTTCTCGCCGCCCTTTCTTCTTCGACCATGGGTGCCAAGAAAGACAAGCGGCGATGGTGAACGACCCTGCTGGGGCGCAGCAGGAGGACGAGTTTGCGCCGGCGCTCGTGGGCACCCGCATCCACACGGCGGAGGCGCTGGACAAGATCAGGCTGATGGCCGCTGGCAAGAACAACGAGCACGGCGCCAGCGTTCTCAAGGCGGCGCGCTTGGCAAGCTCGCGGCGGGGTTGTACCCCATTTTCTTCCAGACCATATTTGCTGGCCTGGTGCCGCCATTTTCCCCTTTCTTGGAGGAGGTTCTGGCCTTCTACCAGATCCAGCTTCTGCATCTGCACCCCAACTCCATCTGATCCTCGCCATTTTCGCATATCTTTGCGAGGCGTATTTGGGGGTGATGCCTTCCGTGGCCTTCTTCCGGAGCTTCTACGCGCTCCGCTCCACGGCGCCCGGCGAGCGATCTGGTTGCGTGTCCTTCCGCATTGCGGATGGGATGGGAGGCATCTACATCCCCATGTCCTGGGACGGCGATAAGCCCGTCACGCGGGTGACGAAGAAAGTGGACGACTTCCGCCAGCGATGGTTCATCGTGGACGCCAAGACGCAGAACCCTTCTTCGACGTCCCTGAGGCGCCGCCGCTGAAGAACTCGAACTGGTCAAGCGCGGCCTTCCAAAGCCCGAAGATTGCTGACTTGGTCGCGCGCATGAGGCTCGTCCGCGAAGCTGGCCTCACGGGGCAGATGGTTGCTGAAGACTTCGTGAGGCGCCGTATCGCTCCTCTCCAGAAGCACACGAAGCCGGCGTGGATGTATTCTGGCCCGGCGGACCCGATGCGGCTGCACTGCAGCTCCCACACCCCCGACGTCATTGCCTCCATCATGGGCATCCTCTTCACCGCCCCGGATGTTCCTGTGCCGCGCAGTGAGCTGCGAGGCCCATCCATCAGCTCACTCCGAAGAAGCGCCTCGCGATCCTGGAGCTGATGCCGGAGTTCACCCCTCAAGGTCTGGGGGGAGGAAAAGAAGGAGGCTGCGGCGCCCGTGGTGGAAGAGACTGGGCCGCAGAGTCACCCGCCGCATCTGACGCCGATCTGGGCGTCGCCTCTGGAGGGGCGAATCCTTCGGCAGGGGAGGCGAGCTCCTCGAAGCCTGCGCCTCCCGAGGAAGAGGTTCTGGAGATCTCGTCCAGCGGGGGAGGATTTCCTTGTGGTCCCTTCGCGCCAGGCCGCGGAGGGGAGAAGACAGCGACCGGGAGGCCGCAGCGGGACGCTGCGAGCCCCGCTCCAAGGCTAGCCATGACAGGACCGCCAAGAGTCCGGCGGGCACTCCTCTCAAGAGGAAAGCCGAGGCTGCCCTGAGGGGTCCGGTGCCGCGTCGTCGAGGCCGTGGCGGTCGTCAAACACGGTGTGGGTTGACTCCCGCGCCAAGGCATCTGGGTAAGGGTTGGCTCCCTTGTCTGTTTTCACTTCTTATGAAAAAACCCTTGTTCCCCTCTTGAAGACCTTTCTTGCTTGCTTGTCAGGGATTTGGTGACGGCGAAGCGCCGTAGGCTCCGTAAGGCTGCGGAGGTGCGGGGCGCCGCCACGACACCGCTGAGGGGCCTGTGGAGCCCTCAGCTGAAGAGGTTGCCAGGCCCGTGGTGATGGAGGCCACGGAGCGGCTGCGGATGAGGCCACGAGGCCTGTGGTAGAGGGGCCACAGGGCCTGTGGTGGTTGTGCCTCTTGTCGAGGCAGCTGCTTCGTCTCCTCCCGGGAGGAGCGCCTCGAGGAGGGGACGGTGGAGAGGACGCCATCACCGCCCCCCGTCACTCCACCGGAGCGGCAGGAGGAGACCGCCGCGGAGACGGCGGGGAGCAGCACGCCGGCGAGGGAAGGCGCCGACGTCGAGATGGAGGAGAACGTTCCTCCGCCGCCCCCGCCAAGCGCAGAACTGAGGGGGCGGCAGCTTCTTCTGAGGCCGCAGCGGGCACGGCTGCGGCGGACCTACGACGGCTGGGCAATCTTCCCCAGCCCCGAAGCCCGAGAGGAGGCGCCGCTGGAAGGCGACGGCGCTGGTGCCCACGGCGCAAGTGGTGGAGAGGGCTCGCTCCAGAGCCCCCAGGCCAGAGTTGACCCTGGCCCAAGCACGGAGTTCCCTGCCCCTGAGCCTAGTGCAGATGTGGGAGCCTCCATGCCTCGTGGGAGCTCATGGGCTCTGGTCCTGGGCGGCAGGAACTGGAGCGGCGCTCGCCGCAGCTCCGCTTTCCGCCTGGCGAGGGATGCGCTGGACGGGCTGGAGGCCCAACTCGCCTCGAGGAGGCTGAGCTCGCCAGGAAGTATGATGAACTCGAGAAGGCCTGGGCCCGCTTCTTTGAGACCGTGGAGCGCTGCCGCCACGGCGACGAGGCCATGCAGGCGCAGCGTGAGGAGGCGCTGCGCTTCGCCAAGGAGGTCCGCGAGAGCGCGGTGCGCGAGGCTCAAGAGACCCTGGAGCCACTCCAGGCAGAGCGCGAGGCCGCGGCCGAAGATCGTGAGGCGGCCATGGCGGAACGCCAAGCTGCAGCCTCGGAGCGCGCGGCCCTCGAGACCACGCTGGCCGCTCAGCGCCAAGAGCTTGCTGACCGCGAGGAGAAGTTCGCCGCGGAGTCTGAGGCCACACGAAAATCCTTGGACCAACACCGCGTGTCCTTGGACGCCCGTGAGCAAGCACTGGCGGCGCGCGAGGCGGAGGCGCTCAAGCGCGAGGAGCAGCTGTTGCAGGTCGACAGGGAGCTGACCACGCAGCGCGCGGATCTCGAGGCGCGTGAGGGCAATCTGGCCGAGGCCATAGGCAAGCACGGTGAGGAGGTGGCCAGGCACAAAGAGCTCGTGAGAAGTCCAACCAAAAGCTCGCCAAGAGGAAGGAAGAGGCTGAGAAGGAAGCCGTCGCCAAGCAGAAGGAGTATCGCGCTGCCGTCGCCAAGATTACGCCGGGAAGTTTAAGAAGCAGGAGGACCGCTTCAAGAAAAACGCGCGGAGGACAACGCCCGCATCCTTCAGCTGGAGCGACTGAATGCCAGCCTGAACTCCCAGGCGAGGCGCGCCAGGGATGGTCGTCGCCGCGCGGAAGAGGCTCGCGAACGTGCGGAGCAAGACCTTGCCTCCCTGACGGCTGATATGGAGGAGATGAACGCGCAGGTGGGCCCTGCCGTGGAGCGTGCTGAGGAGGCTGAGCCACGTGCAGGCGGCACGGGTCTTGACGCAGCAGCGGGAGCGCATGTTCAAGTCCTTGGTGACTCGGGGGAACACTCTCGCGGCGAACCTGGGAGTGGATGCCCCTGCGGTTCCCGTCCATGGGAACGCCGATGCTGCCGCGTATCTCGCCTACTTCGACCAGCTCTTCACCACGCTTGAGGGCCCTGTGGCGGAGATGGGCGACGTTGTCGATGAGAGTGCCGCAAGCTCTTGACGGTGGCGATCGATCGCGTCTTCGCCAACCTCAGCGTCTTCATCCCGGCTTCGACTTCGAGTCCGTGACCGAGCCTGTCGAGGCGGACCAAGCCCTGGACCTCTCCAACTTGGTTCGGGAGAAGTCAACGATTACGTCGACCGCTTCAAGAGGGTCGAGGCGGAGCAGGCCGCTGAGGAGGAGGAAGGCGCCGAAGAAGAAGCTAAGAGGAGGCTGAGGAGGACGGTGATGGCGATGCCCCTGCCTAGGCGCTCCTGCAACAAGACGCGCTTGAGGCGCAGTTATCTTTGTTTTAAGACTTGTTCATTTTATTCTGGTTTGTAAGACACTTTAACGTGTGCTACTATGTGTGTGTCCCTCGATGGGCCTTTTATCCCTGTTCCATGTCTTTTTTCGCTCTACGTCGTCAGGACCCATCTCTTTGCGCTATGACTCCGCCACTGCGGTATGCCGGAGCTTTGACTCGGCAAGGCCGGGGGGTGTTTAAGGCTTAGAGAGGTAAGGGCTCTCGAGTCGCGGTGCTCGAGGGCCCCCCTTTGACGCACAAGCAGTCCATGAAGTGTGAGGGAGAAAAAACCCGCTCGAGGGACGACAGATACTCGTGAGAGAGAGGAAAAACTCCTGAGGCGTGAGCGCTGGACTTAGCTTTGCGAGACTTTGGCCTCGTAGAGGGCATTGGTTTCCCTGATGGTGCGCTTTCCTCTTGAGGCCGGAGCGTGGCTTCACGAGCTTGGGGGGACTCTTGTTCCCTGTATTGGTTAGAGAGGCAAACCCAAAGCAAACATGGTAGTAAAACTCATGCGCGCTTATAGGTTTCCTCATGAGTATCTCGCGAGGAGAGTAAGCACCAAGGTCCTTTGGTGAGGTGGCGTGTTTGGGAGCAAGCCCTTGGGCCAGAGCTCTTTGGTGAGGTAACAGGCGTGAGAGCGTGCTCACGTGTTAGAGCTCGGATCCTTTGGATTTTGCGGTGCTGCTGGGGTGCTCTCGAGGCACAGTCACCGTACTCAGCCCCCGCTCGCGAGGTGCGCATGGGGAAAATATGAGCGCGAATGAACTAAATGATGAAAAGTAAAACTCACCACCAAAATATTACACAGCGGCGCCTCAGCGCAATGTTTCATTGAGAAACGAATTGGTTCATTACACTTGGTATTGCCAAGATAAAGTTTTCCATGTCGAGGCATGGGGACCACATTCAGTGGCTGAGACTCTTCACGGCCTGCGGCGGCACGTTATCAGGAGAGCTCGAGGGGCTGGCCCTCGGGAGGAGAAGCTTTTGTGAAGCTTGGAGGTGAAGTTGTGTGCTTCCCTCTAGAGACAAAAAATGTCTGGCGTGACTATGATCACGGGTAGAACTTGCGTAGATGCGCGATGTTCCATGGATTCTTGACCGGGATGCCGTCCTCCGTTTCGAGGCGTACCGCGCCGGGCCTGGCGATGTGTGCGACCCTGTAGGGGCCTTCCCACATGGGCGAGAGCTTGTGGAGACCTTCCCTGGAGAGGATTCTCCTGAGGACGAGGTCGCCTGTCTCGAGAGTGCGTGGGCGTATGTGGCGGCTGTGGTAGCGTCGCAGGTCTTGCTGGTACTTTGCTGCCCTGAGGGCGGCACGGCGGCGTAGTCCGTCGAGGAGCAGCAGGTCGTCGTTGTGGAGGTCTTCCTGATCGTCCTCGTTGAAGGCAAGGACCCGTGCGGATCCATGCTTGATCTCTGTGGGGAGGACTGCTTCAGCTCCATACACGAGGGCAAATGGCGTCTCACCAGTGGGCTTCGTGGGGTTCGTGCGGATGGACCAGAGCACGGACGGGAGTTCGTCTATCCAGCCCTTGCCGTAGCCCTTGAGGCGATTGAAGCTTCTTGTCTTGAGGCCCTTGAGGACCTCAGCATTTGCTCGCTCGGCTTGGCCGTTGCTCTGTGGGTGAGCCACCGAGGCGAAGCAGAGCTTGGTGCCGAGGCTCTCGCAGTAGGCCCTGAAGATGCCGCTGGTGAACTGTGAGCCATTGTCGGTGATGATGCGATTTGGCACACCAAAACGGCAGACCAGGCCTCTGATGAATTTTACTGCTGCTCTGGCCGGTATGCTGCGCACGCTTCAACCTCTGACCATTTGGTGAACTTGTCGACGGCCACGAAGAGGAAGCGGTAGCCCCCTTGCGATCTCGGGAAGGGCCCAAGATGTCTAGCCCCCAGACCGCGAAAGGCCAGGAGAGCGGGATGGTTTGGAGTCCCAGTGCAGGCTGATGGACTTGCTTGGCGTGGAACTGGCACGCATCGCAAGACTGGACGATGGTGGTAGCATCTTGAAGCACTTGGGGCCAGTAGAATCCGCTCCTGAAGACCTTGCCTGCAAGGGTGCGTGCAGAGGAATGGTGGCCACACTCTCCACTGTGAATGTCTCTGATCAGCATGCGGCCTTCCTCGGGGGGGACGCACTTGAGTGCAATTCCATTTGGGCGCTTGCGGTACAGGTCTCCCTCGAGGATGTAGTATGACTTGGCTTGTCGAGCACTCGTTCCGCCTCCGCGTCTTCCTCGGGGAGGACTCCCTTCAAGTAGTCCTTGAGTTCGTCGACCCAGCCTGTCTCTTGATGCACCATAGCCAGCAGCAGACGCTCCCCTGAGGATGGACCGCAGTTGGGTGCTCCACCTACAGGAGGTGGTGGGAGTACTTCGTCTGTGCTTGTGGCTGCTGCTTCTTGTGGCTGCTTTATGGACGCCTTGGAGAGTCTCCTCAAAACGCCGGCGGCTGGGCCTGCCTTCGTGATGCTCGCTTGGCGATGTCATCTGCCTCCTGGTTCTCCTTCGCGGGATGTGCATGAGCTCCATGCCTCTGAAGTGCTTCTCGAGCTTGCGGACCTCTTCAAGGTAGGCGGCCATGTGGTCGTCTTTAGGCGTGTAGCTCTTGTTGGAGAAGTTAACCAGGAGCTGGGAATCACCCTTTATGAGTAAGTGCTTGACGCCAAGGGCGATTGCGGCTCTGAGCCCGGCGAGGAGGCCTTCATACTCGGCGATGTTGTTGGAGATCTTGTCTATTGTGAAGCACAACTGGATGGCGTAGTAGAGCTTGTCACCTTTTGGTGAGGTCAGGACAACGCCAGCCCCACCATTGCGGCAGGCGAAAGCTCCGTCGAAGTGCATGGTCCAGTGGCTTGGCATTGTATCTCCAGATGCGCGGTTTCTTCTTCACGAGGCTCTTCAGGAGTTGGGTCTGTCCACTCGGCGACGAAATCCGCCAGCGCTTCCTTTTATGACTCTTGTGGTGTCGAAGCGCAAGTTGAATGGTTGCAGCTCGATGTTCCATCCTGCGACGCGATCAGTGGCGTTGGGGTTGCGCAGGATTTGCTCCAGGGGGAACGACGTGACCACCGTGATGGGGTGGCCCTGGAAGTAGTGGCGTAGCTTCCTGGAGGCGATGAGGAGCGCGAGGAGGAGCTTCTGCTGCACTGGGTAACGCTCGCGAGCATCTCGCAGTACAGTACTGACGAAGTAGACAGGATGCTCGACGAGGGTCGTCGATGGTGCTGCAGCGTCGGCTCCCTCGAGAGACTCCTCAGGACCTTTGGCGAGGTTTTCCTGTGGAGGAGTCTCGGCAGGGGTGCTTGTAGTAGACTCGACTTGAGGCTGTGGGTCTGGCACTGGGTCTGGAGAGACTATTTCCTTGTCGGGAGGTTCTGGACTTGGTGTGGCAGTGCTTTTCTTGGGGAGGACTGGCTCTTCTCTTTCCACCACCAGGACGGCGCTTGCGGTTTGTGGAGTGGCTGCTAGGTACAGCTTCAGATGCTCGCCTGCCCTGGGGGCTACCATGACTGGTGAGCTAGCCAAGTATTTCTTCAGGTCCTCAAATGCTTGTCTGCTCTGGAGTCCACTTGAAGGTGCCGGATTTCTTCATGATCTTGAAAAATGGCAAGGCTCTCTCGCCGAACTTGGAGATGAAGCGGCCTAAGCTGGCCATGCATCCTGCTAGGCGCTGCATGTCCTTGAGGCGGCGAGGTGGCTGCATGTCTTCTATGGCCTTGATCTTGTCAGGGTTTGCTTCTATGCCACGGTGGGACACGAGGAACCCGAGGAGCTTGCCTGAAGGCACCCCGAAGACGCACTTGGCGGGGTTTAACTTGATGTTCACCTTGCGCAGGCTGGCGAAGGTTTCCTCGAGATCCTTCAAGAGAGTGTCTCCCTCGCGAGACTTGACCACGATGTCGTCGACATAAGCTTCTGCATTTCTTCCCATCTGAGCCCCCAAGGCGATCCTCATGAGCCTCTGGAAGGTGGCGCCGGCATTCTTCAGGCCAAAGGGCATGCAAGTGTAGCAATACACACCACAAGGGGTGAGAAATGCTGTTTTCTCCTCGTCTTCCTTGGCCATCTTGATCTGGTGGTAGCCTGAGAAGGCATCCAGGAAACAGAGGAGATCACAGCCGGCGGTGGAGTCCACAATCTGGTCTATCCTTGGCATGGGGTATGGATCCTTGGGGCAGGCCTTGTTACGTCTGTGTAGTCGATGCAGAGCCGGCCTCCTCCATTGGGTTTTGGGACAACCACACCGTTGGAGAGCCAAGTGGGGTGGGCAACTTCTCGAATGATGTCTGCTGCTTTCAGCTTCTCTACTTCTTTGATGATGAACGCTTGCTTCTCGGGGGCTTGTTTCCGCGCTTTCTGCTTTACAGGGCGTGCGTTTGGACACACGGCTAAGTGGTGCTCGATCACCTCCCTTGGTACACCGGACATTTCTGACGGAGTCCATGCGAACATGTCAGAATTTGCCCGAAGGAAGGCGACGAGCGCGCTTTCCTATTTGGGAGGCAAGCCAGCGCCTATGGTGACGCTAGCCCCCGAGCCCTCAGCCCCCGAGCCACTGGTGCTCAGCGACACCTTCTTTGTAGATGCTTGCTCTTGAGAGAACTGCTTCTTCTTCTTGGGCCTCTCGAGAGGCTCCATGTCCTCGTCAGCGGGGAATGCCATGGCAGCGGCCTTGTAGGCGATCTCGACAGCGCGCGTGGCGTCCTGTACGTGACCATGGATGGTGATGGTGCCACCGCTGCCAGGGATCTTGACCATGTTGTAGGCGTGGTGCGTGACGGCCATGAACTTCGCGAGGGCGGGGTAGCCGAGGATGGCGTTGTAGGGCAGGCCAATGTGCGCGACGTCGAAGTCAATTAGCTCGGTGCGGTAGTTCTCTGCGTGCCAAGGTGACCGCGAGCCTCACTTGCCCCAGAGGCGAGATTGAGCCATGGTGACCCCGGTGAAGGGCCTGGAGGGCATAAGCCACTCGTAGGGCACTTGAAGCGTCTCGAAGGTCTCGACAGAGATGACGTTCAGGCCTGCACCCCCATCAATGAGCGTCTTGCCGACGGCGATGTTGTTGATGGTGGGGGTGCACACCAACGGGAGGGTGCCCACAGTCTTGGTCGACTTGGGGTGATCTTTGGCGTCGAAGGCGATGGTGTACTGGGACCACTTGAGGGGCGGGACGTCTCGACCCCGGGAAGCGCTGCATTGAGCTCGCGAGCGAACTGCTTGAACTGATTGTTGGACTTGGGCGCTTGGGATCCGCCGAGGATGCATGCCATGGCACCCTTAGGGGCCTGGTAACCCCAGGCTCTTCGTCGGGGAGATTGTTGTTTTTCTCGGCGGCATTCGCCTGAGTCCCCTGCGGCCTCTGGTAGTTGCCTTTACGTCCGCCCTTGCGGTAACCACGGCCTCTGCCGCGGCTACCGCTGCCTTCTTCTTGCTCGCGCTTCTTGCTCAGCTGCTTGAGGTCATAGCAGTTCTCTGTCGCATGGCCGCGCCTGTTGTGGTAGATGCAGAACGGGCGGTTGTCCACCTTTTTCTCGCCAGCCTCGGGAGAGTCCTCGCGAACGTGCTTGGCGTCGGGCTCGGCGCTAGAACAGCGGTAGGCTTGCGCTTTGTCTCGTCACGCCTCTTCTGGGTCTTGGATCCCTCGACAGGGTCGTCTGTGAGCCCACCTTGACGAAGAGGAGCCTTCTTCTGCCTTGGCGCACTTGTCTGCGATGTCGAAGAGCTTCACCACGGAGGAGAGGGTATCGTGGATGCCGAGCTTCTCGAGCATCCTGTGGTTGGTGACGCCCTCTCTGAAGGGCAATGACGTGCGAGTCCGGGATGTTCGGGATCTTGTTGCGGACTTGGCTGAAGCGCTGGATGTACCTGCGGAGGGTCTCGCCAGGCTTCTGGCGCACAGCACGCAGGTCGTTGTAGGTGAGGGCGCGCTCGTACGTGCCCTTGAAGTTTGCAACGAACTGCTGGCAGAGCTCCTCCCACGAGTCAATGGAGTCCTCGGGAAGGTTCAGGAGCCACGACAAGGCAGAGAGCGTGGGAGAACCAGTTGGCCATGACCTTGTCGTCTCCCCCGCAGCTTGGATGGAGGTGGTGTAGAGCTGCAGGAACTCGATGGGGTTGTTCGTGCCGTCGTAGCCCTTGGGTAGGTCAGGCCTGAACTTCTGTGGCCAGACGACGCGACGCAGGCTGCGGGTGAAGGCCGCGCATCCTGTGGCGTACGAGGCAACGCCGCCCTGAAGAGCTCGGCGGTTCTGTCGCCCCGCTGGCCGATTTCCTCGACGATGCGCTTCTGGAGGTCCTTCTGGCGCTCCATTTCCACCCGCGCGTCTGGAGGAGTCCGCTGCACGATTTGGCAATCGCGCGGCGAAGACGCGTGGGAGGCGGCCTTGTGGGCCGCAGCGGAGGCGGTGCGGAGGCGGCGGAGGAGGCGGCGGTGGTGCGCCATGCGCGGCGGTCCCTGCGCGCCGGAGTTGTGGTGCACCAGAGAGCGCGACGTCGCCGGAGCTGCGCGCGGTGCGCCGCGATGTCGACGAGGTGCTGGAGGCGGCCGAGCCAGTTGTCGTGCGCTCGGCGGTGGGGCGGTAGCGGAAGAGCTCCGCGGCCATGAGCAGCGCGGTGTTCGGACTGGGTGCTGGACGCCCAAGAGTGGAGGCGCTGTGGCGCTGGGACGGATGCGAGGACTCAGCGTCCTCGCCGTGCCCGTGGTCGACGTCTTCGTCGAAGCGGTCGTCGTGGTGGCCGTCGCGTCCTCGGGGTGCTCCACACGCGGCTCAGCGGTGTTGCGCCCCGAAGCGCGGCTGGCACGGGGACGGCCGCGGGGTTGGTGGTGTTGGCAGCGGGCTCGGTGGTGCCCTGCCTGACGCCCGCCGGGTGGCGCGAGCTGCGCGAGTGTCCGCCATGGTGCAGAGGTCGGTGAAGGTTGAAGACGCGCCTCAGCCCCCTACCTGGCGCGCCAATTGTCGGAGAATGACTCCCACGAAACAGGGATGGTCAAGCTCACGAAGAGAGTTCGTGTAAGGGGCTGAACACGTTGGTCAAACAACCCTCAACCTGCACGGCGACGGTGCTCGTCGAGCAAGAGGAGGGACATCACGACAGAGATGAACACCAGCCCGTACCCAGGTTCACGGCCCTCGTGTGGAGGTAAACCGCTACTCCTGCTTGTCTGTATTGCACTGCTATGGAGGTTACAGTACAATGAGCTTGCCGAGGGCTCTCTTTTGGCAATGGTGTGTTCAAGGAAGGGGAGACGGTGGTCTTCTTCTTCCTTGCGCGTAGGTAGCTAAGCTAGAATGAAAGTGTGATCCTTTGCTACGGTGGAGCACCGCCTCCTTTTATAGGCGCCCCGGGCCTCTTCCCTGTGCTCACGCAGCGGAAGGGCTACCACATGGCGACAGAAGGAGGAGCACGGTGCACCGCAGCCCTGCTGTCCATGGACGCAGTCCATGGGCGTAAAGCTGATGCCTGTGGCAGAGAACCACCGTCCATGCAGGACGGCCAGCTGGGGCTGCAGAGGAACGTGGGGGTGCCCACGGTGACGTCGGCCGTGAAGCGTAGCGCCGGCCGGTCCCCTTATCACCAAAGAGGAAATCCTTGTAGTCCGGTGCGCATGGCGCAGCTTTGTTGACTCCTTTAATCACCAAAATGGCAACTGCGGCGTCGTCGTCACCGCGCGCAGAGGCGCGCGTCACTCTGCGGCCGCTGCAGAGCCCATGTGCGCTCTGCAGAGGTTGCTTTGCAGCGAAGGAATCCCCACGAGGGCTGGGGTGCCCTGTGGAGGATTCGGCGTTGACTTCCCTTCAGGGAAGATCTCCTTGAAGAGGGGGCAGCAGTAAGGGGGGCCTCCGCAGGCCTCTGCTGCCTCCTAAGCCTTCGCGAGGCGATTTGCCTCGCGGGTCTCTCCAAGCCGTAGGCTTGGTCCTTAGCAAAATTCAGCCACCGAGTGTCGAGGGCTGTGGAGGACAGGCCCAACACACCCTGGTTCTCACTGGGCCGACAAAATCGATCCAGAAGATACCTTGTGTTAAACATCCTTTAACTGGCAAAATCCGGGCCGCTAAATCATATTCTTTGACAGCTTCATCCTCGGACACTGTTAGCACACCCGAGGACTTTCAAATCAATACCGGGTTAGAAATGCTTACATATATTTTCCATACTTCTCTGTTTTACTGCCCTTTTGACTAAATCATTTTATTTTGTTTCAGTGCCAAGGCCTTTGCGGATGAAGACCCGGATTCTCCTCCAGTGGCATCTCCTCCTCCAGCTACAACAGTGCCTTCTCCTACGGAGGCACATATTGAAGAGCCGGCAGACAGAGATGAGCCCATGGAGCATCTAACCCCTGTTGCTTCTCCAAAGAGCCCAATTGCTCCTGCACCAGAGCCATCTCCAACTGCTCAGTCGCCCGGGTTAGGTTCAGGCACAAAAGAAGATGAAGTGCAGATCACTGGAACCCAGCACGTTCCTGTAAAAGATGCCCCTGAAGTTCTGGCCAAGGTGACAACTCCTAAGGTTAAGCCGGTCTCTTCTGCCAAAGGCAAGGACCCGGTTCCTTTGTCTGATTTGCCGGCTCTGGACTCTATGTCCACGCCAGCCCTTTGCGATGAGTAATTTTCTCGTCTTTCTCAACACAAGAACTTGGAAACTGAGCTGGTCGTCCTGATTCAGAAGCGATACCAGGTACTCTTTTTTTCTTGTCTATACTTCTTCTTGCATAACTATACCCTGAGTAGCCCCCAAGCTCTAAGATTATCACTTGTTGATGAGCTTGGTGCTTATAATGCGAATACCTTAGATAAAAATTTCAATCCTGTAGGCCCCAAGTGTCGGGTTGTCTGTTCACAGCAACCTGGGACTAAAACTTCATCTTTGAGAACTTTTCACCCTTCATAGCAAACTTTAAACACTGTAGCCCCCAAGTGCCGGGTTGCCTGCCTGCAGCAGCCTGGGACTAAAACATAGAAAATTTCAAACTTTGTGCGTGTAGCCCCCAAGTGCCGGGTTGCACGCCTGCAGCAACCTGGGTCTCCACTTTATTCTATCTTTACAAAATTTGAACACTGTTGCCCCCAAGTTCCGGGTTATCTTTCCTACAGTAACCTAGGACTAAATGTATCTATATTGCTGTTTACGTACTGCTTAAAAGCTTCAAACTTGTAGCCCCCAAGTTCCGGGTTAACTTGCATGCGGTAACCTGGGACTAATAACTTTAACTTTTTCTCTTGTATCACAACAGGAAGATCTTGCCAATGCCGAGGAAGAAATTGCCCGGCTCAAAGGCATTATAAAAGCTGAATCTAAAACCGGCGCACAAGCTCAGAACAACTTGAGGCCTTGGAGAAAAATGTCACTGAGCTGACTCAAGAAAACTCTGATCTTAAGAAAGAACTAGAAGATCATGAAGATCATTGGAAAGAACAGCACGCCAATCTCCAAAAGCAGTTGGATTCTGTCACCAATGAACTGACCAGGTTGAAGAAGATGATCACCTCCATGGTTGCCTCCTTAGTAGGTAAGTATCATTCCTCTTAATACGAAATCTTTTGAGCAAGTAGACCCGGATTTTAGTTCTCACCACTGTATCTATCTTATTCAGGTCCTCGCGATGGAAATCTTCGTAAAACTGCTGTGGAGAAGGTTAAATGCATGTATACTCTGGTACGCCAGCTATACTTTGGCAGTTGTGAAATCATCAAGGCAGCGAGAAACTGGGAGAACCCTCCAAGCACTTATACTGAGGTGCTTGGCCATCTATCAACAATGCCTCAATGGATCCATCTTCTGAAGAAATCTGCTTGCATAGCCGGGGTAATGCGTGGTCTTGCTTTGGCAAAGGCATATCATCCCAATCTTAACCCGGCTCCTCTTATGGACAGCTTTCCACAGTTCAATGCTGATGGCACGCAGTTTGACAAGAGAAGCTATTCCGGGTTGTAAAGCAAACCCGGCACGCTGCCACTGTTATTGCTAGCAAGATGAAGCTACTCACTCTGCAATATGGTTACAACGAAGCCGACGAAGAGATCATGGATGATGAACCACAACGCATTGACCTCCTCCAAAGCTACAAGGACTCCATTGTCCCAGAAAAAGTTGCTCCCAGTACCTCCACTGCTCCAAGTTCATCTACTCCAAGTGTTCCTCCTCCATCGCGAGCTGCAGTTGAAGACGATGATGAGGGTTATTTCGAATCCCTTCAACATGTCACCTGGCGTGGAGATGGAGCCCCCAAGACCCGGGCCAAGGAGACAAAGACGACAGAAACTGAGCCGGCCACTGCCAAGGTAGATGACCCGGCTAAGACCACGGAAGAACGTCTAGCCGGCTCCCCACCTCATGACCCGGCTCTTGAAGCCGATGCTTGAAACTTAGGCAGATACCTGCTTACTGCAAAAAAACAATCTCATTCGGCCCTTTGGGCAGTTATTGTAATAACTTAGCACTTTTTACCCCATGCTTGCGATGGTGTGTCGATACACCTTTGAAACCTCGTTTGAATCATGTGGCACTTTTGCCTTAAGATATCTGTCTGTCTTTGGTTTCGATGACCCTTTTGATTTCTTTAACTGTGAGTTGGCTTTCGCATGGATTCTCTGTCGCAACTTCTCTGAGAAAAACAGGGTCAAACCAAGTCCCCACTGGGCATCATGATTGATTGAATTTCCAGGTGAGCAATCAGGCCATATAATTGCGAGTCACATCAACTCAACAGCAAGATAACCAAGAATAAAACTAGTGGCGTAAAAGCCGGGTCTTGGGATTGCAGCTACAAACTATTCAAGTGAGAGCCCCCAAGACCTGGATCAATGTTTATAAAGTAATGGCTTAACTATGCAACATTACCCCATTGATCCACATACTGATGAGACGCACTCTTTGGCCATCTTCTATGACAAAAAATAGATACACAACTATATTAACTTGGCCTAAAACAGAAAAAACAAGTACATAAACTTGTACACTAAACAAGCATGCTAATGAACAAAAAACAGTAACAATAACCCCAAACTCTCTTTGCCGGGTCTCAAAGAACTTTGGGACCCGGATAACCAGAAAGCTGGGTCTTGGATGAAAAACTGTGCCACCTCAATGACCAACCCCCAAGACCTGGCTTATCATCAAACTGTGCTACGGTACATCTCAATCTTTAGAGAATAACCGGCTTTCAAAATAACCAGAACTGAAATTTGAAATGAGACAACACAAACTTCTGTTCAACCTTCACTTTATTGATAAGAAAGGTTAGGTCAGCAAGCCGGCTCATAAAAAACCTTCCAGTCCCCTTAGGTACCCTGGTAAGGAAAAGAGTGCGTCTGAAACCTGCTGCCTGTTACATTGTGTATTACATCTGATATCTTGATCTCATGCTAAGTATAATATGGGCGCAGCTGGGCAATGTTCCATGGCCGCTCGCGCTCCTCCAACGAAGAAGTTGAATGTGTTGTGTCGTTCACGTACTCAGATTTCTCTCTAGCATCCACCAGATAATAGGAACCATTGTGCAGATTCTTGCTTATGATAAAGGGTCCCTCCCATGGAGGATATAAATTGTGCATCCCTTCCTTGGATTGCGTCCACCGCAGCACTAAGTCACCCTCCTGGAGTGCGAGTTCTAACCCGGCGACTGTGATACCGTCTCAAATCTTGCTGATATATTGCAGATCTTTCCAATGCTTGTTCTCTATTTTCTTCAAGCAAGTCCAAAGAATCTTGCCGGGTCTGCTCATTCTCAGCTTCAACATAAGCCGCCACTCTTGGAGAATCATGAATAATGTCACCTGGCAATACTGCCTCTGCCCCATACACCATGAAGAAGGGTGTCATCTTTGTAGATCTATTTGGTGTTGTGTTGATTCCCCAAACTACAGATGGTAACTCCTCAACCCACGCCCCGGCGGCTCTGATGCACGGGACCCGGAGATGTGGTTTTAAGCCACTTAGTAATTCTTGGTTTGCTCTTTCTACTTGCCCATTGGCCTGTGGATGAGAAACTGAAGCCACATCCAGACGTATACCATTGTTTCCACAAAACTTGGCCATCTCTCCAAGTGACATGTTAGTTCAATTATCTGTGATGATGCTATGAGGATATCCAAACCGATGTATGATCTTTTTCACAAACTTAACTGCTGTAGCTGCTTCACAATTTGTAACTGGCATCACCTCAACCCACTTTGTAAATTTATCAATGGCAACTAAGAGGTGGGTTTTCTTGCAAGGGGACATATGAAAAGGACCCACCATGTCAAGCCCCCAAACAGCAAAAGGCCAGGTCAAAGGTATTGTTCACAATTCCTGAGCCGGCACATGAACTTGCCTTGCATATCTTTGACACCCATTGATTGCGTGGATCACACGTTCGCTGGGAGACCCCAAGAGTAAGGTATGAAGCAGTGTAGCAGCAGTTTTCCTCAGTATGAAACCAAGGTTTAATCGAACCAGTAGGAGCAAGAAATCACTTCTGAAGGTTGTCAGTGGCGCGCTGACGTGGAATCTGCACACAACACAATCAAACTACTTTGCCCCAACGAAACAGTGAGGTTGTCAATCTCACCGGCTTGCTGAAAACAAAGGATTAAACGTATGGTGTGGAAAACAGTAGTAAATTGCAGAGAATGAAAAGGAACAGTGTTTGCAGTTGGTTGTATTATCAGTGTAAAAGAATGGACCGGGGTCCACAGTTCACTAGTGGTGTCTCTCCATAAAAGATAACTAACATGCTGGGTGAACAAATTACAGCTGGGCAATTGACAAAATATTGAGCGCATGACAATGCATATATATGACATGATGATTACTATGATATTCATGTGGGCATTACGACAAAATACATAGACCGTTATCCAACAGCGTCTATGACTAATAATCCACCGCCAGGTTGTCATACCGAGTTCCCCGTTGGTATTAAGTTGCAAGCAACGGATAATTGCATTAAGTAATGTGCGTAAAGTAAACAAATGCATTAGACCTAACGGCGTACCCTTAAGCTAAGCATCGGTTATTTTATCCCTAGTGGCAACAGCACATCCACAATCTTAGAAGTTATTGTCACTCTCCCAGATTACCGGAGGCATGAACCCACTATCTAGCATAAATACTCACTCTTGGAGTTACAAGCATCTACTTGGCCAAAGCATCTACTAGTAACGGAAAGCATGCAAGATCATAAATAACATATAAGATAGATTGATAATCAACTTGACATAGTATTCAATATTCATCGGATCCCAGCAAACACAACATGTAGCATTACAATAAGATGATCTTGATCATGATAGGCAGCTCACAAGATCTAAACATGATAGCATAAAGTGGAGAGACAACCATCTAGCTACTGCCATGGACCCGTAGTCCAAGGATGAACTACTCACGCATCACTCCGGAGGCAGGCATGGTGATGTAGAGCCCTCCGGTGATGATTCCCCTCTGCGGCAGGATGCCGGGAAGAGCTTCTGAACCCTCCCGAGCTAGGGTTGACGGCGGCGGCGTCTCTGGAACTTTTCGTGGATAATGGCTCGGGTGTTTAGGGTTTTCGCGTCGGGAAGAATAAATAGGCGAAAGGGCGGCGGCTACGGAGCCACGAGGGCCCCACACCACCCACGACGCGGCAGGGGGCCCGCGCGGCCCCATGGTGTGGGTGCCACGTGGCCCTCCTCCGTCTCTCCTCTGGACTCCGTCTTCGTGTTGGAAAAATAGGAGGTTCTGTCCAAGTTTCGTCCAATTCCGAGAATATTTCCAGACTAGCTTTTCTGGAATACAAAAACAGCAGAAAACAGGAACTGGCACTGTGGCATCTTGTTAATAGGTTAGTCCCAGAAAATGCATAAAAATGCTATGAAGTGTATATAAAACATGTAACAATTGGTATAATATCAACATGGAACATCAGAAATTATAGATACGTTTGAGACGTATCAAGCATCCCCAAGCTTAGTTCTACTCGTCCTCGAGTAGGTAAAACGATAAAAACAAAATAATTTCTGAGGTGACATGCTACAATCATAATCTTGATCAAATAATATTGTAAAGCACATGTTATGAATGAAGTGATCCAGGTCAATGGTCTATAGTTTGCTAGCAAGTAGATAATGAGCAAACAACTGAATCATATAAGCAAAAACTTTTCATGAATAGTACTTTCGAGACAAGCATCAAGGAGTTTTGCATAAGAGTTAACTCATAAAGCAATAGATTCTAAGTAAAAGGTATTTAACCAACACAAAGGAAGATTTAATTTCAGCAATTGCTTTCAACATTCAACATATATATCTCATGGATATTTGTCAACACAATGCATATAATAAGTGCAATATACGAGCATATAAAAATTGTTGCACCAAAGTTGACACTAGTATTTGCTTCTAAGATAGAAAGAAGTAGGTAAACTGACTCAACATAAAGTAAAAGAAAGGCCCTTCACAGAGGGAAGCAGGGATTAAATCATGTGCTAGAGCTTTTTAAGTTTTTGAAATCATAAAGAGAGTAAAAATAAGTTTTGAGAGGTGTTTGTTAATTGTCAACGAATCAGAAAATGGAAAGTACAATATGACCCCTGCCAACCAGACTTTTAAGAGCGGCTCCCATGAAGGACGTTATTTCTACCAGCAAGGCAGATCATCCCTCTTTCTCTTTTGTTTACACATGCAGATATTTCACTGTTTGTCATTGCTTGACTGATAAATCAGGGCAAAAATGTGAAGAGAATTAAGCGGTTAAAGTTGTAATTAATTGGGACTGGGCACCCCATTTGCCAGCTCTTTTTGCAAAATTAATGGATAAGCGGATGTATATGCCGCTAGTCTGGTGGTAAAGTCTGTTTGACAGTTGACATAAAGACATCCACCCCGTCCTCATGAGCTTGGTAAACATTGACACAAAATAGGAGTAATAATGTTTGAATAGTTTAAAGGTAGCACATGAAAATTTTACTTGGAATGGCAAGAAAATACCACATATAGGTAGTTATGGTGGACACAGATGGCATGGATTTGGCTCAAGGTTTTGGATGCACGAGAAGCATTCCCTCTCAGTACAGAGTTTAGGCTAGCAAGGTTATTTGAAGCAAACACAGGATATCAACCGACACAGCAAGGCTTATATGAAAACATATTGCAAGCATTATAAGACTCTACACTGTCTTCCTTGTTAACCAAACCCTTTTACTAGAAAATATCTAGACCTTAGAGATACCAATCATGCAAACCAAATTTCAACGAGCTTTACGGTAGTTTTTCATTAATAGGTTTTAACTACATGATACAAAAGCTTAAACATGAACTACTTGATAACTCAAAACAATTGACAAGTATCAAATTATCCAATACAATGATCTACAAGAATATGTAAGCTTTTTCCATTATACCATCTACCACATGCAACATTTTCTGTTCCAACCAAACACCAATCAATTTATTTCAACATAAACTCTCCAAACAATTATAAGTGAAGCAAGAGAGTACTTTCTTTAAAAGAACTAACAGCTCTGAATAAGAGATGCATGAAAAACAGGAGCTAAAAGCATAGCAATAGCTAGATAAGAATACTCAACAAGTATAAGTGAAGAATAGGAGTATTCATATGAAAAAGCGGAGCGTGTCTATCTCCCAATCAAGAATGCTGGGGTCCAATCAAGTTGACCATAAGAAAAATAAAATACTGAAAATAAAATCACACATACGCTCCAAGTAAAGCACATATGATGTGAAAGAATTAAAATATAGTTTCACTAGAGATGACCTGATAAGTTGCTGATGAAGAAGGGGATGCCTTGGGCATCCCCAAGCTTAGACGCTTGAGTCTTCTTGAAATATGCTGGGGTGATCCATGGGAGCATCCCCAAGCTTAAGCTCTTCACTCTTCTTGATCACATTATATCATCCTTCTCTCTTGACCCTTGAAAACTTCTGCCACACCAAACTCAAAGTAATTCTCATTAGAGGGTTAGTGCACAATCAAAAACTCACATGTTCTATAAGGACACAAACATGACCGTTACTTTTAACATTAGCTACTGGCACTGATGTTATGTGAAGCTCTTCCCCTAAAAAAGAATTCCACTCAACACTAGTAAAAGAGAGAATGCGAAAATAAAAGACAGAATCTGTCTAAACAGAACAGTCCGCAAAGACGAATTTTTTCCAGACACTTACGTTGCTCAGATCGAAAAACTTTAAACTAACGAAAGATGCGTACATATATGATGATTATGCACAAAAAAATTCAGATTTAAATAATTTTTCTGTCATTTTACAGAATTAAAACGGTGAACAGCAGAAATCTGTTCCTGCGCAGAAATCCAAATCTAGCATCATCTTCCTATTAGAGGCAACTAGCAAAGTGGCCCGCGCACATGCGCGGGCAACCACTTATTATGTTTTTGTATGATTCGAAACAGTAGTGATAATTAAGAGAAATATACAATTGTAATATAGATTTAGTGGTATTTAATTATAATATAGTTTTCCTAAATTTACGTGGGGGACTTTCTTTGACAAAATATATAATTTGCTTCTACGGATCTGATACTTTTGTATCCCCGAAGGGGTTGTAGATACTTCTATATATGAACAGAGGATGCTGGATATATCCTACATGTACACTTGTGTTACTATCCGAAGAAATTTTGTGAGTCCTCAAAATGGTGATTAATATCTCAAATCTGGGAGATCTGATGAATCTAGCTAAAAGTTTAAAAAATGTTTGAAATTACTTATATACATTGGAAGTTTTCAAAATCATTGACTTGTAATTTCTTTTGTAGTCCAATTATGGTTATTAATAATACCCACAAATTTCCCCCGAACAAAAATAAAGCTAATACATAAGCAATCTAATTAAATCGCGTACATGTAAATTTAAGAAAGTGAACACATGCACATGAAGAATATATTAAGTTTTTCATTTAACTAATAAGTTCTCTATCTTACAACGTAATTTGATAGTTTGTAAAAATTCATTTTCTTGGTTCTCCAATTAAATTGAGTCTTGGTCTACCATGTTTGTCATTGCTTTTCCATGCAATTCGCATAACTTTACCCTGGGTCTAGAAAAAAAATATATTTTTTGACTACACAATGCACTTCTAATATTTGCCATAGGTACTAAGATTGAAGGAAGTTTTGACCAAGAGTCGGCTTGGTGATCCAAGATCTAACGCAATGGATTGATCACCTGCTTGCATTACCTAAGCTGACCATTTATTTGTATGTTAGGCAGCTAGCCAAGTGGCCAGCGCATTTGGGTCGTGCAACATGTTTAAATATATGTAGAGAGTTTATTATCATTTTCAGTAGTGTGTTATTTTTAACAATATTAATGTTTGAAAGATATAATGAATAGTGTATATATCAATCTGGAAATCAATTTAATAGTCAGCTTTTACTGATGTTATTTGCAGTGGCAGGCAAATAAGTTCTATGGATATGTAAAATATAATAACAAACCTCTTATATATGTACTTAAACTACATGATTGGATATATCTATGTTTCATACTATTATAAAAATCCATATATCTTAATATGGTGGCTTGCAAGGTTCATATTATCTCCAAACCGGGAAAATTCAGGTCCAGCTGGACCACATTCTCTTGGACAAACATTTAACATTTAAGAACATTAATTTTTATTAAAATAAGAAACTGCATTCCCTATGAAGAATGCCATCTAGCCCATTGTCAAACTCATAATGTGAGAGAAAATGCATTAGTTTTTATCTCTATTATAATCTCCCTAAGCTAACTTAATCACCAAAGTTTAGAGCTCGAACATAGGCTCCTGGTTGAGATTGATATGCATCATGTATATTTATTCCGAAGATCCCTATAAGCTAATATGAGTAGTTGCCGTTCACTATATCTAGCCGCAACCGTCCAAATAATTTAATTATAATTATACAAAAAGCAACCACCCCTCCAAACAGCCTATAGTATTTTTGGCCGTTTCAAGGTAATATTCATTTATTGTACTCCCTTGCTCCTCTTGATATGGTTTACCAATTTTTCCAGAAGTTAAAATTATAAGTATTTACTTGACCAAGTTAAAGAAAAATACCAAAATGTAAATTAACAAATAAGATATGAAATCTGATGATACTTTTTTGTAGTGTAAGTGTTGACAATTTTTATAGAAACATGGACAAAGATAGTGATGTTGGCTTTTCAAAAATTAATGCACACTGTATAAAAAATATGGGGGAGTATTACATTTAATTTCCAAGAGAATTTATAAATTTAAAATAGGAAAATAGAAATAATTCGTCCATTTTCAAGTCAATTTCCAAAATATTTAGCGACTCGTGTTTTCATAAATACAAAGTTCAACTAAAGTAAAATTTTGTAGAAACTATAAGAAAATATCGCAATCCTATTAGGTCGAAATATGTAAATGCATATAGCTTTATGTGACTTGCATCACTATACAATTCTCAAACGCACAAGTATGGGAGCAGGTATGTAAAAATGATGAACAATATAAATGAATATGAATCCTAACAAATGTTCGCTCAAATAAGCTAGAAACAGAATGATAAAAATATGAAGGATATGGTTTCCATAATAACAAAATTAAAAGAAACTTCAGGAAAAAATTGACTTACTGGGTTCAGTAGTGAAATAACCTAAAGTACAGCAACTTCACAAGTGCTTAGATCATTCCTCGGAGATAAGCAATAGAGAAACATTGTCGATCGGGTTGAACTAATAAGTATTTTCTGATTTAACACACACCCATTCATCATGATCTCTTGTGTAATTATGCACTCCATTTCCTTGAATCCGCCATCCGTTACAAACTCCGTCTTAAAGTATTTAGTTACTTGATCACTATCCTAGCAAAACCTTAAATGTGCTTTCATTTGGAAATTAACTTGACACATAAAATTAAGTAATTTTACAGTGGCACAGCTAGTCGCAGTTTAAGTCTACAAAGTTGTGTTTCTACTTGTTGTTCTCGTTGAACCCTCCAGATTAGTAGGAACACAAATGAGGAGGAGGTTTTTTTGTACATCTACACAATTTTTTCCTCAATTAAATATTAGTGAGCATTGACACGTGTTTTAGCTCACTAACACATTTGTCTGCAACACACATATTTTAATAAGACCACAGAAAATAAGGTCATGAGCAAAGCATGTTTATACTGCACGACATGCATAGGATACGACCAAGCAAAAAAAAGAGTTGTATGCTCGAAAGTTGACTATAATGTGATATACACTTCAAAAACTATATTTAATGAAAATATGGAAGAAGTTGACATTATTTAGGAACAACTGTGAATATTTCAACTTGAATTTGTTAGGTTTCCATCAATATGCATATAGGTCTACCCAAACAGATGAATTGTTGGCTGGTTTCTAAGATTCTCATGCAAACTACGGTTTCATATATAATTTCTCAGACAAAAGTTTGGTTTGTATAATGTAAGTTAGTAGAGAATGCGGCAAGAGAATACATCACTGCTTTCGCTAATCTCGTGTATGCTGGCATGCATTGATAAACAAATAAATATGAAGAAGATTACCGAGAGTGGACAATGGAACCTACATGTAGCCCTTTTTCTGAAAAAACTGAAAATGAGATTTTTGAGTTTCCAAAAATCGCGAAAGAAATCACGGATGTTGATAGGGTCGAGATCTACAAGCGTGCAAATTTTACCATAAAATAATTGTAGTTTGGGCTACACAAAAAAGACAAATAAGCAAAAATTTCAAAATTTTGAAAGAGTGTGATGTTCACCACCCAGATCCACCCATTTGTCTTTTGAAGTTGAAAATTTTCAAGATTGTAGATCTCGACAATATATCTACACCCGGAATTATCTTCGAAATTTGTGGAAACTCAAAAATGTCGATTTCGATTCTTAAAAAAAAGACGCTCCCATGTAGCCGGGGCTCCATTTTCGGTTTTCGGAAGATTACCATTCTACATAGATCATAGTTATAATAGTAAATAGTTGTAAATTATACAAATAACATTGATAAACCAAGATGACTGACTATATTTTTTTTGGGCTAAGAGAACAAAACTAAGTATGAGACCTGCCACCAAAAATGCATACATGATATTATTGATGAATCGAAAAAATATTTTTTAACCTAATCCAATAGTAATACACGCCCTTCATTCGAAAGGTTGTTTGACATGAGAACAACTTTATGAGAAAAACACTATTCAAACTTCACACTGATCGAGTAAACTATTTGGCTACCAGAAATATCATGTACCTTATCATACTATTTGGGCATGTACATTTGTAGTGGAATAGTAATAACATGAACATACTTATCTCATTTGTAGTGAATCACATGCCTATATAATTCACGTAATGCAAGCCCTTATGACCCCTCGGAAAAGATGTAGTGCCTGACCTAGCCATAGAACAGTAGCTGTCATGCTCCATAATTCAGGAAGACCCAACGAATAAATATTTAGAATTTGTTTCCGTAAACTTAACATACATTTACTGTATGGGTAATTCCAGAAAATTATTGTTTTCGATACAAATTAATTATTCTCATGTTCTGCTTGACTTATTTTTTCTTCCTTCTAAACGACATATTTAAAGAAAAATGCTATCAAATATAGCTTCTTAAGTCAGTTAAGTACCTGTCCGTCAAATCTGAGCGTTTTATGGAGTCAGTGCTTCAATACTACTTTCAAAACCATCATTCCTTGTTGCAGATAATCTTCCTCTGTGTATGCTCTTTACATGGGCTCGTCTATTTTAACAACAAATACTGTAATTGCCAAAAGGATGCATCATCCTGTACCCCAAACATTTACATGATGATAACTTCTAGGATGAATAAAATCCTTTTTCCGTTTGAGGATTTTTTTGCCGATGCAGCTGGTCCTTGTCGCAGTACTCTAACCTCTAATTAAGCCTTAAATTTAAAATTCCGTAACTATAAAGGAGCTTGTGGAAAATTAGACATAACCTGAAAATCTACATGACAGAGAATACAGTCCCAACTCGACGTACCTGAATACCTGATCATGTCTAGAATTGACAACGGACTGGACCAACGACGCTCGGTGAAGAATATTGGGGCAGGCTCCAATTTGCCTTACGCTCAGCCGCTCAGGTACATATGTACTCCCTCCGTTCGATTTTAATTGACTCACATATATCTAGATATGGATGTACCTAACACTAAAACGTGTCTAGATGCATCCATGTGTAGATATATGTGAGTCAATTAAAATGGAACGGAGGGAGTACACGGCAAGAGAGGATCTGGTGGAGCCAAAAGAGTGTTGGTGCAGGCTCCAATTTGCTTCTTGCTGCCTTGTTGGTGTAGCTCGCATCACGTCAGCGTACATATGTACGCGGCAACACACTTGAAGCATTGATATAAAGTAGATCAATTCCTTGTCTTGGCGACTAAGAAGGGCGGCCTCGCTCGTCCGGCCGGTTGCATCGTATCAGCAGTGCAGTACCAGGTCAATTACGTATCAAGCTAGCTAGCTTCGCATTATGGTAGCTTTGAAGGGCCAAATGCATCAGGAGCAATCCATTAACTCGTGCAAATTTGATGGTGCTTCAGCGTGATGTGGCTCGCTGGTCCACCTCTCGATTCTCCATAGCTTCCGCTCAATCTGATGCGTTCATCATGCTAGCTTTGAAGGGCCACGCACGTCAGGAGCAATCCATTAGCGCATGCATATTTGCTGAAAATTAAGATGGTAGCCATAAACGCTTAGCTAGCCATGAAGTAAAACAAAAGGAGCAGATACGATCGTAGTGCATGCATGGGTAGTCTAATTAAAAAGCTTCAGAGAAGACATACTCGGGTCAATCATTGCCGCCGCTGGACTGGTCTGAAGGGATCAGGCGTAGGGACGTATATGGTGACGCTGGAGGTCCATGCACGCCAGACGGGGCATGCAGCTAGCGGCCACTGCTTGCTTCTCTGCACGTGGTAGACGCGCACGCGCTTGACCAGGAGATCGGCCGCATCCATCGCCATCGCCATCGCCATCGCCATCGCCTTGCTTTCTGGTGAGTTAATAGCATAAAACCACCACATTTATCGCCAAATTTCGAAAAACCACCACTTTGCGTTTTGATCACAAAAAACCACCAATATTCGCGACATTTGTTGCAATGTGCACTGATCACAAATTGAACGCGAATTGACACTCGTTCTGATAGGTGGGACCCACCAGTCAATGCTGAGATGGCAGCACGCGTGGACTGTTTGCTGAGGTGGCAGCACACGTGGCCATGGGCCCACCTGTCAAACTAATAAAAAATTAAATATCTCAAAAAATGAAAAATAAAATATCAATACAAATAAAAATCTCAAAAAAATAAAAAAGTCCACAGGCGGACCCACGTGTCAGTGTAATGAACCAATATCAATAAAAATAAAAATCTCAAAAAATAAAAAAGCCCGCATCCCTTATCGCCTGCTCAGGTGCGGTGGCCGAGCTGCCGCCGTACTCGTCCGAGCGGGCCGCCGGCCTCGCCGTGCTCATCCACGCCGCCGTCGCGCTAGTCCGCAGCGCCGCCGTGCTCGTCCGCGCCGGCCGCCGGCCTCGCCGTCCTCGTAAGGCTACGGCAAGCTGGGAAGTTCCGCGGCGGCTGAGCACCGGGAGGGTCGCGGGGCTGGTCTGGGGAATGAGAGGTCCGGCGACCGACGGCTGAGCAGGCCGGAGGGGAGCGGAAAGCAGAGCTAGGAGAAGGGAGCCGCGCGAGGGGGCAGGGGATTTCGACGGGAGGAGCAACCGCCGGCCTCCGCATCCGCCCTGCCGGCCGGCCTGTCAGTCCCTTCCTGCTCTCCTTCACTCTCTTCCTTCTTGGCGCTTGGCCCGGCCGGCGGCCGGTGGCGCCGTTCGTTCGGTTCGAGGCGGATGCCGCGGATGATGACATGTGCGCAATAGTCCAGCCATCGCACCTGAGCAGGGGATATGGGATAAGGGATGTGGGCCCATGGCCACGTGTGCTGCCACCTCAGCAAACAGTCCACGCGTGCTGCCACCTCAGCACTGAGTGGGGGGTCCCACCTGTCAGAACGAGTGTCAATTCGCGTTCAATTTGTGATCAGTGCACATTGCAACAAATGTCGCGAATACTGGTGGTTTTCTGCGATCAAAACATAAAGTGGTGGTTTTTCGAAATTTCACGTGAAATGTGGTGGTTTTATGCTATTAACTCCTTTCTGGTAGATCGATCTATGCCTCCGCAGCCCACCCCTCGATTCTCCATAGCTTCCGCTCGATCTCTGTCTGATCTCTCCTAAATCCGCTGGACCGTCCATGAGGCAACCTAGATTGAAACGTAAGCCGCTGGTGTGCATGGCCTTGGTAGAGATCGGCCGGCCGGCCGGCCGGCAAACGTCAAAGCTGCAAAAACGGCGGCGTTGGTGGCCTATGTACGTGAGGACATTAGGTTAGCTTTTCTTTCCATAGAAGATTCTGTAGCCTATTAGCAATACATCAAAAAGTACGGGAAACTTATGGAGGGCATTGGTGGGTAATTTTTACTTGCAAGTCTAAAATTGATGGTTGTGATTTTCACATATATTAAATCAATGGCCAGATGTTTCTGATTATTGTGGGATTTTCTAATGAATTCTCTAATTTCTGGTTAGCCCTTAATGTACTTTTAATATATAATAGATACTTGGCACAACAATGCGATAAAATAAAGATACAAAAGAATTGTTACAGAAGTAAACAACTCTTTGACTCAAAAAAGAAAAAATGCAGAAATAAAATAATGGGTTGTCTCCCATAAGCGTTTTTCTTTAACGCCTTTCAGCTATGCGCAGAAAGTAAAAATCAAGTGTTTCCAAGTGATGAAGCATCAACAATCTTACGCTTAGCTCTCTTACCCTTACCCTTATCTTTAGGAAATACTTGGTTACACATAGGTGAAGAGGCGAAATTCATAGTGCCTTGGCCCACATCTATTATTGCTCCAAAACGTTTCACCAGAGATCTTCCAAGCGTAATTTGTCCTACTCCTGCACATTCAATGACAAGATAATCAATAGATATTGTTATCCCCAGGAGTTTTGTAAATACTCCTTCGGCTACTCCTCTTGGTAATTTAATATTATTATCACCCAAAATTATACAATCTTCGCATTTGGAAAGCTCCCAAATATTAAAGGAATCAAAAATATCCTTGGGCATTAAACAGAATTCAGACATAATATCACAGCGAGCATGAAAAGTTTCACCATTGATAACAACTTTTACTGAGGGAACCCATCCCGATGGTTCAAAATTTACTGGCACATTATTACAGCGTTCACAAATTTGATTATACCCTTCTTTTAGACCAGATATGTTTGTTTCAAGAGTGTTAAGTCTATCACTTATGTTTGTCAAAGCCAAATCAATTTTACTGATTGGAGGGCTAGAAATTGTAATCATTTTTTTATAGCATTAAAAGCTTGATCCCCATCATAACGAAGGAAATCTCCTCCTCCCACGGCATCTAAAGCATATCTGTAGCAAAGAACAAGACCAAAATAAAAGCTACTAAGAAGCAGGGTTAAAGTCATTTTAGGTTCAGTTTTAGCATAAGACTCAAAAATTCTAGACCAAGCATCTTTAAAACTCTCCTCACTCCCTGGCTTGAAAGTGAAGATCTCTTACTCAGGTGACATGATGACAGGAACATGGCTAGACATGATAACAAGACTAAAAAATAACAATTCGAAAAATAAAAGTAACTAATTTTTTTGTGTTTTTGATAAATAAAGCAAAGAAGACTAAATAAAAATAAACTAAGCAAGACAATAACAAAGTAAAGAGATTGGAAGCGTGAAACTCCCCTTGTAGAAATCCTCTTGCTCCCCGGAGACAGCGCCAGAAGAAGAGCTTGATTGCGTGGATCACACGTTCGCTGGGAGACCCCAAGAGGAAGGTATGAAGCAGTGTAGCAGCAGTTTCCCTCAGTATGAAACCAAGGTTTAATCGAACCAGTATGTAACAGCCATGTTTGTAATAAAGAGAGTTTGCACTCATGAGCATCATATAAAACTCACTAAGAAAATTTTGCATCTTAAATAATGAGGAATTTGCCAAAAATATCAATAACATCTCCTATTTTTTAAGTGTTGTTCAAAAGTTCCCAAAAATTCAAAATAAAAATATGGGGAGCTTCTTTACAATAATAGGAGCCTCCATGATTTTTCCCATTATTTTTGGGCTATTATAAATGCCACTAAAAATTCATAGAAAGTTCTGTTTTAAAATTTCCAGGGACTTGTTTGTAATTTGCAGAAAACCCCCAAGGGCCTTTTTGCAAACTTCCTTTGTCTTCTTCCTGGGAGCAGGCAAGCTGCTCCGTGGCTGTGCCCGCCGTGGCCAGCTCCTCCCTGCCTGCTTGCTCGCCTCCCGTGCGAGGAGATAAGGCCTGGAGACGCCGTGCTCCTCTTCCTCTCTTCCTCATCGCTCACTTGCTCTCCCTCTCTCCTGTTCTTCCTCTCCCGCACGTCCGCGCTACGGCCGCCGTCGCCGACGCAAGCCGCCGCCGCTCCGGCCCTCCCCTGTCGAATTAAAAGGTGCCACAAGCACCGCCTCGAAGCCTTCTACCTTCTCCGTGAGTCGCGGTTGCTGGGACGGCCGGAATCGCCGCCAATCGCCCGTCTTTCCCAACTCCGGCCGCCGGACGTCCGTGCTCGATTCTCCGCCTACCGCCCGCCTCCGGCTTCCCCGAGCATCCCATCGAGTTCGTGGTGAGCCACTGGTCCTCCTGGACCCTTTCCCCATCCTCCCCGTGCCCTGGTTCTTCTTGGCCGTGGTCGCCGCCGTCCGCCGCCGCGGTTGTGGCCGCCGCCGGCGACTCCGGTGACCATTTGGTCACCACCGCCGCCCCTTTTGCTCCCCACGACCTCCTGGTGTGCCCTCGCGTGGCCACAGGCCAGCGCGCGGCCTCGCCTGCTCGAGCGGAGCTCGGCAGAGCCGCCGCTGCCCCTCTGTGTCGTTGACACATGGGCCCCGCTCGTCAGTTCTTTTTTATTTTCTTTTAATAATTCCTGTAATTCCAGAAAATGGATGAAACTTGTAAAATTAATAGAATATTCTCTGTTTATTAGAAAAATATGAGTAATATACCAAAATTTACAGAAAAATGAAACCTTTGCAACTAATGCATTTTCATGCATGATTGAACCACTTTGAACAATGTTTAATTAGAAGAACTAATATAACCTTTTTATATTTTTTATGGAGTGTGTGGAAATGGCATCTTTTAGTCATTCCAACTCCATTTAAATTGATCTACATGACCTAGGATGCATTTCAATATCTTTAATTTGCCATGTCATCCATATTGTTTGCAGAGCATCGACGTCGTATGTTGATTGCTCTTTTCCTTTTCCGGTGTTTGGTTCTTATCGATAGAACACGAGTCCGGAGCTGGTTCTGAGAACACCGAAGATCCCTATTTTGCTATCAACGAACAAGGCAAGCGTAACCCAATCTTTGAGCATTTCTATCCTATGTTTTCCCCAATTATTTTGAGTCCCAGATTATAATATTGCATACGATTCAACTGTCTTTTGTCGGTAATTAGAGTAACCTATTCTGATGCATAACCTGTTGTTGTCAACTAAATATCCTGATCCACTGCTCCTAGCATGACTAGGTTTTACTTGTGTTGCAGTTAGAGCCTGTTATATATCTTATACTTAGCCATGCTTTGCTTCGCGAGCTACTTCAGTTGGTTAATGTTCAGAGCTGTTAACGAATCTAGCATGATAGGAAGAAGTGGTGAGATGAAGGGAAATATGATAAACATGCTTAAAGGTTGGTGGGAGGCCACAGTTGTGGTGTCTTGTTCCACTAGCCGCCCTTAAGACCCGAGTTCTCGTACCTTGATCCAAGACTGAGCGTACAACCACACGAGGCCCTACAATGGTTCCCTCTCGACCAACTAACTTGTCTAGTCTTGCCATGAGTCACATAGTTCGGGTGTTCCATTTGCCCATACGCATCGAAAACGTTTTACAGGAGGAGGAGGAGGTGCATAGAGCATATAGGAGCAGCCAGGGTTGCTTGAGGACGAACTCTCTGGTAAACCAACCCTGCCATGCAACAAACGGGACCGCGTCGGAGAACGGCCGTCTTACGATGGCGGACTTACCCCTTTTGGAGTGACTCATGGTTTAGGCGAAAGCAAGGTAAAGGTCGTGGCCGACCACCCTCTGCCAGCGTTCCTCGGAAGAGCGCCAACCTAGTGGCATTAAGAGTCGGTTGGTACGTGTGGCAAACATTGTGCATCCCTGCAGGGTTTAATCTATTCGAATAGCCGTGTCCACGGTTACGGACAACTTGGAATTAACGGGCGAGATCATAGATAACATGATCATCACTTAAAAGTGCCAACCCAGAGTGTTGCTGACGTTCCGGAAGGTGTTACTTGTTTTATAGAGCTGGAGATACGCTCTCTTACCTGTTTTATAACTTCTCAGTAGACGATGCCATGGTTCCGAGTCTTTTGAAAATGAGAACTGGCTTTATGCAAAACAGCCCCACAGAAAGCCTTGCTATCTCAAGCATCGAGCTAGTAGCTCTAGTAGGTCTTGCTGAGTACTTTCGTACTCACCCTTGCTTCGTTGATATTTTTGTTACAGGTGAGACTGTCTCAGCCGATGGTGGTTTCTATGCCGACATAGACTTCGACGAATAGCTATGGGTTCCCAGTCAGCAGCCTGAGGCTGCGGGAAATGGGTGGTTGTCGTTATGTTCTGGCCTCTTAGGCCTTTTGCTATCTTGTTGTTAGAACAACATAATTTGCTTTCCGCTGTATGGTGTAATGTTGGGTCATGTGACCTCTGCTTGTAATAAGTTGTTATCTTAAGTTGTGAGTTGTAATGTAAGTACTCTGAGTCGTAGAGTCTGTGATGTACCGTTGTTCTGCAGTCTTGATCTCTTTATTATACTTTGATAGTTGTGCCTGTGTTATGGCATCAATCGAAGTGTTGTGTTGCCGATGATACATTCCGAGCAACGCCTGCCAAAGGTTTTGGCCTGGGAGCGGTGTGCCCAGTAACCTTCGGTTGTATCACATGACCAGTGACACACAACATCTTTGTATAGTTCCGGGGTCTGGGCTCTCACAAGTTTTGGTATCAGAGCAGTACTGTCTCACAGGTGATTATGGCTCCTCTTTTTGCGTGCGTAGTGGGTGAAGTGGCCGGCGACGGTTGCCCTCCGCGTTTGCCACGTGTACGGTGAGATTGCGTGCGTAGCACACGGTTAGGATCTGAATGGCTGTGATTGCCTTTGATTTGTGGTAAATAGGGGAACGGCGCTGGCATTGTTTTTTACCAGCCTTTTGCTCTGCGCGCCGCCCCTGTTCCATCTTCTTCCTTGCGCTCCTGATCCATTGCTCTTGTGCCCAAGCTCTTGCTGTTCTCCTTAGCCACCACCGCCATGGCACCAAAGAGGAAAGCTTCTGCCACCGATGTGCCCGCGACTGACGCGGCCGCTCTGAAGGGGAAGAAAACCGCGACAAGTGCATCTGTGGCCGCCGTCGACCTCAAGAAAAGCGACGGCGACTGGATGAAGTCCACGATCAAAGAGGCACATCTCGAGAAGTTCCGCGAGGATGGACTGCTGCCGCCGGCGGACCAGCTTACCGTCCGCGCGCCATCGAAAGAGGTACTCCCCGAGCCTCACGCAAATGAGCGCGTATGTTTTGCGGAGTTTTTGCCCAGGGGTCTATCTTTTCCCCTCCACGACTTCGTTCGTGGTTTGCTGTTCGCCTATGGGGTGCAGATCCATGATCTCACCCCGAACGGCATTATGCACATTGCCTGCTTCATGTATTGTGCGAGTGCTTCCTGGGAGTTGCTCCCAGCTGGGCTCTGTGGAAATCTATCTTCATGGTCCGGCCCAACAACCGAGGCGGCCGAACCTATCCAGTTGGAGGCCTTCAGATCAAGTGCGCAGCGACACCCGATACTTTGCCCTGAAGCCAGTCGACTCGGCGCAAGGGTGGAGGAAAAGGTGGTTTTATGTGCTAGTCGACCAGGAAGGGGTCCCAGCATTTTCGACTGCTGGTATAGCCGCTAGGACGAAGGCCTGGGACCATGAGCTTTCGACTGAAGAAATGGCGGAAGCGGCACCTCTGCTGGAGACGATTGGAGGACTGCTTAACAGCGTCACTGGTGTGCATCTAATTGCCACCTTTGTGAAGATGCGGGTGTGGCCGCTCCGCGCGCGAGCTCACCCTATGTGGCAGTATGAAGGTCCTCTCGACTCCACTCGGATGAACAAGGAGGAGCTGTCTAGGAGCGAGCTGGTCACATGTGCGGTCCATCACCAGCACAAAATCCAGCGAGCCCTGCAACGTCGACTGCCCTGTCGCTCCTTATGGGGCTGAAAAGCCTTTGCCAGAGGTTAGTGAATCTATCGAATTTATGATCTCCTGCTTTTGTTATTTCTGTGCATCTTTGTGACTTTCGACTGCTGTATTTTGTATGCAGGGCCACTCGACTGCCTCAACCCTTCCTCCTCTTCCCGAAGATGGCCCAACTCATGAAACAGAGGTGACGGTAGAAGCGAAGGGAGGAGATGAATCGCCCCTACCTTCGGCTACTACATCTCCCACAGAAGAGGTTGAAGAGGAAGGGGTTGAAGAAGCACAGGACAAGGAGCTTGCCACGACTGATGATGTGAGCGAGGTCCCTACTCGCAAGCGCCGTCGGGCGGCCAAGTTGTGTCTTCCTCTATGAGCTCACCCACAAAGGAGGAGGATTTGAGGGATGATGAAGACTCGATCTCCTCACATTCTGCCAAGGCTGCTCCCCTGGATGTGAGCCCATTGTGCTCAGCTCCTCCTCCCAAGTCAGTGGGGAGCTGCTTTTTGGAGGCCCAAACTTTGAAGACCTCGACAGTGAGGAGGAAGAAGAGCACAGGTTTGCTCCTGAGCTTTTTGTACTAAAGTTTTCGCTTGTTGAGTTCTTTTGCTTATGTTGTATGTCTTCGGTCACTCGTAGTGCCGAGACTGTGCGCCCTCCGACTCCTCCAGCCGAGAGAGCTTCGACTCCAGATCAGCCAGAAGCTTCTCCTGTTGCGACTGAGGTCGTGAAAACAGTAGCCACGGCCACTACCATTGAGGCCGCCAAGATTGCGAGTGCGTCGACTCCAGAAATTGGGACTTCTGCTGCCAAGCCTGCACCTTGGGTTGAACACGTAAGTGTCGTTTGCTGAGCCTTCATCCTGGGACTATTTGTGTATAACTTATGCTCGTTCCATGTGCATGCAGCCCTTCTACCTCAACCTGGTGGAAGCAGGCAAAGCTTTTGTCCAGTTGAACAGGACAGGGACAATCTGCGCGCTGCCATGGAGCAACTCAGCCGTAAGTGTGTTTGACTTCTGAATTCGAAATTCCTTTTGCTCTGTCTTTGCTTTGTCGATTGTGAATGACATCTGGCCATCTAACTCAGGTGACAAGGCATATGCTGAATCCCGGGTGAAGGAACTGGAGGAAGCAATCGCCTCCCAGCGCGCTGAGTCGAAGAAGACTTTGGATGCCGCCAAGGACACAGCCGCCGTGCGCGAGAGAGGGTTTGCTGAACGACTGGCTGGCCTTGCTCGGGACGTGGGAGGTTAGCAACTTTCCTTTGCATGCTTCGTGTGTACCCTGTTGGGTATTATGTACTAATATTTGCTCTTTCTGATATTTTTGCAGAGGCGATTGGTGTGCCAACACCTACTGACATGGTGAGTGATAAGTTATCACTCGACCAGGTTATAGGTGACCTTGGCGCTCAATTTGTCCAGGCGAAGGATGCCCTTGCCAAGTCTGCCAGCACCCTCAGCGCCGTGCACAAGAACGTACTCCCAACGACGGAGGTGCCGTCGACTGCTGACGGCTTCGCTGATGTGCTTGGTCCAGGAACTTCGACCATGGCGAACTTTGCTCGCGCCCTCACGGTACGCGGCTCGGAGTCCACCCTCAAGCTGATACTAGGTCATGGGATAGAGGGTAACTTCGAGGCGGCGATGTCTGACTTCCCTCGGAAGGCCGGGAAGCTTATATCTTTGAAGCATGTTAGCGAGCGAGCCACCCGGCTGGCCAACCTTTTTATGAACACCATGGAACGTCGGGCAACAGAGGTCGCCGCCCGTGCGAGTAGGGCTAGGTCTGAGTCGGTGTCGGAGAAGTAGGGCAGCCGCGCCTTTTATGCCTTGTAATTAAACTTATGACCATGCATGCGCTTTTGCTACCTTTGTATGAACTTAATTTCCTCGTTATGCTTCTGCCTGTAAGGCTGTGTGCTGTTATTCGCCTAAGCTTTGTGATGAGTTTCTCACGAAACTTTTATGATATTTGGAACAGAAACAGCCAGCCGCCACTTCATCCAGCTCGTCGCGGCATCGCCCCCACTCGATCTCGAGCTCAGGTGGCGAACGATGCCGCAGTAATACGTTATATGAAGGCTCGAGTCGCAAAACTGGAGCAAGAGCTGGAGAATACCCGCGTGAGCTGGATAGGATGAGGGCTAGGCCTGCTTTACCCACTCAACGGGAGGAGTATGTGCTTGGCGAGATGGAGATCGTGAACAGACAGCTCGAGTGTAAGCATGACTGCCTTGATCTCATGAGTTCACAATCTGTCCTTTTTGTTCACCCAACTTGTGTTGTTGTAGGTTTTGTTCCAGATTTCCAGGCGGAGCAAGCTCGTGTAGAAGAGCAGTTGAACAATGCGACTAACGAACCCACGACTGGCGCCAGCACTTTCGCTTGGATAAGCACCGAGCACGCATACTCGCGACTCTGCAGGATCGAGTGTGGCGGAGCACTATGCTTCTTGAGTTATGCAGGTCGGCCTTCAGTCGAATCAACCAGACGCTTTTTCCGACTGGGCCGCAACCTCAAGGAATCCACGCGTTGCTCGGGCTTTTCCGGACTACAGGTTCCATTCGAGACTTTATCACCCAGAAGCTTGTGGATGGAGCCAACGCAACAATGGCATATATCCGAAGTCAACGTCCAAATATGCAGCTACGTCCACCCGTGCCTGGATCGTCTTTGTCCCAGTCGCATCTTGACGATACAGTCGATCATGCGAGGGTGTTGGTTGAGTGCTATCATGCTCAACTTATGGGCCTGTTCTTCCAGCAAAGGACGAACCGGAAGATTAGGGTTTTTCTGTATAGGGGACAGCCCCCGAGTGTAAATTTTGCCACTTAGTACATATTTGTTCACTTGTATGTATGCAGCCCCCGAGTGTATCGAGTGGGGTTTATGAAAAACACTTTGTATAGAACATGCATTCTACAGCCCCCGAGTGCTCGAGTGAGGCTGTGAATTTTTACGATGTTTGAAGCTTCAACTCATGTTATTGAGCAACTTTTTGGTTTATGTATGATTTTGTACGACCCAGCCCCCGAGTATTCGAGTGTGCCTGGGTATTATGTTTGAAGGAGCGAGAGCTCACGTTTTGAAGTAGCGCAGCCCCCGAGTACTCGGGTGAGGCTAAGGTTGTGCGAGTAGTAAACAGGGAGAAATATGAGGAATTTATTGACTATATTCCATTTATGAATGTTAGGCTGCAGGCCGCCTCATTAAAAACCTTCCAGTCCCCTTAGGTACCCTGGTAAGGAAAAGAGCGCGTCTGAAACCTGCAGCCATCCGACATATGCGCCTATTACATTATGCGACTGAGCAATCTAAGCATAGAAACGGCGCAGCTGCGCAACGTTCCAAGGATTATGCGAGAGTTCGCCTGTCTTCGCGTGCTTCAGTCTGTATGCTCCACCTCCAATGACCTCGGTGATGATGAAGGGTCCTTCCCATGGAGACGCAAGTTTATGCACCTTCTTTTGCTTCAGTCGAAGTACCAAATCGCCAACCTCGAAGGACCTGGTACGCAGTCGACGGCTGTGATAGTTGCGTAGATCTTGCTGGTAGACAGCTGTGCGTGCTAGCGCCGTGTTGCGTGCTTCTTCGAGCAAGTCGACTGCATCTTCGAGTGCTTCATCTGCATCTTCTTCGTTGTATGCTTCGACTCTTGGTGCATTGAACCTTACGTCTGATGGCAGGATTGCCTCTGCGCCGTAGACCATGAAGAATGGGGTAAATTGTGTTGAGGCATTGGGAGTTGTGCGTAAGCTCCATAGCACAGATGGAAGTTCTTCGACCCAAGCACCCGCTCTTTTGAGTGGGACCAGGAGGCGTTTCTTGATTCCACTCGTCACAAGCCCATTGGCTTTTTCGACTTGGCCATTTGACTGCGGGTGTGCCACGGATGCATAGTTGAGCGTGATATCTTGCTCTTTGCAAAAGTTCGGAATTCTTCAGCCGTGAAGTTTGTACCGTTATCAGTGATGATGCTACTTGGCACACCAAAGCGGTATATGATGGATTTTATGAAATTGACTGCTGTAGTGGCAGTCGAACTTGTGATAGGGACTGCTTCAATCCACTTGGTGAACTTGTCGACTGCCACCAGAAGGTGAGTATGCCCTCCATGGGAGGATTTTTTGAGTGGCCCGACCATATCGAGCCCCCACTGGGCGAAGGGCCAGGCCAATGGTATTGTCTTCAACGCCGATGCGGGTGCGTGCGGCTTTGTGGCGAATTTTTGACAGCCGATGCACCTTTTGACTATGTCCTCGCGTCTTTGAGTGCTGTGGGCCAGTAGAAGCCTGCGCGAAAGGCTTTGGCTACGAGTGATCGACTGCTGGCGTGATGCCCGCAGGTACCTGCATGAATATCACGAAGGATGGCTTGGCCATCTTCAAATGCTATGCAACGTTGGAACATACCTGATATGCTGCGTTTGTAAAGTTCACCGTTGATGACAGTGTATGCTTTAGATCGTCGAGTGATGCGTCTTGATTCTGTTATGTCTTCGGGTACCTCGCCGCGGAGTATGTATGCGAGGAAAGGTTGAGTCCAAGTTGGCTCGATGAGGAGTACCTCGACTGGCGGGTCCTCTGTGCTAGGTGCTTTGCTCTTGGTTGGTGCGGCTGATGTAGGAGTTGCTCGCTTCTTTTGATGGATCTGTGCTCGATGCGCTCGAAGAAGACACCAGGTGGAACTGGTGCTTTAGTCGCGCCAATGTTGGCTAACTTATCTGCTTCTTCATTGCTTTCACGCCCTATGTGCCGCAACTCGCAGCCTTCGAAACTGCCCTCCATGATGTTGTATAGGTCACGGTAAGCAATCATGTTATCTGCGATTGCATCGCAGGCTTTCATTGTTTGCTGTACCACAGGTTCGAGTCACCATAAATCATCAGTCGAGTGCACCGAGGGCTTTGGCCATCCTCATGCCATGGATCAGGGCCTCGTACTCGGCTTCGTTATTTGATGGGAACTCGAATCCCATCTGTAGGATATAGCGAAGCTTGTCGCCTTTTGGTGATATGAGGATGACACCCGCGCCTGCGCCTTCGTTTTTCTTCGAGCCGTCAAAGTACATAGTCCATGAGTTGGACACATCTGGCGCTCCTGTCAGCTGAGCTTCGATCCACTCGGTGTGAAGTCAGGTAATACTTGTGCTTTGATGGCCTTCGGGTAATCATACTTGATGTCTCGCGGTGCTAGCTCGATGAGCCATTTTGCGACTCGCCCAGTTGCGTTGGGGTTTGTGAGGATGTCCCCGATCCCTGAGGTGCTGATTACAGTGATCGGGTGCTCCGAGAAGTAATGCGTCAGCTTCCTTGAGGACATGAACATGGCGTAGGCCAGCTTTTGATAGTGCGGGTACCGCTGCTTTGATATGGAGAGCACTTCACTCAAGTAATAGACTGGACGTTGTATGCTTTGGGTGTGTCCCTCCTCCCTTCGTTCGACCACCAGTACGGTGCTCACCACCCTGTTAGTTGCAGAGACATATAGTTACAGTGGCTCGCGTTTCCTTGGTGCGACGAGGATTGGAGGGCTTGTGAGGACTCGCTTGAGGTCCGTGAAGGCTGCTTCGGCTTCTTGCGTCCACTCGAATTTGTCCGCTTTCTTCATCAGCCGATAGAACGGGAGTGCTTTTTCACCCAGCTTGCCAACTTTTGCACGTCATGGAGCTTTGAAGGCCTTTGCATCGTCAAGATGGCCTGTATTTTCTCCAGATCTGCCTCGATTCCTCGAGCTGAGACTAGATACCCGAGGAGTTGCCCGGCTGGCACGCCGAACGTACACTTCTTCGGGTTGAGCTTGATGTGGAAGCGTTTGAGGTTTGCGAACGTCTCTCGCAAGTCATCGAGTAGTGTGTTTTCCTCCCTTGTTGTGATGACAATGTCATCTACATAGACCTGGACGTTTCGCCCAATTTGCTTCTTGAGGCAATCTTGCATCATGCGCTGGTAGGTTGCGCCTGCGTTCTTGAGCCCGAAAGGCATTGTGGTGTAACAGTCCCCGAGTGGGGTTATGAACGCCATTTTTTCTTCATCCTCTTCCATCATCCTTATCTGGTGGTAACCCGAGTAAGCGTCCAGGAAGGACAAGCGAGCGCACCCGGCGGTGGAGTCGACGATGTGGTCGATTCGAGGTAGTGGAAAGTGATCCTTTCGACAGCATTTATTGAGTGTTGTAAAGTCTACGCACATCCGAAGGATATCTGTGTGCTTCTTCTCTACGAGTACGGGGTGGCCACCCATTGTGATTTCTTGATCTCTCTGATGAAACCTGCAGCGAGTAGCCTGTCGACTTCGGCTTCGACTGTGCTTCTTTTTGGGCCGGATATGCGGCGTATTGTTTGCTTGACTGGTTTAGCATCTGGAAACAATTGGAGAGAGTGTCGTGGGTTTGTCACGTCAGGTGTCATAGATGACTTCGTAGGTGTGGGATTACGCGAGTCAAGCATCTCCGAGCTTGGGATCGCAGGAACAAAGATCAACACAGATTTACCCAGGTTCGGCCCCCTCAATGTGAGGTAAAAGACCTACTTCCTGCCTACCCTAGATTGGTATTGATATGATAATCGAGGTGTTACAATGGAGGCGATCCGATCTGGTACTCGCCGTATGAGCTAGGGTTTGGGGCTTGATAGCTTGACCCGCTCTAAGTCCTGCGAGTCCTCTTTATATACACAGAGGCTCGCTAGGTTACAAAAGGAAACTTCCCCATAAGGAATACATCCACAGAGGCCTACTCGGAGACTACTTGGTCTTCACGTCCTCCGGGATTGTCTTCTAGATCTTTCTCCTTATGGCGGTTCAATATTGGGCTTGTTCCCAAGTGGGCCTTCATCCGTGCGAGTAAGTTAAGTCGCACTGGGCCGCGGGTTAATCCAGAAAGTATTCCCCCGACATTAGCCCCCAAGATTGGTTAGGACTTTACGGTGAGAATCTTCTGACCTCTTGAAATGGTCTCTGAGCCGCACTGTAAACGTTCTGACCAATCTCCTGACTCATGCGATTCAGAGCTGTGACTCATCCGCGCGACTCATCTCTCCTTCTGGAAATATTCTGTTTCCTTTAATTGCGGACCGTTACTCTTTTGCGGGCGCAAATTGTGCCGTTGGTTGCGAGCACAGATAATGCCGTTAGTTGCGGGCCCCTTCAGTTATAAGCTGCGGCCACCTAGGTCATTATCCATTTGCCCTTGCAATCTTCTCATCCCTAGCCGCGCCGTCTTCTTCCTCGACCCGAGCCTAGTTCCCCAATTCAATCTCCCCCTCGCAATGGCGCCCAAGGCGAAGCCATCTGACATAGGCGCAGATCTCCTGCAACTGGGAAGGATCCTGGGTAACGAGGAAACTCTTGCGGATCTGGCCGAGGCTGGCTTCTTGCCGCCGAAGGGGACGGCGTCTGGCGGGCGCCAGGCGATGAAATCGAGCCGCGCCCCAAGCCCAACGAGCTGGTGATGTTCGTGGAGCACGTGGAGCGTGGATTCACGCCGCCAGGTTCTCCCTTCTTCCGCAATTTGCTGCAACGCCTAGGCCTCCGTCTTCACGACATCGGGCCCAACTCAATGCTCCAGGTGAGCAATTTTCACGTGCTGTGCGAGGATTATCTTGGCATAGCCCCCAACATCGATCTATGGCTGGCCTCTTTCACCTGCAACAGCCAACTTGTCTCCAAGGGTGGCGCCTACGTTCAGGTCGGCGCCATCTCTCTTCAGCGCCATAGGAACTCTTGCCTTCCCAAGCTAGCCCTGGCGAATCGACCCAGGGCTTGGCAAAAATCTTTCTTCTATTGCCAAGATACTTCACCGGAGGGCGAAACTCGCCTTCCCTCCTGGTCTAACACCCTCTTCGTGCCTACCGAGGCACTGAAATCAAAACCCCGCGACTCGTCCATGTCCTTCATCAATGAGTCGCTGATCAAAGTCCGCGCCTTAATAGGTCATGGTCTTACTGGCCTTGATCTTCTCTCTTGCTGGACCAAATGGCGCATTCAGCCCGTGAGTCCACGACAGCGATCCTTCCTTGAGTGCACAGGCACCTCTGCTGACGTTGATCGTATCAAGGCTTCGGACTGGAGGCCTGAGGATTGGGTGGAATTTGTCACCCGCGTGACTGAGGAGAAGGACATCTCCTTCGATAAGGTGGGGCTTGCCCCTTTCAGTGTTAACAACAAGCCTTTTGAGGTAACTCCTCTTCTCTGTCTTTTCGCCTTCGTAGTTGAGTCGCATTCCTTTTCTTAATACTGCAACTTATATCTTCCTGATCCAGGCTGATGAGAACTACTGGTCGCTGCCTGCGACCGTCGCCGGCACTGCTGCTCCCAAGCGTGCCGCACGAAAGAAGTTGCTGCCCACTCTAGAGGGCAGCGAGACTGCTGATATCCCTTCTGTTGCCTCTGCGGCCTCATGATGAAGAGACTGAACTGGACGAGGACGAGAGTCCAGTGCCAGCCGCGAGTTCTGTTGCCGCGGCTGACCAACTCCCCGTAGAGCCTCCAAGAGGCTATCTCGTGAGAACCAGAGGTTGATGCTCTGGAAAACCCCGAGGCCACGAAGCGTCGCAAACCTGCTACGGGCGCGATCTCCTTCGTTGCCAGGCGTGCTTTCAAAGCCACCGCCTCTGCTGAAGAAGACATGGGTCCCCACTCTGGTAATTTCTGTGTCTTGTCATCTTGAATGCTTATTCTTTTTCCTCTACTGACACAAAACTTCTGCTCGTAGATTCTGGGACCCAAGGCCTGTCCTCACCGTCAAGCGGTGAACTTATGGCCTTTGTGAAGATGGCTCCAGAGTTAGTAACTTTTCCCTGTGCTTTCAATACTTTTATTCTGGCTTATGTTCTTCTTCTTCACACAATGCCCTTGCTTTTTCAGAAGTGCGGCTAAACCCGCGACTGAGCCTGGAACCGCGGTTGAGCCGCATTTATCACCTGCGGCTCATACCGCCATGGTAGAGGGCGTGGCCACCACTGATGACCTGGCCACGGTCCCTGTTCTTGACACAGCCACCCAAGAGGTGGCTCTGGAGGATAGAACGGATCCCCTTATGATCCAGGACGTGGAGAAGGTCAACCCCTCCTCCATAGATGTAATGGCCAAGGATGCTGATACGCCAGTGGTTGAGTCGCCAGCGGCGGACAATCTGCGGTCGCCAATTCTGCATGCTGAGGTTGCTTCTTCCTCCTCCACAAGCCGCGCTGAGAAACTGTCAGAGGCTATCATTGCCTCAAATGACAAGCAAGCCATGGAGCTCCGCAAGGCACTATCTGACCTGTCTGCGGCTTATAAGGTAAACTTCTATCTCCAGTTATCTGTCTCTAGCCCCCAAGGATCAAGTTTCTTCTTTGACTGTAAAGGGAGACTTGATGCTTCTCTTTTAGCTGTTGATATATACTTACTAACTGATGTACCCTTCATAGGAGGAACTAAGCTCCATAACAGCTGCCAAAATTGCCTTGGAAAAGCAGCTGGGGGATACTCCCTCTGAACTGGAGAGGCTACGCGAGCTCCTTGGCCAGCGTGACGCTGAGCTAAAGAAGAGGGAAACCAGGATGGGCGAGCTATCTGATGAAAGCTTCAAGTTATCTGAGCAAGCCAAAACCGAGCTGCGGCTTAAAACTGTTGAAGAGAAGTTCCAGAGAGGGTCCAGCAGCTGGAGCTCCAAGTCAGTGCTCAGAAAGACGCCATTGCTGATGCCAATGAGGACGCAAGGCTTAAGGCTGTTTCCATTGGCGAGCTTGAGAAAAAGTTGAAGAAAGTTTCTGATGCCCATAACCTTGTCCACGCCAAAGTGTGCATCATGACTCAAGAGTTAACTGGTATGTTTGCGACTCATATCTGCATCTTTTTCTCTACTATCTTTGCCTGTGTTGTAGAGCTGACGGAGACATGCCTTGATGTAGGTGAAGATGCCAAGGAGCAGCGCGGCAGTACTCAAGAACAGCTGGAGTATATCCGCGATTTTTCGCGAAGAACTTGTGACGCCATGAAATCACTGTCTAAGTGCCTGCTGCCGACCAAGCCAGTCCCCGGTGATTCTGAAGGGCTGCTGAAAAGACTGCTTAGGGCGCCTCAGTTCTTTTTGGACTGGAAGAGTCCTCAGCTCGCACCGGCGCGGCTCATGTTCTTGCTTTGGCCAAGACGTACTATCCTTCTTTTGATGCTGCCAAGGTTGCAAAAGGTAGGCCCTCGAAGAAGGTGGATGGCACCGAACTGACGGCCTCAGAATATGCGACGACTTGGAAGGATATGCGCGGCCATGCGACTGAACTGGTGGAGGGGATTGATCTTGCGACCTATATGGGCAAGTATAATGCAGATGGAAGCAGATGGGAGAAGTTACCCGCTCCGTCGTCCAGCGCGGTGATTCCGCAGGAAAGAACCCCTCTCCAGGCGTATCCAGCTCTGCAGCCCCCAAGCCCGCGACTGAAGAGCCCTCCAGCGAGCCTGCGATTGCTCCTTCTGGCAAGCTTGGTAAGCCGCCTGTTCCTCCTTCCCACCGGCCAAAAGCTGCGCACAAGTGAAGAAGAGAAAACAATGGTTTGATGATCTTGGCCCTTAGCGGTCTGTAATAATTGTTAGAATTTATGTGTCATAAGACAATATTATGGTTTGCTTAAGTACTCTTGGCAGTACATGTTTCGACCAATAGGCTGGTCCTTATGATTTGTCTCGGTTTTTCCTCACTTAGGCCCTTGCGCGGCTCAGTATTTCCCAGGTAAAAAGTGCGTGTTCAGGGTCGAGAGCGGCCATGATAGGCAATCAAACTCGATTGACGCCGCACCCCCAGTACTTTGGCCGCATAGTGCAAGTCGCATCCAAGAGAGGTTGAGTATAATCACGATAAATGCCACTTGTTTGGCGATCCCAAGGAATAGGCCGCGCTAAAAAGCTGCCGCACCCCCAAGGGACCAATGATTAAAAAATAAAAGACTCACAGCTCAATTGGTAGTTTGAGATGCTTTATTTCAGAATCATTATATGATACATAGGGTCGGTCGCGCCTAGGTGGCGACCAGAAGTGATGCTTGGGTCGGTTGCGCCTAGGTGGCAACCAGAGATGTTACATGGGTCGGTCGCGCCTGAGTGGCGACCAGAATTGGGTCGGTTGCGCCTAGGTGGCAACCAGAGATGTTACATGGGTCGGTCGCGCCTGAGTGGCGACCAGAATTGGGTCGGTTGCGCCTAGGTGGCAACCAGAGATGTTACATGGGTCGGTCGCGCCTGAGTGGCGACCAGAATTGGGTCGGTTGCGCCTAGGTGGCAACAGAGATGTTAATGGTTCGCGCCTGAGTGGCGAAGATTTGAAATTTTTGCCTGAGATGGCAACTCGCGACGCCTGGGATGTGTCCTTATTGGCAATGGCTCGTAGCCTTTGACTTCCTTGCCTCCCTTGCGGCCGTAATCTGAAGTCGCAAGTCAGGCAGGTGCCTCTTGGCCTTCACGATGTCATCAAAATTCTCCTGCGACTCGCGCATGGTCGCGCTCTCTGCGATGCAAGCTGCTCTGGCTATGGCCTTGTCGCCTTCTTCACATTCTTGAGCTATTCTTTTGTCGCCATTGATGGTGATGACCTCTAGGGCCTGGTATTTTAAGCTTTAGGTACACATAGCACGGCCTAGCCATAAACTTTGCGAATGCTTCTCTGCCAAACAGCGCATGATATGGGCTCTGGAAATCTACAACCTCGAACCAAATGTACTCGCTCCTGAAGTTGCTTTGTGTCCCAAAGGCGACCTCCAAGTTAACTCGCCCCAATGGCTGAGCTGATATGCCTGGCACGACACCATGAAACGTTGTTCTTGATGGGTGTAGCTGCTTTTCTTGAAGGTTCATTCTTTTGAAGGTTTCATAGTATAATATATTGATGCTGCTGCCTCCATCCATCAGTACTTTGCTCAACTTGTACCCTGCGACTTGAGGGGCAACCACCAGCGCGAGTTTTCCCTCTTCATTTATTTCTCCTGGGTGATCCTCGCGGCTCCAAACTACTGGTTGCTCGGACCACTTTAGCCACTGTGGGACGGCTGGTACTATGGCGTTAACAGCCTGATTGCGTCGTCGCAGTTTTTGTTCCCTCCTTGAAGTATTCACCACAATGGTATGATACTGACCCAACTGTTTTGGGAACTGTGGCTGATCTGGCTGCGGATTTGGGACGGCGTTGTTGCTGTTGTTGCCTCCGCCATGTTTACCTTCCTCGTTGTTTTGATGATTGAAGTTTGTGTTGAGTGGCTGTCCATCCTTCCACTTTTTGTAATGATAACACTGTGCCTTCGTGTGGTTGGGTGGTTTCCCATCTTTTCCTATATGGATGTCGCAGGGGCGGTTGAAAACCTCTTCCAAATTAACTGGGTGAAAATTCCTTCCTCTGCTGCTGCTTTGTTTGTAACGAGTATTCGTATTTGCGACTAACCCTGAGTTTCCTTCCTCGTTTTTGCGCTTGTTATAACTCGCATTGGCATTGCTAGCTTGCTGTTGTTGAGGCTTGCTACTGGCCTTTTTCCCTTGCCAGTGCTTTCCTCTTCCTCCCCATCAGATGCGTCCCTGGTTTTATCCGAGCTAGCATACTTGTTGGCCGCCGCCATTACCTCGCTTAGGCTCTTGACTTTATCCTTCATGCGACCTAGTTTGTGGACTAGCGGCTCAAATTTGCAATTTTTCTCCATGACAAGGACTGCTGAACTGGGTGGTATTGTCTGAGGAATGTATGATCTCTGCGACCCTTCTCATCCAGTGGCGACTCGACTCGCCTTCCTTCTGTACACAACGCTCAAGGTCCTCTATGCTGCAGAGTCGCTTGCATGTTCCTTGGAAATTCTTGATAAAAGCTTCCTTCATCTCATCCCAAGAGTTTATTGAATTTGGTGGCAAATTTTGTAGCCATATGTGGGCTGCGCCTTCTAACATCATGTTTAGGTAACGTGCGCAGATCTCTTCGGATGCATTTAGGATGCTCATGCCCATCTCGTAATTGTTGAGCCAAGTAACAGGGTCCATGCTGGCGTTGTAGTTGGCGACCTTGCGAGGTCCTTTGAAATCTGCAGGAAACGGTTCAGACCTGATTCTTTCTGAAACAGACTGGGCCTTTGAGTCGCGACGATAGGTTGGACGAAGCTGGCCTTCCTATTGGGTTGGCCGCCGGCGCGGCTGCACAATCTCTATGGGTTTGAACTTGCTGAGGTTGATTTTGAGCCGCAGGTTGATCTTCCCTTTGTCGCCTAGCCGCTTGAGGTCGCAACGTGTGGCGACTCCGCGTGGATGCTTCTCTCCGCCGTTGCTCTGCTATTGTAAGGGGTGGAGTGCAGCCGTCCTGCGTGTTCGGACATATTCGCCTGCTGTATTACTGCTGTGCTCAGCATCTCAATGGCACGCCGTGCCTCTCTGTCCATTGGCGTGTTTCCTGCTGGCGCTAATCTGGCCAAGATGTTTGTGGCTGCAAAGAGATTCTCCACTGGGCTAACATAATGCCCTTGCGGCGTGTGGAACCTTTGAGGCTGCTGTGGCGATTGCTGAACAAAGGTTGGCTGCGTCAACGGCGGGGGCATCATGGCCCTGTTGTTAGCCTGTACTATGGCCCTTGACCCAGGTATCTCTGCTACTCTTGGTGCTGCGAAAGATGGAACCGCTGGTACGATTGATGGTGCAGCGAGTGCTTGAACCGCGGGCGCAGCTAACGGGGCCGCGGACCGCATAACCATGGCAGATGGTGCCATGTGCGGGTACCGCGACTGAAGGTTGTGCGACCCCTGACCATGCGACCGGGTACGTCGTGTTGGTGGCGACTGATGGGATAGTGTTGGTGGCGGCTGACGGGACCGCAATTGCTGGTTCAGTGGTAGGTGATTGGAACAGCTCCATAGGGTTTACTGTTCCTGGCTGCAGGCGACTCGCGTGGCGCCTGTGTGGCAAGGTGGCCTGTATTCCTTGCAGAGAATTGGTTTCCTCGATGAGTCGCAGTTGCTCCTGTTGGAGGCGCTGTTCCTCACGCGCCAGCCTGGCTCTCTCATCTGCGATTCTCTGGACTCATCATATAGCCCGATCCTGGTAGCCTCCAATTCTGTCACCCTAGCAGCCGCGTTAACCGCAGATATTGGTGTAAACAACACGCTTCCCTGTGGCAGCGTGACCGCTGCGCTGGGGGTTACCCTTGCCCTGATTCCGCAGGCGCGACTCCAGGTGGAGTTTCTCTGTTTGCGACTCCTGAGGCCGCGACTCCTGGCGTCATCGCAGCGGATGCCGCGATTCCTGATGCATCTAGCGCGGCTTGTTCTGCTGCTTCCGGCGGTGTGGGGGCTAAGCTGCCTGGTGCATGCCCAGCCCTTCGTCTGCTTCTGTGGTCCTGTAGACCCCTTCCACGTGCCGATCTTCTACAGAGGGCGAGCCACTGTCCACAGGGCCTCCGCATAGCCTTTCCTCAAGGACATACTCAATGGATTGGCCTTCTTCGTCTTCGAGAGGCAGCGACTCGTGGTTGATAGATCCTTCTTCTTGGTCCACTGTTACCGCGACTCCTTCTTCTGAGTCGCCATGCTGCGATGGATCCTCTGACTCGCCGCCAATGAAGCCGACGAAGACGTTGATGGATCCAAAGGGGATGACGTGGCCGGTCTCCAAGTAATCTGCTTCCGGCCCCCAGCTTGAATCGTCGATGAGGGGTGTGCCATTGACCGTGATGATACGGCCAACAACAAGATCTTCAGCTCCCTTCATGGATCCTGCGCGGAACGTGACGCTCTTGACCGCAGGCCCCACGGTGGGCGCCAACTGTCGTGGGTTTGTCACGTCAGGTGTCATAGATGACTTCGTAGGTGTGGGATTACGCGAGTCAAGCATCTCCGAGCTTGGGATCGCAGGAACAAAGATCAACACAGATTTACCCAGGTTCGGCCCCCTCAATGTGTGGTAAAAGACCTACTTCCTGCCTACCCTAGATTGGTATTGATATGATAATCGAGGTGTTACAATGGAGGCGATCCGATCTGGTACTCGCCGTATGAGCTAGGGTTTGGGGCTTGATAGCTTGACCCGCTCTAAGTCCTGCGAGTCCTCTTTATATACACAGAGGCTCGCTAGGTTACAAAAGGAAACTTCCCCATAAGGAATACATCCACAGAGGCCTACTCGGAGACTACTTGGCTTCACGTCCTCCGGGATTTGTCTTCTAGATCTTTCTCCTTATGGCGGTTCAATATTGGGCTTGTTCCCAAGTGGGCCTTCATCCGTGCGAGTAAGTTAAGTCGTACTGGGCCGCGGGTTAATCCAGAAAGTATTCCCCCGACAGAGAGTGCTCGGCGAATTCCCTGGGAATACCTGGCATGTCGGCTAGACACCATGAAAATATATCCCAGTTCTCACGGAGGAATTCGACGAGCGCGCTTTCCTATGCGATAGGCAGACTCGACGAGACATTGACTGTCTTGGTCGGCTCTGTCGACTGCCACCTTTTTGTGTTCTGGCATAAGTGTTCGATCGTTGGAGACCGCTAGATCAGCGAGTGTTGCTTCCATGCCAAACATCTCAGAGATTTTGCTAAACTCTCGGTCGCAAGAGTCAGACTTTTGGAAGTTTCCCTTAACTGTGATCACTCCTTTTGGTCCAGGCATCTTTAACTGGAGGTATGCATAGTGTGGCACCGCCATGAATCGAGCAAACGTCGGGCGCCCAAGTATAGCATGGTATTGTGACTTCCAGTCGACAACTTCGAACTCAATCGATTCTGTACTGAAGTGGTTCTTATCCCTGTCGGCCTAGTGGAAACCGGGGTACCATGGGCCGGCCTGCTACAGCCCTCAAACGCTCCGCAAGAAATTCTGCTAAGGACCAGATGTTCGGCCTAAGGGGCCTCGAGAGGAACTTCTGCCTCAGGAAGGCCCCTCCTAGAAGACCATCAGGTCCTGGCGCGTCTCCGCGCTGCCCTCGCGAGGCTTTCCCTCGCGAGGAGTCAACGGCTACAAAGCCTCGGCGAGGCTCCAGGCCCTCGCGGGGTTCCTTCAAGTGGAAGCAAGCTCCTGCGCACGCTGCAGAGCGCACATGGGCTCTGCGCCCGCCGCAGAGTGACGCGCGCGCCTGCGCGCGATGACGAAGACGCCGCAGTTGCCATTCTCGTGTATAAAGCAGTCAGCAGAGCTGGAGGAGGCAAAGCGGCCTCCAAGACTTGCCAATTTGGTGATAAAGCGGCCGGCCGCCGCTACGCTCCAACTGCGCCGTCACCATGGGGCACGCCACGGAGCTCTGCAGCGCCAGCCCACCGTCCTGGTTGGACGGTGGCTTTTTCTGCCAAGACGACGTGCTCTCTGCCATGGACCGCGTCCATGGACGCCCCCGACGCTGTGCGCTGTGCTCCAACTTGGCGGCATTGTGGTATCCCTTCCCGCCGGAGGTTTTCGGGGAAGAGGACCAAGGCCAAGTATATAAGAAGCCAGTGTACGACCTAGGAGGGGGATCCCGCATTCACCAACTCATTCAACACCCAAGCAGCTACGTCTGAAGGAGAAGACGGAGCTGATTCCACTATAGTCCACCATAGCCACAACTGTGCCCTCGGCAAGCACCCTTGTACTGTGAACCTCTCCAAGTGGTGCAATACATCTTAGCAAGACGTAAGGCTTTTACACCTCACGGTGGGCCTGAACCTAGGTAGCGGCTCGTGTTCCATCTCTGTCGTGATGTTCCCCACCGAGCTCGACGAGCACCGTCGCCGAGATTGTTGAGGATCTGTTTGACGTTGTGTTCAGCACCTTACTCGATTCCTGGCTTTTGAGAGACTCCCCCAGTTCCTGGGACTAGTCTCCGACATTTGGCGTTGTGTTCAGCCCCTTAGCTCCCATGCACGTCACCTCACCAAGGACCTTGGTGCTTATTCTCCTCGTGAGATACCCATGAGGAAATCTATGAGCGCGCATGAGTTGTACAACTATGCATTGCTTGTGGGTTTGCCTCTCTCTCCAACGCAGGGAACAAGATACCTTGTGGGGTTTTGGAGCTCCAAACCAGCCCCAGGCAGCCTCGAGAAGGAAAAACGCCTCGCCAGGGAACGCGACACCTCTACAAGGCAGGCGTCTCGCCAGAGCTATGTCCAGAACTTACGCCTCATGAGCTTTTTTCCTCTCGCTGGTTTTTTCGCCCCTCGAGCCTCTCTTATCTCTCTTACGCCTCATGGGCTGCTTGCGCGTCAAAGGGGAGCTCCCGAGCATCGCGCCTCGAGAGCCCTTACCTCTCTAAGCCTTACGCACCCCCCGGCCTTGTCGAGCCCTGACTCCGGAATACCGAAGCGGCGGTGCCATTTGCGCTAAGAGCAGGGTCCTAACGACGTAGAGCGAAAAAGACATGAGAAAACAGATAAAAGGCCTCCCGAGGGGCACTCACACTTGCACAAAATAAAAGTGTCTTTACAAACCATTACAAAATAAAGCAACAAGTCCTAAGATAACTGGTGCCCTTGGCACATCACTTCACAGGGGCAACCTAAGCAGCAGGGTTGTCGTCGTTGCCGTCGACGGCCTCATCACCACCTCCTCAGCGCCTGCCTCGTCGTCGCTCTCCTCGACCTCGACCCTCTTGAAGAGTTGAATATACTTCTCCACGTCGTCCCACACCGAGGCGTCCAGCTTCGAGGCAAGTTCCGCTCTAGAGGCTCCATCACAGATGCGAAGTCGAAGCCGGGATGGAGGTGCGCAAGGTTGGCGAAGACTTGGCCGACCGCGACGCCAAGGAGCTCGCGGCTCTCGTTGTCGACCAGGTCGTCGAGGTTCATCACGACCTCTTCAAGCTTGGTGAGAAGCTGCTCGAAGAAGCCGAGGTAGGTGGCAACGTCGGAGTTCCCCTCGGCAGGAAGTCTGGGGGCTTCGGCCCCCAGGCGCCCCGCGACGGCCCGCGCACGCCTCACCAAGGAAGCAAACATGCGCTCCCGCTGGCGCGACAAGACCTGCGCAGCCAGAGCGCTCTGCCGAGCTTCCTCGACGAGCTCCACAACAGGCCCCACCTGCTGCTGCATCTCATTCATGTCCTGCGTCAAGGAAACAAGGTCCTGCTCCACGTGCTTCCGAGCCTCCACAGCGTCTTGGAGGCGGGAGTCAAATCGCTTCTTCTGAGCCTCAAGCTCCCTGATGCGAGCATCAAGCTCGTTGCGTCTCTTCATGAAGCGTTCCTCCTGCTTCTTGGCCTTCTCCGCGAACTCCTTCCTGCAATTGTCGCGAAAGAGCTTCTCCTTGGTCGCGGACTCCTCCGCCATCTGCTCCTCCTTCTTGCGGAGGTTCTCGTTGGTCAGCGCGAGGCGCTTCTCGTAGAACGCCTCGTCCTGAGTAACCTTGCTCTTGTGAGACTCCAGGTGCTCCCGCTGCGCAGATTGATCCTTCTCGATCTGTTCAACCTGTTCCTCGCGCTTGCGTAGCTCGGTCTCGCGGGCATCAAGTTCTGCTCCGCGCTGCACCATCTGGTTTTCGCGGACGCGCAAGTCCTCGCGGAGCTTCTCCAGGCCTTGCCGCACGTTCTCTGATTCGGCGATGATCCCCGCCTCGCGGTCCAGAAGCTCTTTGTGCTTAGTGGAGACCGCCGCCTCGCGCGCCGCCAGCTCCTGATGCTTGGCCTCGGTCTCCGCCTCGAGAGCCTCGCGCCTAGCACCCAGGTCCGCAAGGGTCTCCTCTACCTCGCGGACCATGCTGATGCGGATCTCGTCAGCGTCGCGCAGCGCTGCCTCCCGTTGAGCTTGGGCTGCCTCGTTCTTCTGGCGGCAGCGCTCCACGGTCTCCTAGAGGCAAGCCCAGCCCCGCGCAAGCTCGGCGTCCTCCTCCGCCCTGGCGCGGTCTTACTCAGCGAGCTGGGCCTCGAGCCCATCGAGCACTTCCCTCGCCGAGCGAAGGACAGCCTCTCGACGAGCTGCGACTGGGCGCTGACCCCGCAGGGCTAGGGCCCATGATTCTCCAGAGGGCCTGGAATCGTCAGCGCCTGCCGAGGACCCCGGGGCATCGCGCCTTGGGCTCTGAGTGTCCTGGAGGCGCGCCTGGGGGCTCTGGTGGGAGCCTCCCCTTCTTCCACGCTAGGGGCCTTCTAGGGGCTCTGGCGAAAGCCCCCCTCGCCTTCCGCGCTGGGAGCCTTCTGGGGGCTCGAGGCGCCCTCACCATCAGCCCCACCATCTTTCTGCCCCTGGGGAGCACTCTCCTCTTCCCCAGGAGCAGGGTTGGCCTTCTCTGCTGAGCCCGCCCCCGCGGCAGGCTTAGTGTCCACCGTAGGCCCTCCAAGGCTCGCGCTCGGTGGAGGCGACGGCACACTGGTCTCCTCCATTTCGACGTCAGCGTGCGCCTCTGCAGACGCAGCTGTCTCCGCCGCGCACTCCTTCGCCGGCGGCGCGGTCCTTGTCGCATCCTTCTCCGGCGTCTTCTCTTGCCGCACAGGAGAGGCGTCAGGCCGCGCAGGTGACGGCATCGTCACCTCTACCTCCTCCTCCTCCTCGCGGCGCTCCTCTGCCTTAGGAGGCGGCGCCGCAGCCGCAGGAGAAGAAGCGGTGGCCTCGGGAACCACCTCGTCAGCCGTAGGCGCTGCAGACGCCGCTGCAGTGCTGGATATCTCTCCAAGTCTCCGGAGCCTCCGCCGCTTTGGCTCCTCGGGGCACCTGGAGAGGGAAAAGCTCAAGAACCCCTCGAGAGGTCTACACAAGGGCAGCATCAAACAAGAAGGAGAAATGTAAAACTTACGCCGCGGTGTCGACCCACTTCCTCTTGGTCCGCCGCGCGGGCGGGGCACTGGGCTCCGTGCTCGTCCGTGCCCCTGCTCCTTCCCGGGCTCCGGCGTTCCTGTCGTGGATCGCCTTGGAGCGGGGCTCGCAGTGGCCCGACGAAGCATCGTCGTCATCGCTCTCCTCCTTTCCCTCGACACGCTGCGAGGGGGCGACCACGAACTGGTCGCCGCTGCCTGAGGAGATCTCGTGGATCTCAACTTCAGGCGCCGCACTCTTCGAGGAGCTCGAATTCTCCGCCGAGGAAGCGGCGCCTCCCGAGGCGCCGGTTGCGCCTGCGTCAGACTCCACGGGTGTCTCCGTCGTCTCCTCGTCGCCCTCAGCCGGTGCCCCCTGCGCCGCCGACTCCGGGTCCTCGCGAGGCCCAACGTGCCCCTCAGGCACCAGACCCCACTGGTCGAACTTCGGCATCGTCTGCACGTGTGAGACACGGCGCCCGAGATCGATCCTGTGGAGCGGCACAGTCTGGTCGGTGGGCGTGGGGATGTCTGGAGACGTGAAGAGGGTCTCCATGATGGTGTGCACCTCCTCCTGCGTGAAGGGGGTAGCGCTCAGGCGCATCTTGTCCCTCTGGTTGGAGTACAGCCACATCGCGTCCGCGTGCCTCTGGGGCGGAGCAATGCAACGCCTCACGAAGTCCTTGGCCACCATCTGCCCGGTGAGGCCAGCCTCGCGGAGGTCCCTCAAGCGCCTCACCACAGGGCCAAGTGTTGCGCCCTTGAGCGCCTTGGAGGACCAGCTCGCCCTCTTCATCGGAGGCGCTTCAGGCAACTCGAAGAAGGCGCTCTGGCTCCCGAACTACATAAGGAACCAGCGCTTGCGGAAGTCCTCCACCTTCTTCGTCACGCTGGTCACAATGTTCTCGTCGTTCCGCGCGATGGGGATGTAGACGCCCTTCATGCCATCGGTGATGCGGAAGGACACGCACCCCGACCGCTCCTTGTTCACCGTGAACCGGAGCGCGTAGAATCTGCGGAAGAGGTCCACTGAAGGCGGAATGCCGATGTACGCCTCGCAGAGGTAGGCGAAGATGGCAAGGACGAGGATGGAGTTGGGGTGGAGATGAAGAACCTGGATCTGGTAGCGCTCCAGAACCACCAGGAAGAAATCGGAGAAGGGAGGCACGAGCCCGGCGAGGAGAGTGTGCATGAAGATGGGGTAGAAGCTGCCGTGGAGTTGCCCGCTCGCTTGAGCACCGTGGCGCCGTGCTCGTTGGTCGCCGAGGCCGCCATGTGGCGCACCTTGTCCAGTTGCGCCTCCTTCTCGAAGCGGAAGCCGGTCAGAGCCGGTGCGAAATCACCGTCCTGCTGCGTCGCGGCAGGCTCACCGCCCTGCGCCACCGCCTTGCCCTTCGAGGATGCGGCGGACTTCTTGGGCGCCATTGCAGCAAGGTTGCAAAGGAGGAGCTTGGGGATTGCGCGCTGGGAAGAAGGAGATGAAAGGGGAACGAGTGCAGTAATGGCCGCCTGCGCCGAGCTCTCCGCTTTTTATCGGCTCATCGAGCCGTTACCAGGACGTGGCGGGACCCACCACTACGCCCGTTACTTCAGAGGAGATCGTGGGATCGTGTCCGGCCGCAACGCTCCACGTGTCTCGGGCTTCACAGGCTTCTTTGGGCCCACGACGATTCGCCTCCGTCTGAGGAACTCCAGCGTGCCCATCACGGGCCCGGGGGCTACTGTCGGCCCAGTGGAAACCGGGGTACCATGGGCCGGCCTGCTACAGCCCTCAAACGCTCCACAAGAAATTCTGCTAAGGACCAGACGTTCGGCCTAAGGGGCCTCGAGAGGAACTTCTGCCTCTGGAAGGCCCCTCCTAGAAGACCATCAGGTCCTGGCGCGTCTCAGCGCTGCCCTCGCGAGGCTTTCCCTCGCGAGGAGTTAACGGCTACAAAGCCTCGGCAAGGCTCCAGGCCCTCGCGGGGTTCCTTCAAGTGGAAGCAAGCTCCTGCGCACGCTGCAGAGCGCACATGGGCTCTGCGCCCGCCGCAGAGTGACGCGCGCGCCTGCGCGCGATCACGAAGACGCCGCAGTTGCCATTCTCGTGTATAAAGCAGTCAACAGAGCTGGAGGAGGCAAAGCGGCCTCCAAGACTTGCCAATTTGGTGATAAAGCGGCCGGTCGCCGCTACGCTCCAACTGCGACGTCACCGTGGGGCACGCCACGGAGCTCTGCAGCGCCAGCCCACCGTCCTGGTTGGACGGTGGCTTTTTCTGCCAAGACGACGTGCTCTCTGCCATGGACCGCGTCCATGGACGCCCCCGACGCTGTGCGCTGTACTCCAACTTGGTGGCATTGTGGTATCCCTTCCCGCCGGAGGTTTTCGGGGAAAAGGACCAAGGCCAAGTATATAAGGAGCCAGTGTACGACCTAGGAGGGGGATCCCGCATTCACCAACTCATTCAACACCCAAGCAGCTACGTCTGAAGGAGAAGACGGAGCTGATTCCACTATAGTCCACCATGGCCACAACTGTGCCCTCGGCAAGCACCCTTGTACTGTGAACCTCTCCAAGTGGTGCAGTACATCTTAGCAGGACGTAGGGCTTTTACACCTCACGGTGTGCCTGAACCTGGGTAGCGGCTCGTGTTCCATCTCTGTCGTGATGTTCCCCACCTAGCTCGACGAGCACCGTCGCCGAAGTTGTTGAGGATCTGTTTGACGTTGTGTTCAGCCCCTTACTCGATTCCTGGCTTTTGAGAGACTCCCCTAGTTCCTGGGACTAGTCTCCGACAGTCCCGAATGTTACGTCGAGTTGTATGGTGCCTTCTAGGCTTATTGCTTTGCCTGGGACGATACCGTGAAAGGTATTTGAATACCTTGGCAGGTTTTCGACTGACCTGTTCATTTTGCGGAGAGTATCTACGAAGATGATGTTTATGCAGCTGGCTCCATCCATGAATACCTTGGACATGGCGTAGCCTCCAATTTGCGCGTCGAGTACCAGAGCAGAGTGCCCTGGACGAACAACCGATGGAGGGTGGTCCTCTCTGCTGAAGCTTATTGCGGCTTCAGAACCCTTCAAGAATTCAATTACAGCGGGAGGCGACATGACCGCCATGTTTACTTGTCGAGTGCGAAGTTTTTGCTCCCTGTTGGAAGGGCGACCTTTCTGTATCATGTACATCTGCCCTTGGGGCGGAGGGTACTGTGGTTCGTCCACCCGAGATATGTGATGTATGGCACCCGCGAGATTTCCGCCTACGGCAGGCTGTGGTGTTGGAGTTGGTGCCATCAGAACAGGCACATTGTTTGGCTGAGGCACGGGTGCAGGTACTTGTGTGGCTGCTGCCTTTCTGAGATTTACGTAATCAGTCGCCATTTGGTCGAACTCCCTGCAGTTTTTCATCGAGTGATTGGAGCGCAGTCTTCCGTCGTTCCCCTCGTACAGGTGGAATCTGCAATAAGCCGCTTCTTTCCTTCGAGTGGGGGCGGCGACCACTGTGATTGTGCTCTTCACGACGCGTGTCAACCAGGGCACGGTCTCGACTCCCCCTGGAGTTTTTGGAATTTGGCGTATGGCCTTCGCTGCTAAGGCGAGTGATTTTATCTGTTGGCGATGTAGTTTTGCATTGGGGTCATCAGCTGGAGGCTTGATTGCCTCTAGGTACGCTGCAGCGGTAAAGAGAGCACCCACAGCTGTTTTGGGTACTGGCATTCCCTTCTCGTCGTATGTCATGAAAGAGTTGCCTAAGTTGCGGGTGAGTGCCGCCTTTCATCCGGCGAGAGGTGTGACAGCCTTGATCTGGGTCTTGTGTCTGCTTGCCCGGTGGAGCTCAGGGAGAGCCGTCTTCTTCGCGCACTCGACAAGCTAGCTTGCTTTTTGCGTTCTTCGAGTGTTGCTCTGACCTGCCGCAGTCGAAGTGATTCCCGCCAGTTGAAGTACTGGAAGGTAAACATCTCCTCTTGTGTTGCGTCTGCTGGCATCATTGTGCACTCCTTGATAACTTTATCTGCTTTTGCTGCCATCTCAGCAGTGATTGTGAGAGTTGTGACTCCGTCCGGCATAGTAACTGTGCACGGGAATTCTGTAGGTGTGCGGCTGGCCACACGCGGGTCCTCACCCCGTGACAGGCTGGCTGTCTGTCACGGGGTCCTCGCTGGCACGCGGGTCCTCGCCTTGGTCATTACAGGCTCACACGCGGGTCCTCGCCTTGGTCGTTACAGGCTCACACGCGGGTCCTCGCCTTGGTGTTTGTGCCTCGCTGGCACGCGACAGCCAGCCTGTAACGCCCCAGTTACTATGTGGTGTAGGCGCGCACCACACGTGGGTCCTCACCCCGTGACAATCATGAAAGCGGCAGTCGAAGCCGCAGAGACTCGTACAGAGATAACCGAAGGCGCAAGCGTTCAAAACGTCACTACGACGACGACAGACCCGAGTTCATGGAGGCTGGGTTCTCCACGCCCCCGCTGCGGCGATGGCGACGTAGACCTGCTGGGGTATCCTCCGAGGGTATGTATATGTGTTTTCGAGTCCCACCATGGACTCGACGTCGTCATCAAGGCTCATGTCGGAGTCGATATGCTTATCGAGTGGTCCGTCTGGACGGATCTCACTGTCGATGCCCTCATCGCCTATGCTCATCTCGGCGTCGGCGAAGTTGTTGTGAATCTCGAAGTCGAGGTTGTTGTTGTTGGTGTAGATCTCGGAGTCGACGTGGCTACCGATATGAGTTTCAGGTTCGTCGAAGTCGCTGAGGGAGATCCCGCAGTCGAAACTATCCTCGAGTGGGAGATCGAGCTCGGGATCGTTTGTGCGATATGCTGATTCAGCCTCCTCGCCCTAGAGTTCCTCAATGAGCTCGCGCATCTCTCGTGTGGACATGGTTGTTGCAGACGAACAAGCTTGGAGGATCGACGATGGTATGGACGCAGTTGAGGGATCCGCAGTCGAAGGAGCCGCAACCGATGGAGCCTCGGGTGCGGAAGTCGCGAGTTGGAGTGGATCCGTCAAGTCCTGCACACCAAGCTTGTTGACGAAAAATTGAAGGAACCAACGGTTAAACCCAAACCTGACTCGAGATCGGAGAAGGCCTCCTGGAATTCTGGCGAGTGTGGCTCGAAATCCATCAGAGGATCCGATGCGCTTTTTGGGAGTGAAGCCGGCGTGTTGCCGTTTGTCGAGTGAGCCGGCGAGTTGCCATGTGCCGCCTGAGTCGGCGAGTTCCGGTTTGCTGATGCAGCCGGCTAGTTGCCGTTTGTAGATCCGATCGGCGAGTCGCCGTTTTCCGATGGAATCGGAGAAACCACGAGTTCAGCACTATTCTTTCCCACAGACGGCGCCAATTGACGAGGGATACACTCATCAAATCCCATGGTTAAGGACCTAGGGTTGAGATTATGGGGAGAGAACGTGGTAGTATTAGTAGTTTCGTCGGCTGACAAGCAGAGGCAAAGATTTACCCAGGTTCAGGCCCCTCGGGTGGAGGTAAAGACCCTACTTCCTGCTTGTCTGATATTGTTCGCGTGAGATTATGAGGTTACAAGGTGGCTCCGGCGAGATGTCGATCTCGCTAGAGCTTTTGTGGTTTGAGTATGGCTTGGTCCTTTAGATCGGCACCCCTCCCAGCCTTTAAATAGGCTGGGTCTCGGGAGTTCGTAACCGACCTAGTTTACACGTAAGGAAAGTCTAAACCGACTATGCCCATGTCTAATCTTGGAGGGTACTCCATCTTCTTAGGCCTCTTGTCTTGGGCTTCGAGTAGGCTCTTCGCTATTGGGCCTTAATCGTCACGTGCACCAGGTACCCTCACAGTAGGGTACCCGAGATGTATACCCTTGTCACCCGGCGGCGACGTATAATAGCATGGGCTCTTTGGGACCCGGCGCCGCAAGTATTGGCGCTTTTGACAGCTGCTTCTTGAGGGCTTCAAATGACTCATCTGCCTCTTGATTCCCACGAAGTTGTCCATTTTCTTCAGTAATTTGTATAAAGGGATGGCCTTCTTGATACGTCCAAAACGTATCTATAATTTTTGATTGTTTCATGCCATTTTTATGCTTTTAGCACTTGTTTTATATTAAGTTTATTATTTATTTGGACTAACCTACTAATAGTTGCAAAAGTGCACAATGTTCTTGTTTTACTCTTTGATGTGTAGAAATTATCAAGAATACAAGAGGAAACCTTGTTGGAGTCGAATTGGGACTTTCCTGAAATCTGTCTGAGAACTTTTTACGAAGATTGCCAGTTTGACCCTCGAAGATGACGTTATATGGAGACCTGGCTGTTACGAAAGTTGTCACAATTTTCCATACGAAGATTTTAAGCCCGAGATCAGCCCAATCGGAGTTCGGACGCGGCCTGTAGGCCCGTTTTGGTGGAACCCTAAAAGGGGGTGACGGAAATCCGAGAAGATATATAAAGGGAGGAAACCTAATTCGTGGAGGACTCCTCCACCCACGAATTTCAGCCACCAAAAGCCACGTTTTTGCCTCCCCCATGGATCCCATCTCCATGGGGGAGGGCTCCCAAGAAGCCATGAAGGAGGGAGGCTAAGGGGCGGCGCTCCCCAAGCTTGCCGGCGGCGGGGAAAGGAGTTCCCCGCACCGCCGGCGCCGCCGCCGCCCTGCGCCGCCGCGCTGCCCCTCTCCGCCGTCTTCACCGCCATCTCCATCACCATCTCCTCCTTGTATTCAGTGGTTCATCCTCCCACAAACCTCTGTACCGTCCTATGTAAACATGGTGTTTGATGCTATAATATTTATCCTATGATTTACATCATGTTTCCGTAGTTTATTTGTCTTTTGATTGCTTAATTGAATGCATGAGGTTCATTAGAGTTGTATGTCTATATGGTGCTGTCCTTTGGTGTCCATTATATTTGTGCGCGCATGGATCAAACACCCTAGGGTTGGTAGTATTTGTAACGAAGCGGGGGAAGTTCTGCCGGAGTGACAGAAACCTGAGAACGCGAACCGATTAGTTGCACGTATGGGAGTAAGAGGACCTTGAACTTAAGGCTATGGTTGGGGAAACCTTAATGCATTGTTAGTATTTGCGGATGCTTCTAACAATCCAATCATATAGTACTTGTAATCCCAAGTAGTGGAGTGCATGTATATTTAGCCTCTCCCACATAGAAAACTGCATCGAAGACAATGAACCAAGTACCTTCACTAATTAATCTTGGACAAAGCCACCACAATTACCACCACTTTTCCACACTCATGGTACTGTTAGTATATGGTTACTTAGTGTATTTTATTGCTGCAGCACTAACATTTACTTTCTTGTATTTATTATCTTGCAAAACTACCTCTCATACCCGTATTGCTACCGTAGTTTTATTTCTAGATAATGCAAACGTTTAGTGTGCGTAGAGTTGTATCAGTGGTTGATAGAACTTGAGAGAATACTTATCCTACCTTTAGCTCCTCGTTGGGTTCGACACTCTTACTTATCGAAAAGGCTACACGCGATCCCCTATACTTGTGGGTTATCAAGACCTTTTCTGGCGCCGTTGCCGGGGAGCCATAGCGTAGGTTAATGTTCTTGTGTGCACTTGTTTGCTTTATCTCTAAGTAGTTTTTATTTTCAGTATTAAGTTGTTCTTTATCTTACTATGGATAGGGAATGCGAATTACAAAAAAAATTAGGTGTAGTTGTTATCTAAAAACGTTTTCAAAAAGAAAAGTGATTGGAAAGATGAGTAATGGTTAAATGGGGGTCGACCTTGAACACTTGTGTTCATGCCTATGAAACCAAAACAAATCTTTCCATGGAAGCTTTTCATTAAAAACATGTAAATATTGTAAATATTGTGTATATACCTCTGTACATAAAAATAAAATGCTAATTATAGTCTTTAGTTAATTGAAAGTTGATAGTTTTACTTTGCTGTCCAGAAACAGATTTTCTGTGCTCCACCGTATTAAATGTTTAAAATCACCAGAACGTGATCTTGATCTGAAATTTCTTGAGTGCAAAGTGATGCTTATTAGCTTTCTTTCATTAGACTAACTTTTTCTGATTTAAGGTACGTAGATAGGTCGAAAAATTCGATCTTTACTGACTGTTCTGTTTAGACAGATTTTGTGCTTCTCTGTAAATAAAATCGTGATAAATCTCAGAATAGTATTTTGACTTGAAAATTTTTGTGCATAAACCTGAGATTATTATCTTTCTTTCATTAGACTAAAGTTTTTCGATTTGAGCTACTTAACTATCTCGTTGAATGCCATCTTTACGGACTGTTCAGTTTTGACAGATTTCTTTGTTTATTCAATATTGTACTTGGTGTTGTTAGTTTCATTAGTTTTTCGACGGACAACGGAAATCATGAACACCTTAGTATATACAGTGGCTAATGTTGAGTAAAAATTATAAAACTTGTCAATGCTTGAACATGAGTGGATTTTATTTAATGAGTACTAACCCTACTAATGAGTTTTGTGAAGTTTTATGTGGATGTAGCTTATAAGATCTAATCAATATGGTGATATGAGATGAATAAGAAGACGCAAGAGCTCAAGCTTGGGGATGTGTAGGTGCATCCCAAGAACATATTCAAGAAGATACAATCATCTAAGCTTGGGGATGCCCGAGTCATCCCCCTATTCATCAACTAACATGAGGTTGTCTCGTTCATACTCTATATTACCCGTCCACATGATATGTATTGTCTTAACTTGTATTATAATTGCTTTTATATGTCTTGGTTTTACCTTCTTTAGTTTTATTAGGCTCCTTATTTGGTTTCGATTGCTTCTTTACTTTCACTTATAAATTCAAAATAACAAAAATATTTTCTTTTGTTTTGCTTCTTTGTTTGGTTCTTTATTTTAATTTTATTTGGGTTTTACTTTTGATTTTTATTTAGAGTTTTCCTTGCTGTAGCTAGCATGTTTAGGTCTTGCTTAGCCTCTGGTTTCTTAGTTTATCAAAAATAAAGTACCAAGTTTTATCCATTTAGCTTAGTTGATACATATGTAAAAAGTGATTTTCTGTTTTCGGTATCTACTGCTTATTGCGCGATTTTTCATATTTTACTGGAAGCTCTAAAAATCACGAAAAAATTACTGATGTTGTAGCACCTAATCCTCTGCATGTACAAAAATTGGCTAAAATTTCGGGCATGTTTAAGTGCACCTAAAAATTGCGTTTTCCAGCTGCTGTTTTTCTGGACAGATTCTGACTTTTGTTGCAAGAGTGGCCTCTTTTCGTTTTCATTTGATTTTTAATGGTTCTTACCTTTCATTTATAAGTTGGCCATTTAAGCAACCTTTCTGTAACTTAAAAACAAAATTTTATTTGGTTTAATAGTAGCACTTGGGAAATATTATCTATTGTACTAATGTCTAACCGCAGAAAAGAATGGGAAAGTTTTTGTGTTGAAGTTTTTTCACAGAGAATGAAGGAACACCAAACTATGGAATATTGAAGAATTACCAAAGTCATAAGCTTGGGGATGTCCCCGCATCCCTCTTCATCAATAACCCCACGGTTTGCAAACCTTTAAACTTTGTTTTTTGAGCAACATAGGAACTTAACTAAACTTGAAGCGGCTGTATTTTATTATCTATTTATCTTAGCATCAAACACCAGTTACATTAATAAGTGGATCGTCACATATTTTATTTATCCTCTGTTTTCAATGTTTACTTGGTTAATGGATTACTTGTTGAAACTTAAAAATGATGTGTGAATAATACTGTTTAGTAGTTTATGTTTTCTTATGGTTAGTCTCAACTAGCTAATAGTGCATATTATGTTATTTTGATATCAACATGCATTGTCCTGTTCATAAGATGGTATGGTATTGTGGTATCCTCCTCTGAATAATTCACTTGAATCGACTTGGCACATGCTCACACATGTTATGACTGAAAAATAAAAGTCAATTAAGCCTTGATGATCTATTTTGCCTCAGAGTTTTAGTATCGTTTTTATGCCTCCGTTAATTTTATTTTGTCGCAAGCATGATTATGACCGTTATCGCTCTCGTGGTTGTCGCTTCCCAGTCTATTGCTAGCCTTCACTTGTACTGAGCGGGAATGCTGCTCGTGCATCCAAATCCTTAAAACCAAGTTATCCCAAAGAGTCCACCAAAAATTCCTATGCATGGTATTTCAAGCCATTCCAAGTAAATTTGCATGTGCTACCTTTAAAACCTTCAAAATATTTCTCTTTTTGTGTCAATGTTTACTAGCTCATGAGGAATTAGTGTGGTTATTCTTTATTCTATTTGTCAAATGGACTTTTACACCTGGACTAGTGGCATATACATCCGCTTATCCAATAACTTGCAAAAAGAGCTGGCAACGGGGTGCCCAGTCCCAATTAATTACAACTTTAACCAATTAATTCTCTTCACACTTTTGCCCTGATTCATCAGTAAGCAATGACAAACAGTGAAATACCTGAATGTGTGTAAACCAAAGAGAAAGAGGGATGATCTGCCTTGCTGGTAGAAATAACGTCCTTCATGGGAGCCGCTCTTAAAAGTCCGTTTGACAGGTAGAATACTGTTCTCACCCGCTACCATTCGTTGACAATTAACAAACACCTCTCAAAACATTTTTACCTCTGTTTTTAAAAAAAAAGCTCTAGCACGTGTTAATCCCTGCTTCCCTCTGCGAAGGGCCAATCTTTTATTTTTATGTTGAGTCACCATCCTTTCTTTGAGCACTTCTTCGAGAGCATAGCTGTCGTTCTTAGTGTAATGTGCTTGTCCCAGAATACGATTAATTGAGGTATAACCATGATGCTTTTATCTTTGATATCTCTATATCTAGTCTTCACTTGAACTTCAGAGGTGCCTTGGCATTTATGTTTTGCTCCACAATTAAGGGCAAGCGAGATACCACTCTATCATGCTTTATTATGGTCATTACAATCTTGTTGATGTTTATAAATTTCATGTTATAAGCTCTTAGTTCGTTGATACTTTTCATTAGGAAACATGATTGCTAAGTTTTATTATCCATACATCATGCAATTGTTAAAGACCTGATCATAGCATTTACAATCAAAAATTATTTTGTTATCATTTACCTACTCGAGGACGAGCAGGAATTAAGCTTGGGGATGTTGATACGTCCAAAACGTATCTATAATTTTTGATTGTTTCATGCCATTTTTATGCTTTTAGCACTTGTTTTATATTAAGTTTATTATTTATTTGGACTAACCTACTAATAGTTGCAAAAGTGCACAATGTTCTTGTTTTACTCTTTGATGTGTAGAAATTATCAAGAATACAAGAGGAAACCTTGTTGGAGTCGAATTGGGACTTTCCTGAAATCTGTCTGAGAACTTTTTACGAAGATTGCCAGTTTGACCCTCGAAGATGACGTTATATGGAGACCTGGCTGTTACGAAAGTTGTCACAATTTTCCATACGAAGATTTTAAGCCCGAGATCAGCCCAATCGGAGTTCGGACGCGGCCTGTAGGCCCGTTTTGGTGGAACCCTAAAAGGGGGTGACGGAAATCCGAGAAGATATATAAAGGGAGGAAACCTAATTCGTGGAGGACTCCTCCACCCACGAATTTCAGCCACCAAAAGCCACGTTTTTGCCTCCCCCATGGATCCCATCTCCATGGGGGAGGGCTCCCAAGAAGCCATGAAGGAGGGAGGCTAAGGGGCGGCGCTCCCCAAGCTTGCCGGCGGCGGGGAAAGGAGTTCCCCGCACCGCCGGCGCCGCCGCCGCGCTGCCCCTCTCCGCCGTCTTCACCGCCATCTCCATCACCATCTCCTCCTTGTATTCAGTGGTTCATCCTCCCACAAACCTCTGTACCGTCCTATGTAAACATGGTGTTTGATGCTATAATATTTATCCTATGATTTACATCATGTTTCCGTAGTTTATTTGTCTTTTGATTGCTTAATTGAATGCATGAGGTTCATTAGAGTTGTATGTCTATATGGTGCTGTCCTTTGGTGTCCATTATATTTGTGCGCGCATGGATCAAACACCCTAGGGTTGGTAGTATTTGTAACGAAGCGGGGGAAGTTCTGCCGGAGTGACAGAAACCTGAGAACGCGAACCGATTAGTTGCACGTATGGGAGTAAGAGGACCTTGAACTTAAGGCTATGGTTGGGGAAACCTTAATGCATTGTTAGTATTTGCGGATGCTTCTAACAATCCAATCATATAGTACTTGTAATCCCAAGTAGTGGAGTGCATGTATATTTAGCCTCTCCCACATAGAAAACTGCATCGAAGACAATGAACCAAGTACCTTCACTAATTAATCTTGGACAAAGCCACCACAATTACCACCACTTTTCCACACTCATGGTACTGTTAGTATATGGTTACTTAGTGTATTTTATTGCTGCAGCACTAACATTTACTTTCTTGTATTTATTATCTTGCAAAACTACCTCTCATACCCGTATTGCTACCGTAGTTTTATTTTCTAGATAATGCAAACGTTTAGTGTGCGTAGAGTTGTATCAGTGGTTGATAGAACTTGAGAGAATACTTATCCTACCTTTAGCTCCTCGTTGGGTTCGACACTCTTACTTATCGAAAAGGCTACACGCGATCCCCTATACTTGTGGGTTATCACTTCTCTCTAAGCCGGGATATAAACCGGCTTAACGCAGCTACACACCCCGTTAACTTCTGAACATCTGCCAATTCCTCAGGTTTCTTCAAACTTTGAATAGCCTTGATCTTTTCCGGGTTTGCCTCGATTCCTCTCTCTGATACGATGAAACCAAGAAGCTTCCCAGCTGGAACACCAAAATACACACTTCGTAGGATTGAGCTTCATCGTGTACTTTCGCAAGTTAACAAACGTCCCTCTTAGGTCATTAATGAATGACCCGGCTTTCTCTGTCTTGATGACTACATCATCCACATAAGCATGCACATTGCGCCCAATCTGATCATGAAAACACTTCTGAATACACCTTTGGTACGTGGCACCTGCGTTTTTCAATCCAAACGTCATGGTCTTGTAACCAAAAGCACCAAATGGGGTTATGAACGTTATCTTTTCCCAATCTTGTTTATTAAGCTTGATCTGATGATATCCCGAGTATGCATCCAAAAACACAAGAGCTCGCTGCCCGCAACTGCGTCAATGATTTGATCCATGTGCGGCAGTGCAAACGGGTCCTTGGGACAATGCTTATTCAGACTCGTAAAATCAATGCACATCCTCCACTCATTATTTTTCTTCAAAACTAGAACCGGGTTAGCCAACCACTCTGGGTGAAAAACTTCCATGATAAAGCCAGCTGCTAGGAGCCGGGCTATCTCTTCTCCTATAGCCTTTCTTCTATCTGCATTCATTTTCCTCAAACCTTGTTTTACCGGCCTTGATTTGGGATCAACATGTAAGCAGTGCTCAGCGAGTTCAGTCGAAATGCCAAGCATGTCACTAGGTGTCCATGCAAAAACATCCCGATTCTCACGGATGAACTCGATGAGCGCGCTTTCCTATTTATCAGTAAGATTGGACCCTATGGTGAACTGCTTGGAGGAATCTCCAGGCACGAAATCCACCATCTTTGTATCTTGGGCGGCTTTGAATTTTGCCCTATCATCTTTTGTTGTTGGTTTCTTGAGTGTTGTGTTATCCTCCGGGTCAAGATTAGACCTATAAGCTTTCAACTCCTCTTTCGCACAAACCTGCTCTGCCAAGGCCGCATCTCCTTCATCACACTGTGTTGCTATCTCTTTGTTGCCATGAACTGTGATGATCCCCTTAGGACCCGGTATTTTCAACTGTAGGTACACATAACACGGCCTCGCCATAAACTTGGCGTAAGCCGGCCTTCCAAATAGTGCATGATAAGGACTCTGAAACTTCACCACTTCGAAAACGAGCCACTCTAATCTAAAGTTGTCAATGGACTCGCCAAAAGCAACCTCTAACGAAATTTTTCCCTCTGGTGTCGCTGACTTTCCTGGAACTATGCCATGAAAAACTGTTGACGTCTTCTGTAATTGTGACACTTTGAGACCCATACGCAAAAACGTTTCCCAATATAAGATGTTGATACTACTTCCACCATCCATCAGAACTTTTTTCAACTCAAAGCCACCTACTTGAGGCGCCACGACCGAAGCTAGCAGACCCGGGTGCTCAACAACATCCGGGTGATCCGCTCTACTCCACGTGATCGTATGCTCTGACCACCTTAAATATCTTGGGACTCCTGCAGCGACTGCATTGACCGCCCTTTTGACTATTTTTCTCTCTCGCTTGGTTGTGCCACTGGTGTATATGTGATATTGGCCAAGTTGCTTTGGCTGCTGTAAAAACCCGCCTTGATTGCCTGTGTTCTGACCGGCTCCTGAATTGTTGGTGGGTACTGCATTTGCTCCAGTTAAAGGTCCTGTAGCCAGGTTACCACCCGGGCCAGGTCCTCCACCTCTGCCTGCTCCTTGCAGTGCTCTATGTATCTCATTGTTTTTTCACCTATTTAAATCTACACACTGGGCCAACGAGTGATTGGCGGGTCTACCGTTCCTGCTATGGCGAGGACACGGCATCCTGAAAGCCTCTTCAGTGCTGGTTGGGCGTGACATTTGATAACTGTTTCCAAAATTATAGTTCCCATTATTTCCTTGATACCCTCTATTGTCCTGAAAATTTCCTTCCATCCTTTGCCTCTGAAACCCGACATTTATGTTTGCCACCAACTCTGAATTTCCCTCGTTGTGCCCGCGCTTATGCTGATTCTGGTTGTTGTTATTGTATTTCCATTGTCATTGTTGTTCTTTCCTCCATTATTCACAGGACCTTTCCCTTTTCTTCCTCGTTATCATCCTGGGTCTTGTCCGTGGTTGCGTGCCTGTTGCAAGCATCCATCAACTCAGCCATGGTGACTGGTTTGACCCGGTGGCCCTCCTTCATACGGCCCAGCTTCTGGACAAGGGAAGTAAACTTGCACGTTTTTCCATCGCTGAAACCGCGTCCTTGGGCTCAATACCGGATGAGGAGTGAAGGATCTCCGTGACCCGTCTCATCCAATGCCGCGCTGACTCGCCTTCCTCTGTACACAGCGATCAAGGTCTTCAATAGAGAACAAACGCTTGCATGTACCTTGAAAGTGCTTGGTGAAAACTGTCTTTAGCTCGTCCCATGACTTTATGGATTTCTCTGTAAGTTTTTGAACCATAATTTCGCTGCTCCATCGCTCGTCATCAAGTACATATATTTCGCACAAACATTCTCCGTGGCGTTGCGTATACACATTGCCATCTCATAACTGCTCAACCAGCTTGCCAGGTCCATGTTAGACTCGTAATTGGATATCCTGTTGGGCTCCTTAAACTTCTCAGGGAAAGGCTCCGCTCTAATGGCATCTGAAAGACACTTTGGCCCGGCTAAATTAGAAGAACTTGCTAAAAAATTATTGTTACCTGGTGAGCTTATGGACACTGCTGCTGCGGCGCCGGGTCCTCCTTGCGGTACTGCTGCGGCAGGTACCGCCGGGTTCGCGCTGACCGCTCTTCTCGCTCGCGATCCATTAATTATCTGCTGAGCCACTGAAATTGCTGGGGCGGGCTGGTATTGCTGGTTGTTCTGGTTCTGTTGAGGTGGATTCTGCTGTTGCGCCACGACAGGCCCGGCCAACGGCGGGGTCTCGCCATGGCGGCTCTTGGTATGCTTACTACGATAAGTTGTGGAATGAAGTGCACTTTTCTCCTTCGAATACTGGACTTGCTGAACTACTGCAGTACGTAACATGTCAATGGCACGCCGAGCTTCAATCTCCGCCGGCGAGTCTCCAAGGGGAATACGGTCGAGCGCTAAGGTTGCGGCGTACACGTTATCCGCTGGATTGGAATAATGACCTGCTGGCGTGTGAAACCTTTGTGTTCACGGTGGCAGACCCGGATTTCCCCTGGCTCCCCTGGCGAGCAAACCCGGTGTCTCGGCCAATGCGACCCCGGCTCCAGCAGTTCCTCTGTTTTGTTCTACGGGTGTTCTAATGACCGGGTTTCCTTGAACCACACCAATGGGTTGATCCACTGGAGTTCTGAATAATACTGCTGGGTTTATGGTGTTCTCTCCCGGAGCCAACCGGCTCTAGTGTCTTCTCTGGTGAACCCTAGTCATGTCATTGAGGCGATTCTCCTGCTCCTCAATTTGCTTTTGTCTGGCTGCCATCTGCTGCTTTTCTGCCATTGTATCTCTACACATTTGTTCCAAAGCCCGGCGTGCTGTACCCAACTCCATAGCTCACACTGCTGCATTTTCTGGGGTAACCAATCTCGTAAGCGCTGTTGGGTCTAGGGTCAGGCCGTTGCTGAACAAGGCAGGAGCACTAGCCGTATTATTTCTTTCTTCGCCCTGAACCCGGTTATTGAGGAAACCGAAGCTATTTCTGAAACGAGCCGTGTCTTCACTTTCATCCGTCACCGAAGCTGGGTCTCCATCCATCCTCTGACCCGCCAGCTCCAGTATTTGTGGTAACTGTTGCTGCTGTTGGTCGGGTTTGAGGCTGGTGGAATAGTAGTTGATGGTGACGCGCCCACGTTAGTCGAAGGTGCGGTGTAAACTGCCATCCTCCTAACCGGGCTTGCGCTGTACTCTTGCTCCTCGTCCTCTTCTTCTGCCTCGTACCCGTACCGACCTTCAAACAGGGGCAAGATTGATTCTGTGTCCTCTTCATGCTCCATCGCGTCACCCGGGATCCATGCCGGCTCTCCCGATCGTTCCTCGTGCATGACCAATGGTAACCCAACTTCTGCCGTGCCTACTGACTCTTCTCCATCAGATTGAACGAGGGTGGCGGCTCCTGACACAGATTCATACTCTTAATCACTAGCAGATCTAGTTGCATGTACCATACCAACGAAAACTTTAATCTTGCCAATTGGAATAATATCACCTGATTCTAGGAGATCCGATTCCGGCCCCCAGCCAGAATCGTCGACGATGGATTCTCCTTGTGAGTTGATGGTAACCTCGCCGAAAACGAAATTCTTGATTCCTTGCATAGCTTCTCCCATGATGATGACACCTTTGGACGCAGGCCCCACGGTGGGCGCCAACTGTCGTGGGGTTGTCACGGCAGATGTTACCATAGGGTAACTTCAGTTGTAGGGCAAGGCGAAACTAGTGTCTGGGAGTTTGTTTAGCTCTGCGTGGACAAGGATTTACCCAGGTTCGGCCTCTCCATTGGAGATAAAGACCTACTTCCTGCTATGCTATTATTGATCTCAATCTCGATAACCCGGCTACAACAACAGAGCCGGATCTCGATCTAGGTTACAGGGTTCGCTTGGTGGCGGTGATTACTCTGATCTCTCTCTCGTAAAGCTTGTCTCGTAAGGTCTCTCTCTAGTACAAACTTGTCTAACTATGACCTATGAGCCCGCTTATATAGACGGCCGGGTCTCCTGGTTCTATACATGGTATGCCCGGGTTCTACCCAGACTCGGAGTCCTATTCTAGGTCTTCTGGCCTTCATGTCCTCCAAGTCATGCACCGCCTCGGGTCTTCTAGAAGCTTTCCTCTATTAGCCGGGTCACCGACAAGCTTGCTGGCCCATCGAAATAACCCGGCCCATGCTGATGGTTAGGTATCCTGGCCAGGCCTCCTGCCTGGCGGGTCACGCTTCCCTCTTCATGGGCCTATCGGGTTATAATCCCCCCATCAAGACCCACGGTATGAGTTGTCCACAGTGGTAAACCACTCTATGTGATCGGAGATCCCGTGAATTAGAAGTGGGTGGCAAGCTGTTGGTCAGCTGGGAGGAGAGTATCCCTACATTTTTTTTCCCACTCCGTGAAGATGCAATACTCTCCTGATCTGCATGACAGGTTGAGACTTATCTTAATGTGTTCCAAGCGGCTTACTTTTATAAGCGGAGATGTTATCCTGCAGAGCATCTCTTGAGGAATACACCTATATGAGTCTGACTATTAAACGTCGTTGTCTATGAGAGTTGGGTGCTCTCTAGTAAACTCATGAAAGGTCTTGGAGTATGACGCATAAGCTCCACCCGCGGGGAAGCCTTGCGGCAGCCCAGTATCGGTCAAGGGCTTGTGTGAAACTAGTTTGCAGCAAAATTGTAGTTCAAGGCATAGTCCACTATCCAAGTTGCGATCTAGTGTAGCATAAGTTTCTAAGTGGAAGTTCAACTTAACAGTCTCCACTAAGCACCGGTATATAAAACAATGTTTTGGAACTGAATGATGAGATGTGTGCCAATGAGACTTTGTGGGGGATTGTTGGAATTTTATGGGCCTTTGCCCATGGCCCAACTTAAATCACAGTTTTTTTCACATGGCCCTACTAAAATTTCTAAAATCTCATGGCCCATTTATATGGCTGGTTGGGGACTAAAGTTTAGTCCCACATTGCTAGCTGGAGGAGACAAATACCACCTTATAAGGTGGAGTGTTGAGACACTTGGTGTGCTTGAGTGAACAGGAGGCTCTCTCCCGCGCACTCCTCCTCCTCCTCCTCCGCCACTGCTCGCTCGTCACGTCACGTCACGTCCCGTCACGACACGCCGCGGGTTGCGGGAATCTCGCCGAGCCGAGTTTATATTTTTGCTGTTCGGGAAAATTAAACAAGTCATTGATTGATAATTAACGGACGCGTTAATTACCTCAGCCGTTTTTTATTTTTTGGACCGTGGGGCTGTTACCGACTTGATCGTGCGGCTGCGCCCACGTCCTACCCGACCCGCACTATATATCCTGGCTGAGCGAACCCTATCCGCCTACACGCAACAGATGGTCGCTCGCCGTCCTAGTTCCAGAACCTTGCGCCGTCGTTTTCCAAGTCTTCTCCATCCCGTCTTTCGGCGTGCACCGGTTGAAGGGACAGTAGGCCTCCGGAACCCCGCCTCTTGTGATCCTGTACGAGACAGGGCGATCAGGTTTTTGGGGAGCGCACTCGCGCGACTACTGGCTTCGAATTCTTCCCCAACGACGATTTCTTCCCCGACATCGGCAGTCTCTTCATCGACGACATGGGTGACGCTTCTGCTTCCGCTGCCGCTGCTGCCACACTGTATGATCTCCTGATCTTCCTGTTTGAGTTACTACTACAATTTCTGCTAGTGGTATATGCTGTAGATTTGTTCTGTTTGTCTACGGTATTGGTAGATCGTATCTGTTTATCTGTTGTACTGGTAGATCGCATGATTAGTTTAATTCTTATTATTCTAGTCATGTTTTGTTTACTGTTTTCACGAATTAAATTATATGCTAAGTTGCTTATATATTCAACATATAGACATGAAACATGTATATGTACATACATTTTTGTGCAAATTTGAGACACTTATTTTGGGACGGAGAGAGTATCTAAAAATGTTTCATGTGTATATTTATTATTTATTTTAGTATGAATCTATACAAAGTGTGCAACACCTAAAACATCTTACATTTAAGAATGGAGGGAGTACTACGTCGAAAGAAAGGAAAAGACTTGGGAAGAACATGTACGGTTCAAAGTTGCTACGTGGTCAGTCTATCGTGTGGTCGATGAAGACGACATAAGCGTTTTGGAAAAATTCAGAATAGACTACACTACGATCGATTGAACTACGGTTTCTGGTGAACTTAATGGCTTCAGCCTTTTCGTCATGGATCTAAGTTGATCAGCCCGTAGAAACGGGAGACTGTATTATAAGGTGCAATTCTTTAGCTGTGGTCTGTGATTAGGCTAACTGATGAGTCGAGCTCGGCTCGACTCGTTCAACAAACGAGTCATGAAATAAAACTTGGCTCGACTTGGTAAACTCGTGAGTAGCTCGTTTAACTCGCTTTAATATAAAGTATGGATTTTTTATATATTAGTGTCAAACTGTCGATATTTTTTATATATGCCACAATATGTCACGTTCAAATTTGATCTACAACAAGCTCAAGCTAAATAAAAATCTACAGCAATCTCAATCTCAAAACTCATGCTCATGGTCAATTATGATATATAACAACCTGAACCTAAACAAGCAAGCACACGTCGAGTAGCTTAACATCACAAGTTCTATTCAGATCTAAATTATCAAATGCTCAAACCTACTAAGTTTGAGGTTTGGTTACTTACATCCATCGGTACTGCTGTAGAACAAAGAGGACAACTCGATAAGAAGAGGTAGTAAACTTGTCGCCGCCGCTGCCCGAGATGAGTACACTGCTTACCTGCTCACCGAGAGGAGAAAAAACTCGATTGGAAAAAAATAGTGGTCTAGTAAAGGGAGGTGAAGAGTGTAAATAAAATGAGGGTTTTTCTGCAGTCTTGACTCCAAAAGTCGGCTGTTTTCAACAGGTCTGGTTGAAAACAGTTTTGACGAGCTGGCCTAACACCGTAATCTCATACAGACATCCAAATAATCGGATTTTGCAGCTGACTGTCAATCACGCCCTACGAGCCGCGAAGGCAACAACACCCTAGTGTCAATCATCCATGCTACATGACCATGACCAGCGTCCACAGGGACGAAGGAAGGGGGGACGAGCAGGGGCTTAGCCACCCCAACAATCAGATTTCTTCACAAATCACCTAATACTCATGCTCATATTAGCAGCTTTAAGCCATTTTCATTCCCTCCAACAAAAGGCTGCCCCTCCAAACCTGAGGGCTGGCTCCGTCTCTGAGCGTCCACACGCTGACGAGCCTTCTGCCCGAGGCGGCGAGGCGCGCCGGCCAGCCAGCCCCGCCCGGCGCCCACCATCTCTCTGCCACCAACCTACGCAGCTACGTATCTCTCATCTCCCGCCTTGCGCGCCTCCACCCCGCTCACGCCTTCTCCATTTTCTCCCGCGAGCTCTTGTCCTCCTCCCGCCGCGCTCTGCGCCCCAACCCCCACGTCATCTCCGCCGTCCTCGCCGCCTGCGCGGGGCTCACGCCCGTACACGGCCGCCAGGTGCACGCGTGCGCCGCCAAGATCGCATCGCTCGCCGACGTCTTCGTGTACTCCGGGCTGGTGCACGCGTACGGCACGGCCGGAGACATGTCGTCGTCCAGCAGGGTGTTCGACGAAATGCCGCACCGGAACGTAGCGTCCTGGAACGCGCTCCTCGTGGGATACACCAGGAGTAGAATGTATCTCGAGGCGCTACGGGTGTTCAGGGAGTTGGCTAGACAGCTGGGGCGAAATGGGGTACAACTGGTCGACCAGGTGACCATGTCGAGTGCACTGAGCGCCTGCGCAGGGGCAAAGGATGCCAACTTGGTCGGCAGGTGCATGCGTGCATCGTCAAGGTGGGCTTGGATACAAGTCACGTGTGTGTCACCAACGCCCTTCTTGACATGTACACAAAATGCACCTGCTCCCAGGAAGCTTTGGCTCTGTTTCATGCTGCAGATTGCAGGGATGTCTTCACTTGGAACATCGTCATCCTTGGTTGCATCCATGAGAATCGCGTCGACAAAGCTTGCACAATGTTCCGGTCCATGGTCAGGGGTGCGGTCGTGCCTGATGATGTGTCATTTGCTACCGTATTGCAGCTACACCGTTGCTCACAGCATGGGCTTTGGAGCGAGCTTACATGCCTCCGTCGTGAAGACAGGGTTCCAGGTCGCCAGGTGGTTGCTAGCTCGCTCATCACATGTATTCCAGTCTGGCCAGTTGGATGACGCTCGCAGAGTGTTCGAGGTAGCAGAAATTCACTTGTCTATAATGTCATGGACCGCCATGATCACTGCATTCAGCAGCACGGACAAGTAGGCCAGGCTATCAATCTGTTCGAGACATTGCTGAAGAAGGGCATCACGCCGGATCACGTCACATTTGTCAGTGTTCTCTCTTCTTGCAGCCATGGCGGACTGGTTGAGCAAGGGCGCAAGTACTTCAGTTTGATGACTAAGGTTTATAAGCTCACGCTTAGGAGTGAACACTATGGTTGCATGGTCGACATGTTCGGGCGAGCTGGCTTCTTAGCGAGGCGAAGCAATTCATTGATGAGATGCCAGTTAAGCCGGACGCTTCGGTCCTAGGAGCTCTTCTTTCAGCTTGCTCGAATTGTGGGGACATTGAACTGGGAAAGGAGGTTGCTGAGAACCTGTTTGAGATTGAACGGTAAAGCGGAACTATGTCCTGCTCGCTAACATCTATATGCATCGCATGGAAGACTCGAAGAGGCAAAGGAGGTGCGGAGAGGATGGTGTCGCAGGAAAGTAAGGAAGGAAAAGGGGTGTAGCTTAGTCAACATGGAGAATAGGACTGTTCTCAATACTTAAGGACTCGCATCCGCCAAGGGCAGTTGAGGGTTACATGATCTCAGCGGATGCTGGATGGAGTAATCAGGCACGAGAGACTCGTGTGGTGCTTGCAGTATATAAAACTTTTGGTTCTTCAAACAGAAGGGAGAAGTGGCTTGAGCCAAATGACAAGGAATCGATAGGAAATGATTAAAATCATATAGGATGAAACATTTTTGAAAGTTCCATATGATTTGGTGAGAGGCTGAGAGCAGAACATAAATGTATGATCATCATGTTTTGTCCATGCATTTCTTCTGAGTTGGGTTACTTCCGCAAAGAAGCATATCCTAGTATGTATACTTACTTCATTTACCCTCTGAATCTCCCAGGTTTTGTATTTTTACTTTTCTACAGTGGAATCACAGGATTTGTGAAGACCAAACAAAGAGTTGCAAACTGGCTTTTCAGATGGACTCGTAGAAAACAATATCCAAGAACTCAAAGACTACCAGCAACATGTTCTTTCGGTACTTCTCTTTTTTCTCAGACGAATACATAGTCTTAGTGTTTCTGGATCTTTACTCTTTAGTGCTACTAGATTTTTTTTGAAAGTCGTTACCGTAGGGGAGAACC